>OX442351.1:2038010-2605331 GCA_949357725.1 Hyperoplus immaculatus
TCAAATGAGAGAGACGCACTGTCTGCTCACTGGGCAGTTTCAGTGCAGTCTGCGTGCATGTCTGCGTTCCGCCTTGGCCCGTCCTCTGTGGATAGGGCGCTATATTTTTTTTATTTGTTATTTGCACCGGTTTAGCGTCAGCAAAAAGCGGTGCAATCCTGTAGTGGATGTGGCTCTTATTCTTCATGTTGACTCTGGCAGTATATGTGTAGACTTTACTAGGCTAGGCTCCTAGGCTTCACATCTTGCTTTCTTGAACTGTTCTTATGTATTGTTTTATGTCTGGTTCGGTTGGTTAGCCAAAGACAACAAAGATATATTCTATTCTGTCTTATTGTTGGGAATGCTTTGCTGCATGTGTTATAGCTGAACATCACTAAGTGTTAAAGGAGCTTATCATGTAACCTTTATATTAATGTGTCTAAACCAGAGGATGTCTTCCCACATTGTGATGTTTGCGCTTTTTGACTATGTCTGAGTTCTGACAGAAACCGATCTAAATATGGATTTACAGAGGTATAACATTCCCACCTCTCTCCTCTAACCCTGATCCCCTAAACACACAGTACACATCCCTGCATTTCTAAGGCAAAAGTTAGGCTGGTCTGTCAAATCAGTCCAGTAGCCACAAAACTGATCTGCTGATCCAACCTGGGATTTCATTTAGTTTGAACATTCACTGAATTCTTGCAACTTTAACATGGTCAAAAATATTTCAGAAACTATGTGTATGTTTTTAGCATTATATCAGAAGATTGGAAAGCAGTGTTTCTTAAAATCATTGAAAAACATGTCAGTCTTACTCCATTCCAATGCATTCCTGTGACATTATGTACTTGTAGTGAATTCAAGACTACAATTTATTTTTATTAAATACTTTCCTTTTTAAAGTTATTATTATTATTATTATTATTATTATTATTATTATTATTATTATTATTATTATTATTATTATTATTATTATTATTATTATTATTATTACATGGTGAAACATTTGTCTCTTTCCAGTATTTGTGACACTTCACCCCAACACAGCATAGACATAGACAGCTTCAGTGCCCCTGACTCCTGGAACAGCACAAATGAATACCATGATATCCTTTAACCAATTTAAACATACTATCTTAAATCTACCAAACTCTAACTGTAACTGTTTTAATTAGGCCATATTGTACTTTTACCAATTTAATTACATTTTCAGCCACTCTACACCTCTGTCTAAAATGTTTCTCTTTATCAGCTTATTGTGTAGGTCTATTTGCATTGTATATTGTGTATGTATTTTGTTGTTTTTGTTTCTCGACATCATGCAAATGATGGTCACCCCTCAATGATATCTCGAGTTTAAATAAAGGTTAAATAAATAAATTGTATTTTGTGTATTAGCAATGTATTTGTCCACACATAAAGAAGTAAGAGACAGTGTAAGCCCTGGTGTCATACAGAGTGCTATCAAAGCAGCTCTTCAGAGGAAGAACAACTTGTCAGTGTGAGCGGATGCTGTATTACTGGTCAGGAGGCTGAACAGAGCATGCTGCCTGTGGGCACAGTGCACTGGGAGTGCTGCCATCACTTTGATCTTACAGATAAGTCCTGGACAAATAGCAGCCACCAGCAGTCACGTGTCCCTCCGTTATGACAGGCAGGTTTCTACTGGGATTAATCACTGCCTGTTAGCTGGTTTGAAGACAGACAGACAGACAGACAGACAGACAGACAGACAGACAGACAGACAGACAGACAGACAGACAGGCCCCGTTTGTCTCTGTGCAGGATATTACAGATTACGTCTACAACAATAAGAGATAAATACACACCATCCCTACATTCATTCATCTTAAGTTTCTATTGGAGTGTTTTCTGTACAATTGATAATATAACAATATTGACAATACAAGGAATCACTCACATTCTACATCTTAAAGGTGAAGTAAGCGGTTTATATATGTTAATATAAGTGTTAAATCGCTCTTTATTCGTACCGTGATCACTTATATATAGTGTGCGCGTTTCATAAAGACGATCGATCTCTCAATCACTCACTCTGCATGTAATCGGCAAATACTTTTCGGGATCCCGAAACTGGTATCCAATCAGAAGAGAGAACGCTACAAACTGGCACCCGTCTCAGTGCCGGTGCACATGCAGAGGACAGATGGGTGAATGTGTTTGCGCCTACAATGGCGGAGCAGGTAAAAATCCTTCCCAATGTCTGTTTTGATGGTTTTTATCATGTTTTATCACACTTATGGATCTGCGATGATGCTAGATAACTCACTGCTTCAAGACCGCAGTGCATTAATGTGGTGATGTAGGGACGAGGGAGGGGACTGCTAACTGCAGTCACTGACAGGAAGTTAGCTAAACTGACCATTCCGCTTACTGAACCTTTAAAGAATAAAAATATCCCAGTACAGGATGTTCTGGCCTGACTTGTCCTCTTCTTGGCACGTGTGTTTTTTTGGCTTCTTAAGTCTCTGTATGTGCTCTCTCTGTGAATGTTGTTGAACCTAAAAAAACAGCTGACTAGATTTTTCAAGGATTTTTTTGAAAAACAAAAGCATTGGTCCTGACAACCACAGCAAAAGGCCATTTTCAGTTCACCCAAACAAATGATCTGCTTGTCTCTAAAGGGAAGACACTCAGAGATGAAGAGAGAGCCTGCACAACGCCAAGTGTTAGGACACAGTGGGTTTGAATGTAAGATACATAACTATGACAAGCTATGAACACAATTAGTCAAGTAATGATATCTGGAAAAAAAGTTTAACTATAAAACAGAAATGTGTCTGCTAACGGTCTCTGTTAACTTTCTGTAGTGAATAATTACTATCAAAACTCTCACATTTCCACTGGCAGGATGTTCAATGGAGCAGGGTTCTGACCCATCTATGTGCATAGGATATGTCACTGAGGTGGGTTAGACCACATCCCCTACTGCCAGATACTGTATATATTTCCAGACAGAGCATAACATGATTGCATGTTAAGTGTTTTGAACTATGGAGAAATAAATTGTAAGGAATAGAACATTTGAATTCCAGTATAACTTGTGTTGTGACAAAGCAAAAGCTTGTATATTCAGTATAGATTCCTGGTAAAGGTCTCAGCAAGTCAGCAGTGCCAAGCAAAGGAAATACTTTTGCAAAATGCATAAATAGGAACTGTTGCTGGAGCTTTCATAAATAGACAGGGGTGCATTAATGGAAGTGTTGTTAGTCCTGCAACTTTTATTATTATTAAATTCCGAATATTATTATTTTCTTGTATTTAGGCAAGGTCTCAGGACACCCACCATTGATTGTATAAGCCAACATTATTATTAAGTGTACATCTATATTTGTTTATTAATTTTCATTCATATGATTAATCCAGATTCCAAATGTTATCCCATGTTAATTATGACCACAACTGCTCTTTCACCACCTGTCCATCATGCTGCACAATGTGCTAGTTGTGTTTCTGAGGGATGTTGGTGGAGGAGCCTTGATGTGAGCCTGTCTAAGTGACTTCCAGTCAATCATTTCTGACCCTTAGTTTTTCCTGTGTTTCAAGCTTTTAGTAAAGTGCTAAAGTCCAAGGAGTCTTAAGTGGAAACAGGTGTACTGAAATGTACAATATTTTCATCTATTCAAAGAAACTGTATATAAAAAACCCTTTATTAGGACAGCTGTGGTTAACTGTCAAATCTGCCCACAGTGATATTACATGATTTGAAGAAAGTGATCAGAAATGATGGTGATTATTAAAAGATACACAAAATGTAATAGTTTAAATACTGAGCATCACAGATAAAATAAAATTAAAATTAAAATGCGTATTTTGACATTGGAGTTGAGTTTTTATTAAATATTACTTTAATTGTTATTTGTTTATATACGTCTCTCTCTGAGGGTTTAATTGTTAACAGACCTTTCTATCAGCCTATTCTATACACTGTGACTTGACAAAGAACCAACTGGGACTGGGATTTAAATGTTGTCCATTCAAATATATGAAGAGTTTGAGTTTTTATTCTTTCCTTTTCCCCTTTTATCCACCGAAAACTAGTAGTGTGTGTGTGTGTGTGTGTGTGTGTGTGTGTGTGTGTGTGTGTGTGTGTGTGTGTGTGTGTGTGTGTGTGTGTGTGTGTGTGTGTGTGTGTGTGTGTTCTTCGTTACACCAGAAGCTTCTGCAGGGATGAATAATCTCATCCTTTCACGACATGGACATTCTAAAAAGACATGCCTCCACGCCTCCGAGGGATATGTTTAAAATCCACTCAAACATACTCTGATACATTAGATGATAAACATGTGGCAACCATCTCTGTTCCCTGGCCTCTTAGTGTGTAGGCCTCATGTGACACCAGCCACTAGGAGCGTGGCTTGCTACTGCCCCCTCTTGGCTAAAGGTGCTCCTGTTCAGAAGGAGAGCCATTTGCTGCTGAACAAACAGCATGTTCCCAAATTGCACCTTCCCCCTGTATACATGTGCCACTTGGTTTCTCTAATTACTTTGTTTATTAGTTCTCTCGCTTCAGCTCTTCTGAAAGCTTCAACAACAGCAGGACATGTCAAGGAAAGGCACAGCCAAATAATCACTCAACACCAACTCCATTAAACGAATAACCAACGGAGCGTCTGGGCTCCGTAATGAGGGTACACAGGTACATGCAGGGGGCTGCCCTGTGTGTGTGTGTGTGTGTGTGTGTGTGTGTGTGTGTGTGTGTGTGTGTGTGTGTGTGTGTGAATTGAACTGTGGATGAGAATTTACCAGTTCAGCCCTATTTGGGATAAAGTCTATTTGAGATGTGTCCGTTCAAACAATATCATCCAGACATTCATAATGCATATGGAGTTTCTGTAGATCATGGCAGTTTTCATTTCCGTAGGGCTTAAAGACATATTTCTGGGCAGTGTTGATGTTAATGGTGCCAACGTTCCTAATTAAAAAGGTGATTGGGTCATACAGTACACTTCAATCTTATGTAAATCACACAGTGGTCGGGCCAAGTCCAACACAGTGCTCTAAACCCTGTGGTGATCCTCCATGTGCACACACACTGATGACATATGGACCGGTAACACTGCAGCCATCTTAATATTCAGTACTGGTCACCAGCTCTGTTTTCATTATGAACCAGAAGCAGCAGATGTTAAACAGTGCAGGGCTCCAGAGTGCTGCTGTTTTGGGCACACACATGTGCCTAAATATCTGTGGGGCGCGCCAAGATATTTGAACTGGTCGCACCAGTGCACCTGAAATTTATCACGTCATATCGAAAACGCTCCAGAGGTAGATGCAGGATGTGTGTCCCGGGCCTTAGAGAGAGTCAAGTCTGAAGTAAGTCTCTCATTCACTTCAAAGGGCCACATACTGCCTTCATCTGCCATTTTAAAGCAGCAGAAATGACATTAAACCCACACATTAGAAGGAGGTTTTGGGAGATTTTCATTTAATTATGAGGTGAGAAAAGTTTTAGTGTTGGGGAATAACTGAAATACTGCAACTGGATCACATCAGGCTCTCTCTGGGTCACACTTCAATCTGAGAGTGTTTTGAAAGTGTCTGTGTGTTGAACGTGTGTTTGGACTTTGTAAAGAGATGAACATGATCAGAACATGTGTGAAAGAGCTGACAGACAATGATTACAGCTATTAAAGTTTAAATGGCCATAGACACTTAGGATACAATTAAGATGTCTGAGCTTGATAAAAGAGTATGCCAAGAATCAAAGAAACTCAACATTCTCTGAGGAGCACAGTGGAGAGAGTGTGCTGACGCGTGGTGACAACGTCTATCCACCTCTCAAGCCTCTGTGGATTCTCTTTGACTCACTGGACTTCTCTGCCGCTCTTATTGATGTATTAATCACTCCACCAATGAACGAACAGATACTGACCTTTTCCTGTCCCTGCCACCCCCTCCCCCTCTCTCACACACACACACACACACACACGCCAAAGGGAAAAAGCAAACGCTGAATCGATCTTTTAATGGAACATCAAGGCCACAGTGGTTCTTTGTCAGCGTTTTGTCATGCATGCCCCCATATCTAGATATGTCAATACATTGACCTTCCCTAAGCAGTGTGTAAACAACAGCAGAATGCCAACATTAACCTCCGTCACCACATTTAAGAGCTATTTAGACTGTAAACTAATGACATCAGACTGCCTAGGAGTGTTTCTGCTCCATTACTGTACAGCTGCCTTGGCTCTGTCAATATGGAACCACTTGGCAACATGTTTTTTTTTACCCTCTCTCTATCTAAACATGTTATTGTTATTCCCCAAAACAAACACTATAGAAAATAGGTGCTCTCATGTTTGAACTATGTTGCTATTATATTTTCTTGCAAAATGGTTGGATACTAATTTGTGGATATTTCTCAAGAAACCTACTGACGGTTCTATCTTGCTATGATTACTTTAGATAACAAAGTTACTTTATTGGAAATAAATTAAGAAATAAATGAAGAATGATTCAATAACAATACTGTTAGAATGATCCACATTCACTCAAGTTATGTTTCATGTGTCTTTTATAAGATTGATTTTATTGTTTCCTAATTTCTCTTTTTTTGTAATAGTCAATTGTATTGAACATGTTGAAATAACACAGGGTCTTCAGAATCCTCGGCAGCAAATAAATAACTCAAATAATATAGTTCATGTTCAATAGGGATAGGACCAAGTGAAAAACTTTTCTGGTCCTACCCCCTCTTATTTTAAAGAATTATTCATAGAAAATAAATAATACATTTGCCTCCATCAGTGTCCATGATTTATTAAAGATGGAGACAGAACAAGACAGACCACATAGGAAGTTCCATCTCATTTATTGCAGTTATTACATGCAGTTGTTTAAACCCAGAGCACTTCACTTGAAAGAAAACTTAACCAAAGCTCAAATATATATGTATATATACACTATATATATTTGCCATTTACTTGAATGTATTTCTCTTTCCAATGAGATTAGTGATATGAGGCAGCAGGTGAGGCTGGGGACATCTCTGCTCTATTCTAACACTCTCTGTTAGGGGGGCTTTACATTTAAAACGGTAATGGCACAAGCGCAACAGTGTTTTTACGTTTGTGTTATCATTCACATGATGACAGCGTTTGCAGTCTTGGAAACGTAAACTTTTGAAACCAGGTTCCAGAGTGGAATCTTTTCAAAACACAACTCCAGCGTCACCATGTGAATATCAATGCTGTTCACTGTGATAACGATGACATCACAGCTCCACTCTGCACATGCTGAAAATCACTCTATAGATCAGCGCATAGCAGTTACTGTTAATACAAACAGACAATTAAGGCTGTGGCTCAGGCCCGGTTCTAGACAGTTAGATTAGGGTGGGCTGGTAGAAATTTTAGGTGCACACACTGGGTAGAGAGGAAGATGCGAGCGCACGTTAAGCGTGCAAGCAATAATTTTTTGCCCTTGTAAGATCTCTGCATCTGCTTTTTTGCACATTTACTGTGAATTGTGTAGAACACAATATGCGAATAAACTTTGAGTGTTGCTGTGTGGGAGATTTGATTCTTGCATGTTTTTTTTCCAAAATACCGTATAATATACATTATATACAACATAATGTATCTTTTTTTATCGCAGTATTAACTGTAGGCAGCCTGAGCTGATAGAAGAGAAAGCCTCAGCACTTGTGGTCTGGGCGGAGGGACTGGAGGAGACGGCAGTCGCAGCCCTCGCTAGGGACTTTAACACTAGAACCGCCACGGGGTCAATTTTACCCGTGGTGGTTTTTCATTTGCCCATAACAATACTTTTTTTAAAATATTGAAGCCTCCCCCATTCTTTGACTTTTCCTAAAATGGTGTTGTGATGTCATCCTCATAGTTAAATAAAGTCACAATTAATCTGGATTAAAAAACAGGCAAAACCGGAAAGGGAAATATTTTCGAGCAAGTTGCTAGGCAACGGCATTGTTTGGGGTCCTTGATCTGACAGCTGTATGTGCAGTCATTCATAAACACCATGATAAACTCTTACAATAGATAAGATATGAAGATAAATGCCGTACAACATTAGAGTTACTAAGTGAAATGAGTGATGGGGAGTCTGATAGCGGGGACACAGAACTGATCGCTGTGTTCCACCCACCCAGCTTACCTAAAAATAAGTGTGCTATGTTACTGTTTATTGTATATAGGATTTTAGCTCATTTGGTCACTGTTTTGACCGTCTGTTTTCATTGGCGATATTATATCTACTTTCAGTTTCATTGCGAGTCGGCACGGTTTGAGAGGTCAGTTACGGCGGGCGAGTAGAATTTTTAGCATTCGAGAATGTATGTCATCACCTCCTATCGCCATAGTCAGAGCGGGTCAGAGCCATATCCCGTCCGTTTACAACGGCGGAACTGAGTTCTTGAAATTGTGAGTAGCCTACACCAACTGCAGCAGTAGCCACTGAGTTGCAAGGTGAGATTGGAAGCCATTGGAATATTTCCCCGACACCGAAGCCCTCCCTTAAACATTGCTGTTTAAAGCCCTGTATCAGTGACTGCTCCTGAGAAACAAGCCCAAAGTCGCTTATAAAAAGCGGACCTGGCAACGCTGACCTGCCCACCCAATTAAGCAATGCATGGTGATGGTATAGTATTCATTAATTGGCTGAATTTTATTTGACATTTTCTTGGACAGCAAACGAACATTTCCGCCCGATAGTGGGTCTGGACTTCCAAAAAAAAAAAAAAATCTTCAATTTTGATTGGGTGGGCACAGCGCACATTTGGGTGGGCCGTGCCCACCCTTGCCCCTGGCTACCGCCGGCCCCACTGTGGCTTCATATTAAAAGCATTTCACTGTGGGCGCTACAATGGCGTAGTGGATAAAGCGCGTACCATATTGGCTCAGGCCTTGATGCAGTGGTCGCGGGTACAAATCTGTCCTGTGGACCTTTACTGCAGGTTATCCCCCCTCTATCTCTGTCTCCCCATTTCAACTCTAAACATGGCCTTAGACTGCTTGTGGTTTAGGGTTAGGGTTAGGGTTAGGGTAAGGGTCCTTTAACAACTACTCAAGACACATCTCCGGGCAACGAGTACAGTACATCAGCATCACATCACAGCCTGGACACAACCATAGATAGTATAATAAACACACAACCTGTTCCTGGTGCAACAGAGCGCTGTGGCAATCAGTCTGATCAACAGTTCCATCAGTGTCAATAACCTTCCAACATCAAAACGTCCACTGAGTGACATAATAGATTATATTGTTATTGTATAATTGCACTTCAAAATGCTGTTAAAACTATATATATACTTGATATGCTTATCTGTATATAATGATGCAATCCCATTATAGCCATTTAAAAGGCTTTTTTGTGGGCATTTTTTGTAATCATATATTACTGGTTTGCACATACTTGGTCAATAAAGCCAATTTTGATATGTTCTTTACTGTTGACTCTGAAGTTCCTTTCCCTTTGTGTCATGTTATTTGTCTTACAAAGTGTAAATATAACTACATTCAGCTCATATTATTCTCTCAACATGACATGAACAGTAAATCCTTTTCATAGAGGTAATCCAAGTCCATAGTGTCCTAAAAAAACAAAGTGGAAACAGGCCAGCTGGAGCTCACTGTGGAGCACAATGGCTGCTGTGAGGGCTTTCAGGTTGCAGCAGTATTGTCCCCCGATTACTGCAGGCATGAACTACACTGGATGCACAAGAAAAAGGAAAAGGGGGGGGGGGCTGGACACAAAACAACAATGTGGCTGTATCCTAGGACAAGCATGCCACGCTGCCCACTGTCAGACAGCACTGGCTTTCTCAATGGATGTCAGTCACTGCTCCACTAATGGCGGATGACATGGAGCATAATGCACCAACTAGAAACCGGGCCGGCAGGAGTAATAGCTCATAAATTCAGCGAGCCCTGGAGCATGGATCTGTCAAAACTCAGCAGAGCATTGTAGGTTAATGTTTTTCATACACCCTCCCCTCACCCGTCAGCCAATGCAGTGTGCTAATCAGCCTGTGTCAGTATGTGTGTGTGTGTGTGTGTGTGTGTGTGTGTGTGTGTGTGTGCATGAGTGTGTGTGTGTATTTGTCATAGATTTGTCTATGTGTAATACTGCCCCTCCCCCACCCCCTCTCACTGCGGCCGCCACTCTTCATGCAGCCAGCCATAGTAAAAACCATTTTCTTTTTAATTAATCACGCCAATACTATGGAGCAGCCTCAGTCAGGGTCCAGCTGTGAAGCTTAAGCTCTGATCAATGGCACAGGGCCCAAAGCTGAGGGAGTGTCAATATTTTCCAAAGTGCAAAAAAACAAAAGTCCCGGAGGCTCACACTGCCCCAAATAATGAGCCCCGGGGACGCAGGCGGCCCAAAAAGCCCATGACTTCAGCCTACATGGCCCAACATGCAACACTGCTCTTTTGTGCCTGTTAGCTGGGAGTAGTGGAGAGGGGCTGTGACCCCACAGAGCTGGAGCAGGTCGGCCTGTGGCATGCCATCCAGTGTGTATATTTTATATACTATCTGTGGTATATACCCATCTGACACAAAGCACATGACAGAACACACCTTAAAAAGTTATTCACTTTCAATGATGATGCGGAATAATTCAACAAAAATTAAATGTCAAACTCTCAATTACAGCATTTCAAAAATTCATTAACAATACATGATTAAATGCCAACCTCGTAATTTGGGGTTGATGAGTAATTTTCTTTTTACTGATGGACTAATCAATACAAATATCACAAATCAGTTTATTATATTATAGTATTTCATATATGTGTGTGTGTGTGTGTATAAATATATATATATATATATATATATATATATATATATAGTATATTTAAAATGATACTGCATGTATGTTAAGTAGGGGTAAAACACTTTACCCTCAAGGTGTGGATGTTTGCCCTATTTCGAGAAAGCTGAAGTACAGAAGTTGTATTCTCTTCAAACTGCAACATTAAATAGCTGCATATGTAACCGGTGTATAATTATATTTCACCAAAGCAGCAGCAGGCCGGCTACACATACACATTAATGTTCCAATAATTTAACAAATATTACAACCCCTATCACTAGACAAGAATCACGACAGTGCTCTATTCTGGAAACCCAATGATAATGTTTAATGATAACGGTTTTCACATATTTCCCAAGTGATGTATTCTTACAAAATGTGCACATTGAAATGAATGTATGGCTGGGGTTGGGAGTCTGGGACACCTGCTCTCTCTATCTTTTGACTACTTTCTTTAAAAAGAATGGAGAGAAAACTGAGAAAAAAATCTAATTCAACCATATGTTATTTTTGGTTACAATATAGCCATGTTTCCACTGAGCGCTCAGTTTAAAAGAGGCATATGTTAAGGAGTGTTGATATGAGAGGTAGTCATTTCAAACTGATCAGATTAAAGCCCATATACCTGGTTATTATTACACTTTAACTTGGTATGAGCAGTCCTAAGTGCCGACTCCTAAAACGCTTCAGATTCATGTGATCATCAGATATTTGTAACAAACAATTAAATAAAAAAGGTGTGACATGGATTAAGGGCAATGAGGCCTGCAGAGACTGGTTATGGAATGGGCCAAGAGTGTTGTGCTACAGCCCTGGATGAAAGTCAGAGCCACCACCATTTCCTGGGGATAAATAAAGTTTTCTTGAATCTTGAATTTCATTCTCCACAATCGTACATCTTATCACACGAAGTACACACAATTTTTAGAATAGGAATGTCCACATGTGTCCTTAATAGTATTTAATTCATATTAAAATCAATGGACGATCTTTCCAAAGATAACAAACACCAAATGTAAAAAAAATTAAAGTTGAGTTATAGATTTTTTTGTCTATTCTAATGTTGCTTTTTTTAACGTATATCGCCCAGCTTTTCTGGTATTTCAGTGTTCAAAACGAATAACAAGGTTCACTAAAGTTGGGATTCGGAATGTATAGGTTTGTGTTTTGTAATCTGTTTTTCTTACTTTAAAGCATCTGAAGGAGAAACCTAATGCAAAGCGGTTGGGATGGTTAGATGAAGGACTAAGGAAAGAGGTGGAGAACTACTTATAGTCCAGCCACATAGTGACTTGCAATGAAACACAGCTAGTGATACGTTTTCCTCCTAAAGACATTAATGAATTTAAACTAACAATCATCACATCAGTCACTTCTACTTAGAGTAAGAAAAGTCACTCAATGCTGCGGCACTCTCAGACCTGTTCCCATTGGACTAGATATTACTTGCACTGAGCATAAATTGCTATTTTAGAACCTGTTTGGTCACTGGCATAAGCTCTTATTGCTATTTAAACTTCCATTCCGTCTATCTGCTCGCTGTCAGTCCAATTCCCAAAATGCCCGCAATCAGTGATGCTTAGCGCTTCAAGGCCTAAAGATGCAAATTGATCAGATTGCTTGTGGGCCATCCGAAGTGTGAAACGCTTTGCCATTATCTAAAGCTAATGGGGCAGATGTGAGCACTGAAAATGATACAGTGGCTCTGGTAATAGAGTTCAATTCCTGGTTATCAGTTAGGGAACTATGTAGCCACAAGCTGATTAAAGGAAGTAATTTCTTCTGGAACTGGTGACCTGTGATGACTGACATTTATCTTATTTACTGCACTAGCTGTAGCAGACGGCAGAGTAAATCACATATCTACCTACAATTTATATACAGCAATTGGCGTTTGATTGAGTAGCTCTTTTGTGACGTCGTCTTTTAAGAAGAGGAAAGTCTTGTAAAGAGTCCATCTGTTCACATGTAGAAACATGTCTAAGAACAACATGATGCTCAGAGATGGGAAGGGATTTCCGTATTGTGAGTTGCAGATTTTTGCAATGCAGTTTGGAGTAGAGACAGATCTAACCATGGAATCACCCACAAGGATGTAATCGAGGAGTGGACAAATGAGGTGCTAAAATAAGCTGAATAGGGCCCGCCTTCCAGAGGGGTCCTCCCTCTATTAACTACTATATATTTATTTATAAGGCAATACTTGGTGTGCTACCTCACTACTTATGCTCCCTTACTACAAGGAAAAGTGCTGGTCAGTACTTCTTATGGTCACAAGACATAAAAATGTCTGTCCCACAGAACAGGAAAAAAAAAGGCTTTGGTTTAACCAATTTAAACATACTATCTTAAATCTACCAAACTCTAACTGTAACTGTTTTAATTAGGCCATATTGTACTTTTACCAATTTTATTGTATTTCCAGCCACTCTAAACCTCTGTTTAAAATGTTTCTCTTTACCAGCTTATTGTGTATTGTTGTTTTTGTTTCTTGACATCATTGTAAATGAGGGTCACCCCTCAATGATACCTCGAGTATAAATAAAGGTTAAATAAAATAAATAGTTTACTCTGACCCATCTGTATGGAATACGCTGCAGAAAGACTTTAGACTTGTTGAATTAATGTTGTTAAATTCTTTTAAATCCAAAATGAAAGAAGTTGAAGCAGACTCTTTAAGATGTCAGTGTTTTTCAATATGTTTTCCCTGTCTTTTAAAGTGATGTAATGTGAATAGATTTTCTTTATTTCAGTTCTATTAACTCTGTCCTTGTGTTTTTCATGTCTGTAACTATGTGTTCAATATACTGCTGCCAGGTCACCCTTGAAAAAGAGATTTTTAATCTCAATGAGTTTTCTCCTTTCCCCTCTCCTTGCCCTCCAGTCTCCTCTCCTCTGATTGGTCCGTTACCCTATCCTGTCCTCTGATTGGCTAATACATTTGAAGGAGCCAAAAAGACATATGGAAGAATAATAATACGTCAAAGTGTTGAAGAAAGATTTGAAGAACAATAGTGTGAAGGCTGGAATGCATTCACCCTAAATATACAAATAACATTGACATTTTATAATACAAAATATTATTAGACCGGAACATGTTCAAAGATCTTGAAAAGGGAAGAGGTTTAGGCGACCAATGTGCAGAAATTAACAGAATAATAAAAAAATTGCAAACAACTACCGGTTGCAGTTGGTAAAGACATAAGTGTGTTAAATTGTATGTTACTTTCTATTGGAGTGGATTACAATGAGTAAGGTTGGCTACAGACTGCAAAAAGCTGTTCTTGTGTCATGTGTCCTGATGGCCTGCCCTGCAGCCTCCTGCCTGTGGAAGGGATCAGCCACAATTTGTCATGCATGTGTTTGTATGTCCTCTTCAGGGCCAGTTGGGAGAGGACCGTTATGACGGTAAGGGCATTGATCTGGTCTGTTAGCCTGTAGCTAATGACTGCCATCTTGTATGTGTGTATGTTATTCTGATCAAACAGTATAGTGCTGAAGCAGTGATGTATGGCTGAATCACATAGGTCCACTGAATGGTCTGTGGTTGCTTAAGAAGGCCTTACATACTTCCCAGAGGAGAGTGTAAAATATGATAAGGCATGTTACTAGCACATGGAGGAAAGCTGGTGTGCTGTTTATATCTCAGCAGGACTTTCGTCAGGTTGATGTTTATAACATTTCTGTCCACAATAAAAGCAGCCTACAGCTCCAGCTAGCTCTCTTTACTGTCAAGTGGTGAAATGTACACAACTGTGAGAATGAATGCTGCAAATTCCCTAGAGAAAACAAGGGCAGCATCTGATTAGGGTGCCATCATTTAAGATAACAGCCTGTTTAGCATCATGGATGGAGTCCCTCTGGAACATTAGTCTAGTCTGGGTTTGGGGGGGTTGAGCCAGGGCCTTACAGTTCTGTGTCTTTCATGGTCTTTTCAGTTTCCCAGGTCCTGCAACCAGTAATCCAAGTAATGGATATATTCCTGTATAGCTCATAGTAACACAACACCCTCAAAATATCGTAGACTCTTTTTTTCAACTTTCTTACAGATTATGGCATAGCCTATGTGCACTGACTGCAACCATTCCGTTTGTGACAGGGATATGGGTAGATAAACACTGCCATCAGCTGGGCTCTTCCTGTGCAGCATGCTCTAATTCAACCTAACCATCATATAGTAAAATAACACAAACACAAGCCACATATTCTTCTCCAATATGATACAGGTGGATGAAATAAAGTGTATGCTAAATGTACACATACAATATATGCAAGAGCCCCATCTCCTTCCAAAAGCAATGCTCAACATGCTGGGAGCAACTGTCAATGGAAAATGTTTTACGTTACGTAAGAAAGTTGTTAAGATTAATTTTTTTTTACAGAGAGATTGGAGTATTAACCAGAGTAATGGCTCTTGTTAGCGCTACATGACCAAAATGAGTGTTGCAATTGTATTTGATTTAAGACATTGTGGGGAAATTGTATTAATAATTTATTATATTAGAACACAAAAAGATACCGTCTAATTATTTCTGCAGTGTTTATACAAAGGTAACTTAGTTGATAACGTTTTAAGTTTTAGTGAACACATTCTAATGTTTTTTTTTGTTCTGAAATGCAAAGTTTGCTTAATTTATCCCAAATGCCTGAAAAAGGGGCATGGTGGAGTATTAAAGTAGTGTTTATTATTTTACATTTACAATGTTGTAGTTGACATAAAGTTATGTGAAGCTCCTTGTAGGATTATTAAAAACATGTGCACTGTAATACAGTGGTGGAATGTTATTCTAAGTAGGCTACATTTACTCAATTAACTATTTGAATGTACTACTGTACTTAAAGGTGAAGTAAGCGGTTTATTTATGTTAATATAAGTGTTAAATCGCTCTATATTCATACAGTGATCACTTACATAATGTGCGCGTTTCATAAAGCCAATCTCTCAGTCAGCTGCTCTGCATGTAATCGACAAATAAACTTATTGGAGGATCCCGAAATTTTTATCCAATCACAAGAGAGAACGCTACAAACCGACACCCGTCTCACTCATGGTCTCACTGCCGGTGCACGCCAGAGCAACAGATGGGTGAATGTGTATGCGCCTACAATGGCGGAGCAGGTAAAAATCCTTCCCAATGTCTGTTTTATTTCTTGTGCATGCTTGTGCATGCTGCCCGCAAAAAGAAAACAGATTGTAGAATCCATTTGGTTCGTAGACGGTTTATGAGATGATGGGCCACTGGGTGCAGACTCTTAAAGCCCCCCCCCCCACTCCTACCTATCCAGTCAGGTACATTGACTTTTCCGCACATATACAATTAATGGTAAAAACATATTAAGGAAGTCAGTGTTTCCCACAGGATTTAGGGATACTGTGGGAGGGACCCTGGTCCTTGTTGGGGTGTCTGGGGGGATGCGAAGAAAATGTGTGCCTTTTGAATTAAAATGCATCAATCTGGTGCACTTTGAGGGGAACATTTTGAGGCTATATCAAATCCTGAGATGCAGAAGGAACATTATTTTTCAGATTTTTCAGGCAGCACTCTTTACTATGCAACTGGCCCCATTCAATTGAATGGGTTGAAACATAGCTAAGGCCGCTACTGCTTGTGATGGGTGTGGCTAAGGAAGTAGAGCAGGCCATCCATTGGCTGCAGTGTTGGCGGGTGGTTCCCCACCTTCGCCTGTCCACATGTTCACGTGTCATTGGGCAGAACAGTAAACCTTTATAATAAAATAGCTCCCAATTATTGGCTAACAGCTTGCTTGGTAGCTGCAATTGGTGTGTGATTATGTGCGTGCCTGGGTGAATGAGCAGCAAAAACCTTGTTAAAGCTGGGGTATATGATTTCTGATTGGTCAAAGTGAACATGAGCGGTACACTTTGACCAATCAGAGCGAGGCTCCAATTCTAAAAAAAATTATAATAATCTGATTCTGTTCTTTTTGGCTGTTGGGACTGTCCATTCACTTTGGCACCGACGTTGTTGGTGTAGAGCGTGTCAGGGAGGGACCATAGGGGAGGGACCAAAGAGAACAAGTGGAGGTATTTGTATTCAAATCTCTATCCCAAATGCTATTTTCTCCCCAAATCATATACCCCAGCTTTAAGTGTTTTGTATAAAAGTGCTATGTATAAGTGACCATTTACCATCACCCTTTAAATGTCCCTATGTAGATACATGTTTGAATTGTTACACTAACTAATACAATAAAAATCTTGCAACATTTTGACAGGGCCTATTTTTTGTGAGGCTGAGCTGGATTTCCCAGGCATATCTCATCTAAAGGCATCACAGCTATGTGGAGCAGCGGGACCTGCACTAGAAGTATTGCTGGCCTTCCATTGAAACTGCCGTCTCCTATTGGATAATAACTTTGACTGACGTGTCTCATCAGCCAATCAGATTTTGATGTGTAGTGACAGCCCGCCCCCAGCAATAGCTCAGCCGCTAGCCCCCCGTGATGTCATCAGCGAAGTTTGAAACTTCAGCGGGCTATTAGCATTGTGATGTGAGTGAACTACTATGGCCATCGCTTTCACACGACCTACTGCTCCTGCTGCCGATCTAGCGTGGCTATTTAAAGGTGATCGTTTAACATAGTTTAGATATAGTTTTGACAGGAATACTACACATAAGCTGGATGGGCTGACAACGTTTTTTTGCGGCACTTCACTGACTGTAACTATGACGCTATGACTGGCTAACCGCTAGCACCGAGCGGAGCAAGTTACCGGTATGTTGCTGGCCGTGTCTGCTTTTTAAACCCGTGAAGGAACATGGCACATCACGGATTCAGTAAACTTAAAACATGATATGCCTATTACTGTAATAGCCATATCATGTTTTAAGTGTACTAGTAAAGAACCACATCTTCAAGTATTACTCTTTTATTTTTAAAGTTACAGTTCTGCATCAGCAAACAAGTTGTAGACAAACTATGCCAACACTTCTATGTACAGTGTAGCATTTTCACGTACACAATTATTCAGTTTGATCAGTTATGCTTGCTAGTGTTTGCACACAGATTATTATGTGCTCATTTTGGTGTAATGATGTATTGTTAAAATCAACTGGATGGTTATGATTTCTATATAAAAACAGTTTTAGCTGTGATTTATGAAAAGCTGTGTGAATGGTGATTTCCCAGAGACAGATGTTTCTATTTAAAAAACAAAGGCCACAAAGGTCATGGCTGGATTTTTTTTTGAGTTTTCATGACTACAAAATATTTACATCATGATGTCTGTGTTTCTCCAGTTGAACTTGGTTACATAGGAAATTATTAAAGTTAAATCTAACTCTAAAGCAATGCGTCTGTGTGTGTTTGTGTAAGTGTGTTGTATGAAGTTTTGCTCTTTATATAAAGCTTTACGGTTTCCAGAATCTGCATTTTCAATTCAGACTGAAAGCAGGTGATATAAGTCTTTAAAAAATGTAATGCTAGATATTAATTGTAGTACAAGCTAAACGAAAGCACAGACTGTGAGGCTAATAACTGAGAACCGTAAAATATCCAATATGCTGTACTTTATCACCTGGCATGTACTTTAAACTGTGTTATAAAATATTCTTCAACAATCAAATAGGGCTTTCACAATGTATAGTCTGATTGTCATTCCGTTATGTGTATGCAGCAGGGGACAGGTCACTCAAAGATAAGTAATAATATCAACATCAAGGTATTTTAACTGTCAATTACTGAAAAACCAGCTGGGAATGTACATGTCTGTTCTTCTACCGCATGGAGTGCATTCACTTTGAGCATGTAACTGTTGACATTGTCTTTCTAACTGTTCCTTCATTAGGTTGTTCTGGCTCCAGTCTCTGTTGGAACAGCAGTGAGCAGTCAGTGCACATAGCACACTTTCATACCATTAAGTCAGATACAGCCCCTATGTGACATCACAGCTGCTACATCCACACCTGTCTACGCTCTTAAAGAATCCAACAGTGACTGGTGTGTCTTTGACTCAGGCGCAAAGAACCTGGGGGGTGTCAGGAATCCAACTCTTCTGATTGGTGGTTTTGAGACTCATGCTTCTTGTGATTGGACAGTGGCTGGATGTTGATCTGCTGTGGATGTGATAGCTGCTGTGGGTCAGTCCTGGGCTCAGGTTGTACTGGCTGTTGCTGTGCTTGGATGTTGGACTGTGGTAAAGCTTGTGGTTGTAGCTTAGACTCTGGTCTATCAGTTGTGTGCTGACACTGGCTCTGAGCCTCTAGTGGGTCTTGTGGTTTCATTGATGGGATCCTGGCCTCTGATTGGTCCGACGGACGACAGTGTGAATCTAGATGCAGCTGCCTCTGTAGCTCCTCTGCACTGTGGGCTAACATGATGCTAACCTTCCTCTGGTGGGCCAGGGCCTCCTCTTTATCGTTCAGCTGCAAGAGGCAAACAAAAGATGAATGAAAATCAATAATTCTAGAGACAAAGAACATTTAAATAACAGTGGCCCTCATTTACTGTACTCTACTCATTAAGTGCGTGGAAACGTTCTTACTTGCTGCAACAACAAAAAAATGTAGTACGCAATATCATCGTCGTATTTACGAAACGTGCGTACCAGCAGATTTAGTTCCTAAAGGACCATGAGTATGTTAGTAAATCAGAACCACTGACGGGCGCGTGCCTGCTCTCTGCTATCAGCCTACAGAACCAACCTCATTTCTCTTTATAAGGACATCAGTTTGCAGAGGTGTTGAGAGGAGCGCATGATCCCTAAAGTTAAAAAGAAGCATTTCACGTCGAAGAAAAAGAAAAGAAAAAGACACAGCTGTGTCCGAGGTGGGAGACAGAAAAGGACTGAACTTTTCCCAGCGTTTCTGTGGGGATGACGATGGGGTGGGGGGGTTAATACCGGAGTTGGTAAACGTTAAACGTTGATTCGTCTGAGATATGTGGCTGAGGTGAAAAAGAAACTGTTCGATATCAAAAGCAAAAAATAAACCAGTGGAGGACAGTTCAATGTGAAAGAATGACAATTTGACAAACGTCCATCAGTGGCACTTAAGGCTCATTTATGCTCCAATTCCGTGCGCAAATAGAGACGTACGTTTACAACGTTATATCCGTCACTGCCCTCATACTTCCATGCGTCCTTTATGTTGGAATCGACATTTAACAAATCAACCATTAGTGGGCAGCAGCGCTGCTCATAGTAAAAAGTTACTCAAATAGAAGAAGAGTCAAACAGTCGAATCAACTAGAATAAATTGTTTATAATAGGTCCATGGAAGAAACAGCTTTAGCGATATAGGCTACTACCGTAGCGATGGAAGAGGCTAAACTAGAGGCTGTGTTATAGATAGCGGGGGTCTGTGAGGACATCACTTCTCTATTGCTGCCATCAGCCTCCCGTCTAGCTGACATTCTTCCCCGTGCGATCCCCGCTCATGCTGCTCTGTTGTAGTTATATACCCTGTGCCCCGGCCGTGTAACTTCATAGATAGATAAATGTGTATGTCATTTCGTACCAACTCACAAAAACCTCTCCTCAAAAGTTTAGACATTTTCTAAAGTATTATGTCTTTCGTTTATGTTTGTAAACAAATGTACAGTAAGTGAAAGTGAACTGCTGGCTGTGCGCCCCCCGTGATCTTCGGTAGTAATGCTCCGTTCTGTCAGTTTGGTACGCATCCGCAAGCTTGCAGGATACGTGCAGAATTACGGACGTAATGTACGCAGAGTACGGACAGAAGGCTCCGTCCGTATCCATATGCGTATGTAAAGTAGAGCATAAATGAGCCTTTAAAGGGAATTTATAGGGAATTATACTTCTCAATTACTTATGTTTTCTTAATGAAAAACCACAATGAAATCAGTAGGCTTACATTTTATTTGAAATAAAATAGCAACGCAAACAATAAAAAAAACTAAACTATACGGTTATATTTTAATGTTGAAATTCTCATAATTTAATTTTAAAAAAGTTAATTCAATATTCAGAGCGCAGGACTTCCTTTAGTTATTTGACCAGCTTTATTTGCTGATCTCGTCCCCCAATAACTCTAACTCCTAACTCTAAATGTGACGGTAAAGTTTTAAGGTTGCACAGTTGTCAGCCTGGTTCTCCAGCCGAGGCTGCTAGGTAAAAGTGTCCGAAAAAAGTGCCTCACTGGCGGACACAGGTCGCGACTAATGCCGCTCCTCCTGCGTCGTGTTAAGTGCTGGAGAGAGTGCACCCGTTGGTGGTTCACAGTGTTTACGTCATTTTGCTTGAGCCAACCCCTCAAGACTAACGATAATATCAAACCAGTTTGATAATGTCTGAACGTCAAGACGGGATGAAGACTGACTGAAATCGGGTCAGAAGACCACCATACACCAAACGACTGAGATTACGGGCACGCGCCACAACTCCAGCAAGACTCCCGTGATTTCAGTCCGACATTGGAAAATTGTCTGCGCCTGTCTAATCAAGTGAAAAGTTATGTATGTGTAAGCCCAGCATTAGCCATCAATTTGCCCAGGCTAAATTGAGCAAGTTGAAGAAAAGGCTGAGGAAACAGCTTGATCAGCTTTGGAGGGCTACACTTGAGTTCCTGTCTGTTAACAAGCCCTTCCCTCTCTGTGATGACAGGATCGCCTTCAGGTGTGGCAAATCAAAACTCTTCTGACTTTAGATAGACAACATCCCTAAAACTGTTCCTAATCGCATACTTTCTTTTTTCTATTCTACATACTACATCCGACGATAAAAATAATCTAGTTAGGATGCAGTAGGCATACTATTGGGACATACTTTTACTTATTTATTTCATCATAACATTGCGCTTTGATCTTGCCTCTTGCTTTTATATCCGTCGCATCCCCATTTGTTTTCATATGGAGGCTCCGTTGATGTGACGTCACTTCAGGTTCGCACTGGATTATGGGTCAGAATCTCCCAAATAGGATGCTGTTTTCAACACTAAAAATCTTGGTCGGATGTAGTAGACATCTTTCTAACCATCCTAAAGAATCGGGACATACTAAATCTTTTTTTCTACCATACTAAATAGTAGAAAGTATGCGATTCGGAACGCAGGGTGAGTGGGATGAACCTGTTTGTTTAAACACATTTGGAGTTGATGTCGACTACACAATGAAAGATCTACAAATCTATATGGAGATACTCACCAAGTCCAGCAGTCTGTAGAGAGTCTCTAAAAGATCATCTGATATGTTCTCCTCCAAACTGGAAGGCAACAGCCCTCTCAACCTCTGGCCTACGCTCATGAGAGGACTCCTGTTAGCACCTGGAAGGACAAAACGCATCATTTGGTAATGGTTCAAATACACGAGAAGTATACAAGACCTGAATCAACCAAGCATTGAATGTTGGGAACACATTTAAAAAAAGATGATTTAAGGGTCAACTAAATCCCTTTTCCTTTGTGAATATGCTAGTGACATATCTCAGTGATCCATTCACATTTGGTGACGAGAAAAAAAAACGTTTTTACACTAGAAGAGTGATTTTTGAAGCACATTTTCTGAAACCATATACACTTCTATAACACACTTCTTGCATCAGTGGTTTAGTGTCAGGTTTTGAGGTTAGTGTGTGGAGTTTCTAATAATGGACAAAAGTTTCAAAGATAGTGCCTGAACAATCGAAGAAACCTGTAATAAATAAAATCCATTACATTTAGAGAACTTGGGTTTCAAGGGTGTGTTATATTGTGGTTAGTCTGACATTTAAATAGAGATAAAAAATGTCTTCTCCCATCTGGAAGAATTCCATGTTTCACAACAAACCATGGGAAAACTACACAGCTCTAAAAACTACAACAACACAAAAAAAATCGACAACCTTAACATAGCTCTGTACTGGTACGGGTGCTACATCAGGTTTGGAAATTCACACACTATGGGCAGGAACATAGATAGTAAATAATATGGATGTAGCATCCGGCCTGACCTCAGTTATTCACACGGCATCCAATAATCCTGGTTTGTGCGCGTCGCCATCTTGAGAGATTTTTACTCTGCCTCACTCCTCTTGCCGAAAAGGGGAATCGACATCACGTAGCTGACGTATACCTCCGAGGCAAAGTGAGGGACAACGGGCGGAGAGCTGTCACTTAAGAGATCGTGCCAATACATTTTAACCTCCAAAAGAATAAAAACCAGCGTGGGCCAAAAAAAATCACCCCCCTCAGTGTTGTCATGGAGATATGACCTAAACATACAGACTAAAATGGTTTTGTGGCCCGGGCTGTAAATAGGTTTAATAAGACTTTGAAATCTAAAAAATTAATAATTGACTGGCTCGTGATAGGCCCCTGACCCTTGCAAGGAGATCAGGGGCCTGCGCATGACTAAGGCATGTACGCGGGAGAGTAAGTAGGAGCAAGCCAACATTGAATTGAACTGGTGGCGAAAATAAACGCAGCGATGTTTCTATGTGGATATTTAGCTGTACAGAAATAAGTGCTGGCAAAGCTAGAACAGTTTAAGACTCCACATCACTGTGGCAACACAACATATCTATCCGCTCAGACAGCGCAAAGAAAAGTCTGATGAATACATGAGAGTGATGGCCCCTGCAAGTTTCAGTAAGTTTACATAAGTGCCACACTGTTACTGTCTTTGAAATGCATTAAGTCATTTTAAGGGGAAAACACATTGTATTTATTATTTCAACTATTGAGTTATTTGTAGAACAGCATGCTAGTGTAGGCCAAGAAGATTTATTTTATGAATTTTCAATGCTGCTTTATTTTTATGTTTTAAATTGGGAAAGACATGTTCCAAAACGACCTGAATTTAAAAAGAAATCAAGCAAGTAGGCTAATAATAACCATTAATGAATTAAAGGCTATCGCATCACAGTAGGCCTATCATCCACAATAATCACAGCCCCCCATCCAGAAAGGAACTTTAAAAAGTTGAATTTGCACTTGATGTGCATTATTTGTATTTAGTGTGTCTGCACCAAAACAGTAGAAGTTTTCTTTAATTGTGTTTTGTACTGTCTGTAAAATTTTACCTGCACATAGCAAACAAAATTGCACAACTGTATTCAGTGCGCATTGGCATCTTCGAGCAAAATACCCCCAAAATTTTCGCCGCCGCACCCGGCGCCGCACCTCCTGTGACCCTAGCCAGTGACCACCTTGACTAAGACATATTATGGGGGAAACACCGGTAAAAGTAATGATTTGGTCATTCATCAAATGAAATATTGTGGAGTTGTCTGGCTCAGAGAGGGACTACAGGTGAAAATTAGCTTATGTGCTGTACATTGTCCCTGTTCAATACACAAACAAATAAATAAATAAATGTGTAAGACCGCTTTTCAGGGGGCCCATCAGGACTTTTTGTATAGGGGCCCAGAATTTGGTGTTACGCCCCTGGACGAGCCAATACTTTTGTTTGAGTTGGATTGGAGTCTGCTCAGTGTGTTAACTTTGAGCATGTGTCTGTGCGTGGTCCTGGATGGAACACTTGCCTTCAGCCTTGCAGTGATGGGATTTCACCATGTTGGCCTCCGCCAGCAGCAGGAAGTGCTCACTGCGTTTCCTCAGCTGCTGTTCAAAAGCAATACGGAAAGCATCTCCCACCATCAAGGCCTCCTCTCTCCTCGAACGCTGAGCATCCAGCTGGAACACACGCACGCACGGACGCCCATACATGCACGCGCGCGCGCACACACACACACACACACACACACACACACACACACACGCACACACACACATAATTTAAAAACATTTTTAGGTAACACTTTATAATAACGATCCGTTGTAACTCGTTAATAGATCATTAGTAAACTCTTAATTAATGATTATTAATGATTTGTTAAGTGTTTGTTAGCAGTTTGTTAAGGATTTATAACAATGGTAGATAGTTAATATCTTAATAATTGAATCAGTTCATCTGGGAGGTAATCCGAGATTAACTGATCACGTCACGTTCAAATCCATGGCATGCACAGTGTGTATTGAGTTTATTTAAAAATATTTGAAAATGGGGCTGCCCTCAGTTGCCCATGCACTGTGTATAGTCTATAGCCTATTTCAGCCTCGTCGGTATCTCGGATTACCTCCCAGATGAACTGATTCAATTATTAAGCTATTAACTATCTACCATTGTTATAAATCCTTAACAAACTGCTAACAAACACTTAACAAATCATTAATAATCATTAATTAAGAGTTTACTAATGATCTATTAACAAGTTACAACGGATAGTTATTATAAAGTGTTACCCATTTTTATAAAGTAATAAAGTACATCATCAATCATAAAGCTATGGAACTCATCAGACCAGGGGTCTCTTACAGTCAAAATATATGCTCTCTCCCTGAGGGCAACTTGAAAACTTACAAGTTACAATATAAAGCCACTGAAGCTGATCAACCTCTCCCTGTACCTCTCTTCAGACTGTATTCCTGGAGAAATCTCTTCCAACTGTTAGTCACAAAACAAATTACAGACCACTTTATTAGGTAGACCAGTTAAATTTCTTTTTAGCACATATAACTTGTCAGCCAATCACATGACAGCAACAAAATGGGTTTACAGAGAATGGTGTGAACAAAAGAAAAAATATCCAGTGAGCGGCAGTTGTGTGGACGGAAATGCCTTGTTGAGTCAGAGGTCAGAGGAGAATGGGCAGACAGGCAACAGTAACTCAAATAACCACTCGTTGCAACCAAGGTATGCAGAATACCATCTCTGAACGCACAACACGACCAACCTTGAAGCAGATGGGCTACAGCAACAGAAGACCCCACCGGGTGCCACTCCTGTCAGCTAAGAACAGGAAACTGAGGCTACATTTCGCTCAACAAAATTGGACAATAGAAGATTGGAAAAATCTTGCCTGGTCTGATGAATCTTGATTTAAATTGCGAAATGCAGATGGTAGGGTCAGCATTTGGTGTAAACAACTTGAAAGCATGGATCCATCCTGCCTTGCATCGACGGTTCAGGCTGGTGGTGGTGGTGTGGGGGATTATTTATTGGCACACTTTGGGCCCCTTAGTTAGCCTGGAAACTAACTCCTCCAGACCCACATCTAGAATGATATAGGGTCTGGCCACGATCAATAGACCTTTCCAACTGAAATATTTAGTCAAATACGCGTGCATTTCAAATACCACTGCACGCAATTGGATAGCACTATGACCAATCAGAACAATGAACAAGGTGACGTATTAAGCCCTTTTAGTTTAGCGAACAGCTAGGTTAACTGGTAAATTAAACTTTTGCTATGGTCGGTCGGCAAAACAGAACATTCCTCTTTCTTGCTAATGAAAGATTTGAGTGCCGTCTTCCAAATTTTAAAGTAAAGTGTCGAGGCCAAAGTCGTCTCAAACACAAACAACATATCCGCATCCATCTTTGCTGTTTACTATCACAGCTTCGACGACGCATGCCCAGCACTGTCGTCATCCGGTTACGTCCACCCCTGTGCCCCATACCTAGGGCTCTGGTCCGGGAATACAGGAGAGGGCTCAGCACACAGCCCTGTGCTGAGGGTCAGGGTGGAGGAGCAGGTGGTGCCTACCTTAACAGTTTGAGGGCGGTCAGTTAGGAAGTTCTTGATCCAGGCACAGATGGAGGGGGGGAGTGCGATGTTGGTCAGCTTGTCCACCAGGATAATAGGAGAATAGTAGCGATGGCGTCCTCTGTCGATCTGTTAGCTCTGTAGGCGAACTGATGTGGGTCCAGATTTGAATGGTGCAGGATGAGCCTCTCAAAGCATTGCATCACTACTGATGTTAGGGCAATAGGGCTGTAGTCGTTTGGGCACTTTGGAGCAGGTGACTTTGGGACTGGGATGATGGTAGCTGACTTCAGGCACAGGGGGATGGTAGCCTGTGACAGTGACAGGTTGAACAACCTGGTTAGGACTCCCACAAGCTGGTCAGCACAGGCGCAGAGCACTTTCCCCAGTACCGGCTGCTTTCCTGGTGTTCACAGTCTTCAGCACCTGCCACACCGGGTGTTCCTGGAGTGTGAGTGTGCTGTGACTGGAGGTCTGTAGTGGCCGTGCAGCTGTGTGTGGAGCCTCAGTCTCGAAGCGGGAAAAAAAATATTCAATTTGTCAGCGGTGGTGGTTTTGGGTTTGGAGCCTTTGTAGTTGGTGAAGCTCTGTAGCCCCTGCCACACCAGCCACGGGTTGTTGTTGGCGAGATGGCCCTCCACTTTTCTCTTCTGAGCCACCTTAGCAGTTTTGATGCCCCTCCGGAGCTCTGCCCTCGCCACGCTGTACTGTTATGAGTCACCTGAGTTGAAGGCAGAGTTCCAGCTTGTCAGGAGTGTCTGGACATCTGAGCTCATCCATGGTTTTTGGTTGAGGTAAATCCGGATTTGCTTCTCCACAGTAACACTGTCAGTGCAGTTTTTAATGTAGAATAGAACAGTCGCCGTGTACTCCTGTAGATCGAGATGTTCAAATATG
Source organism: Hyperoplus immaculatus (assembly GCA_949357725.1). Taxonomy (NCBI): domain Eukaryota; kingdom Metazoa; phylum Chordata; class Actinopteri; order Uranoscopiformes; family Ammodytidae; genus Hyperoplus; species Hyperoplus immaculatus. The sequence goes on from OX442351.1 coordinate 2,065,202, forward strand.
CTCCACTCAGGGCGCTCAAAGCAATCTTGAAGCTGGGAGAGAGCTCCGTCAGGCCAGATTTTAATGTTCTTTGTTGAAGATTTAGATTTCTTCCTGAGGGGGGTGTATGAGGGGACCAGGAGCAGTGAGAGATGGTCTGACATGCCCAGGTGTGGGAGGGGTACTACTCTGTAGGCTTTCTTCAGGTTGGAATAAACATGATCTAATGTGTTCTTCCCATAGATAGTATATAAAATGTATGTAGCATCCGGCCTGACCTCAGTTATTGCAACTGCATCCAATCGTCCTGGCTTATGCACGTCGCCATCTTGTCAGATTTTTACTCCGCCTCATTCCGAAAAAAGGGCATTGATGTGCCGTCGGGGGGAGGGAGATACGCCCATCTAGCTGACGTATACCACCGAGGCAAAGTGAGGGACAACGGGCGGGTATCAGTCACTCAAGAGACCGAGCCCCTAATTATTCATACATTTTAACCTCCAAAAGAAGAAAAACTAGCCTGCTAGAAAAAAATTCACCCACCTCAGTGTTGTCATGGAGATATGACCTAAACATACAGACGAGTATGGTTTTTTGGACCAGGCCGTAAATAGGTTTAATAATGCTGTGAAAACGGCCTGTTTAACACGGGAGTCAATGAGAATAGCTCTGTTTTGAAACCTGCCCCTACTGCAATTTTTGTCACTTCCGCATTGGATGCTGGTAGAACTCACTGTGGTTGGGGCAGTGAAAAATATGTGAACACAACGATCGATTTTCGACTTGTGCTCAAGTCGACTCTAATAAAAGATAAAAGAAATCGGAAATTCGTGGCTTTTCACGTTTTCTTTTAACATTTTTAATGGAAATGGGAGATGCAACCTTAAATGCGAGTAAGCATCTGGTCGTGAGCACGCTGCAGGAGCTTCTCTTCTGCAATATCCGCGCATTTTAATAGGGCCGCTGTGGGATTTTTGAGGTGTGCAAAAAACCGGATGTTAAATCACCTTAGAAACACTCAAAGCCTTTGTCTGAGCGAAGCAGCGCGTCACCCGGTGAAACGCTGTGATGTGACGTTCACAGTTAGGCCTTTCACACCGCCGCAAAATCGGAGCTAGTTCCGGGCTAGTTCGGAGCTAGAGCCAGTGTTTTGGTTTAACAACGGCAGATAGCCGGCTCCGGGCTGTAAAAACCGGTTCAACTCAAACCCCAGGATTGAGCAGGGTTTGAGGTAAGAACTGCTTGCGCCAGGGACTGGGGGAGGGATTATCCTGACCAACCAGACCAACTCAAAGCTCATGCCCGCCATATTTAAAAACACCGCTCCTACGAGACGTAAACATAACATAATTACCGAACGTAGCGATCAAATTGACCGGCGAAAATACGCTGTATGAGTCCTGTTTGGCAAAGTAGGGTGACAGATCCCAATTCACCAGATGTGGGACAAAGACTACGTTTGTGCGGGACAATGTGCCGTTTTTTTTTTAGCAAAATAAACTTGTGTCACCACCGGTAATGCCAGAGACACGGCTTTCTATTTTGAAAAATACTATCTTTAGATCAGCGCGCAGCAGTTAAGTTACAAATAGAGCATTAAGGCTGTGGCTTCACATTAAAAGCATTTCACTGGCTTCACATTAGCACTTCTCTGGACAAACATTAGTTGGCTTTTATTTTGAAGTAACATGAAAGTAAACGCTGAAGCAGGCAGCACCTTCACAGCATGGACATATAAACACAGAGCCCACTGAGCCGAGCAGCGCGACAAACGGAGACACACACACACACACAGAGATAAAGTGAGAGCCAACACGTGTAAAAATAAGACGTATTCGCCGCTGTTGTTGTGCTTAAAGCTAGCGCTAGCTTTAGCGTTAGTCACGAGAGCAGCGGTGTCGGGCGACGTACACACACGTTTACAGTGACGTCATGACTTTGCTCTCTTGCCGGCTCCATGGCTGGCTCTGGTGGTTGTGAAACCAACCGGTTCATAACTGGGATAAGGCTGTAACCAGTTTTGAACTGGCCCCAGCCCAGCCCGGAACTGGCTCATGGTTCTTTTTGGTGTGAAAGGCCTAAGTGAGACCTTGTGAGCCGCCGTGCTGAAAAACTCTGGTTTAAGACTTAAATGATCACCAGGGATTCCTGCACGGTGTCGAGGGACAAGGCTTCCGCGATCCGATTGCATGTCCTGAGCCTGGATACACACAGCCATCCGTTAGTTTATGTCAACAGCCGACAATGTTAATAGCCATGATCTGCGCATGGACAAATGATTACATCTGAACATTACGCAGTGGTGGTGCGTAAAAGGACAGCGCAGTTGGCAATCTCTCCTCAGCACAACATCTGCCGCAGCTAAAACGCCACAATAAAAGTCGATCGCTTTGTCGATTTATGACACATGGACTCGCAAAATATGAGTCGAGCCCCCCCGGACCCTCCCCCCGTATTTCGCACACTGCCCATAGCTACAGCTTGTCAACAATCAGCTCTAGTAAACAAAGGAATAAAAAGAGGAAAGGACCCTAAACGTGCCCCGGTGCCCGTAACTCAGTCTATATGTCCTTCAGAATGCATTTATCATAGTGTTTTTATCTAACATGGTAGGCTAACGTTGATGCATAAAGCAAATGGTATACAAATTCTACATATACTTCACAAAAGAACAGACAAAGCAGTTATCAAATCAAAGTTGTTTTTAAAAGTTTGCTTGAAGTGTATCTAAAAGAAAAAGATTTAGGCATTTTTTCAGTAGTTGGTTTGAATGCATACTATAGTTTACATACTTAACTGTACATGTGACCAAGCAAAGTAAAGAGACAGATCAGAAAAACAAGGAGTTATTTTACATCCAATGGACAACAATAAGGGTTTTATGTTAAAAGAAGGAGAACGAGTTCAAAGATTAAAAAGAAGAGGCTGGTGTAGTTACCTCCTGTTGGAGCTGGATGAGCTGTGTCCTGCTAGCAGCAGCAGTGCGACTGCATGGGCAGGCTTCAGGAACACCAATACACCTGCAGGCCCCCAACACTGCCAGCTGGGAAACACAAAGACATATGGGATAATAAACAGCTGAAAATGTTCACTCATTCTTACTTGTACACCCTAAAACTATACTGGTTTGTAAATCTAAACTATACGTTTGATAGAAATTATTATCGGGTGAATTAATTGCACAAATAAAACGCGCCCGGTGTGCAAAAGCCTTTACTGCCGCTGCTGTCTGTTTCTCTCTCCGGCCGTCCGGCATGAGCTGCATTTCATTAGTAGTTCCACTTACCCTCCTTCACTTACCCTCAGCCCTTGGTATGACGTAACAGCATACGTCGCACCGAGAGAACTTGGAGTGCGGAGGGAAAGTGGGCGGGGGAGGAGCGGGGATTTAAATGGAACCCACTTGCTCTTGTAGTCACAGTGGACCGTCAGTTACATAGGTAGTTCTGAATGCAAATAATACAGAATTATAACATTCCTCTACAGTAGCCTATATTGCAGAAAGCCATTTCCATAGCATAACAAACATTGAATTTCGACATGGTAACTCAGATGATCAAGATATTGTTACGACGCATTTTCTTATTTCTGTTAGTTTCAACCAAAAACATTTGTTTTAAAAAGTCCTGTAATTGGCAGCCATCGGTGTTATAACAGCAATATGTAAACTGCAATACATTCACTGGATTGTTCCTATGGAAATAGGATAGGCTAATTGAGGCGTTTTGGAACATATATCTATATTTGTCCTGTGGGTGGCCGCAATGTCCCTAAAGGCATACAGTCTACCGGAAAATAAAAGGAGAAGAAGAAGTAGACGAACTGCAATGCACTGTGGGTGATATCCACCTCTGAGTGACCATCTATGTTCACTCGATCACTCAGCCCTCCGAGGGTCTATCTCACCAAGATCACTTCAGTTTCCAGACAATTGGAACGACACTTGTGATGGCGGCGGGGATTCCCCCGAGGGCAAGTGAACGAGGGCATGTTGAACGAGTAATGGAACGCAGCGATGCTCTTCACGTTGACCAATTAGAAGCGCTGTGTCAGTGTTGTCTTCATATTGACCAATAAAAAGCACTGTCAGTGTTGCTAGGATACTCCAGTGACACCACGACTTTTAAACATCACGGCTGACGCTCCGCCGGCAAAAAAGACAAAATGTCTGTGTAACCCAGGTTATTTTCTGTAGTTCCAAAGTTACAGGAATTCCCTAAAAGCATAATTTTCAGAAAATAATCAGTAGATACTGTAGTTTACGATGCCCCCTAAACGCTAAGATAAGTGAAGGAGTGTTTGCAAGGCTCAGCGCCAGCCTAGATACTAAACTCGATCAGATTGCCAAATCAGTGAGCTCGGTGTGTGAAAGTGTCAAAGTTGTCGAGAAGAGGGTAGACGCCGCGGAGCAGAGGATTTCCGACACGGAAGACACGGTAACCCAGTTGCTAGCTAAACTTGAGCGCACCGAGGCGCGGCGGAGCGAGGCTGCCAACAGGCTGGATGTGTGTAGCACTGACTGGCATTAGTTGATGCTGTGTCACTAACCACTCTCATGGAGCCGAAAAGAGTCCGGTGCCCTCACACTTTCAACACACGGACATGCACTATATTGCTTCCTGATCATTTGAATCTTGCACGCCCAGCACGAGCTAGAAAACAGCTTCACGACAGCTGGCGTCGTAAAAATACTACCGCTTTTGTCCAAAGGGGACGCCAACGTGCCATTTTACTGCTAGTGGCTTTAAGCGTGATTGGGTAGGCCAGGCTTACTATTCCTCATTTTCTTCTAACAGTAGGGGGTTGCTATTTTGATCCACAGGGCCATCCCATTTGTACTCGACACATGTAAAAAGGATCCAGACGGCAGATATGTCCTTGTTCATGGCACAATTTATGGTGTGCATGTTACTATGATGAACATTTATGCCCCTAATCCACAATCCCCTTCATTCTGGACAGGTATAGCAGCAGTCTTGGAGGAATATAAATGTATTTTTACAGTGCTAGGGGGCGACTAACTGTTGTTTAAACAATAAGCTAGACAGAACCCCTACAGATACAAATAGAAAAACAAATACAGGTGCTTCCCTAACTAAAATGTTAGATGACATCTCACTGATAGATGTTTGGAGGACTTTAAATCCGTCAGAAAGGGACTTTACATTTCATTCCAATCCACACAATTCCCATTGATTATCTTTTCTTGCCACCACAAATCATGGGACAAGTGACGGCATGTAGTATAGGATCTATTCACAGCAGTGACCATGCCCCAGTTTACCTGGAAATGATGATTAGTGAAACAGCATCTGGTATGCAGAGATGGCGATTCCCATCATACTTATTAAATGAAAAGGAATTTAGGAAAAAGATGGAGGCGGAAATAGATATTTTTTCCGATATCAATGACAACAAAGAAACTAATCCGGAGTTTCTCTGGGAATCTACCAAGGCTTACATCAGAGGGTTCACTATATCATATATGTCACACAGAAAGAAAATGTTGCAACTTAAACAAAGCGAATTGGAAACGGATCTAAAAAAGGCGTTGTGTGTTCACAAATCCAACCCAACTAAAACAAACCTCATACAGTAGTATGAGGTTTGAGACATTTCAGAGTGGCCTTTTATTGTGGACAGTCTAAGGCACACCTGTGCACTAATCATGATGTCAGATCAGCATCTTGATGTGGCACACCTGTGAGGTGGGATGGATTATCTCAGCAAAGCAGAAGTGCTCACTATCACACATTTAGACAGATTTGTGAACAATGTTTGAGAGAAATGGTAATATTGTGTATCTGGAATGAATTTTAGATCTTTAAGTCCATCTCATGAAAAATGGGAGCAAAAACAAAAGTGTTGCGTTTATATTTTTGTTGAGTGTAAATGAGAAGGCTTCCAGGTCATTATTTCATTAAAAACAGCCACTTTACGAATATGGGAACAAACCAAGCAAATACTTAGCACGTCTTATAAACAGTAAACAAAATTGTAATACCATAGCAGGGATTAGAGATGAAACCGGGAAAAGGCACTTTGACCGCAAAAACATCAGTTCAGTTTTTGTATCATTCTACAAATCATTATATAAATCTGATAACAATAGCACTAAGGAGGAGCTTGACAAGTTCTTTTCAAAAATGAAATTACCACAATTAACAGAGAACCATCAAAAAACCCTGGGTAGGCCGATTCAGGAAAATTAAATATTAGAGGCCATTAGCCTAATGCGCAGTGGAAAAGCCCCAGACCCAGACGGGTTCCTGACTGAATGGTTTAAAACTTTCAAAAACAAGCTATGTCCCCGCCTGGTCAAAACCTATAACTACAGTTTCAACACTGCAGACCATTTGCCGGAAACAATGTCATTGGCTAGTATCAGTCTGATTTTTTAAAAAAGTAAGGATCCTGAAGACCCAGCTTCTTATAGACCCATATCACTCATCAATGTAGATGCAAAGATCCTGGCCAAGGTTTTGACCTTGAGACTTGAATCTGTAATATCATTACTTGTAAAGCCAGATCAAACCTTTAATAACATCAGGAGACTTTTGAACATGATACAATTAGCCAGTGATGATGACACACAGGGTCTAGTGGTATCTCTGGATTCATTAAAGGCCTTCGATAGAGTTGAATGGCCGTTTCTCTTTTATGCTATGGAAAGGTTTAAGATTGGCACCAACTTTATTAATTGGGTGAAATTATTGTATCGGTCCCCTAAAGCTGCTGTTATTACAAATTCGTACTGCTCAGACCCTTTTCCATTAGAGCGTGGAACGCGCCAGGGGTGCCCACTGAGCCCCCTTCTCTTTGTTTTAGCTATTGAGCCTTTAGCAGAGCTTATTAGAACCACCTCTTCGATTAAGGGGTTTAATGTGAAAGGCAGAAGAGCATAAAATCTCACTTTATGCTGATGACGTCTTGTTGTATTTATCCGAGCTAGAGACTGGTATCCCTCGTCTGCTGGAATGCCTACAACAATTTGGACATGTATCAGGTTTTAAGGTGAACCTATCGAAAACTGAGGCAATGCCAATTGGGGCACTAGCAGATTCTGCCCCGCCCACAGGCTTTCCTTTCCATTGGTCCACTAAACAGATAACATATCTTGGCATACAAATTGGCCCCTCACTTCAAAAACTGGTTAACATTAATCTCAAACCCATAATAAGGCTCATTAGAGAGGATCTATACAGGTGAGGAGCATTACCTGTGTCCTGGTTAGGCAGAATAAGTGTACTTAAAATGAACATACTGCCTAGGTTACTGTATCCACTGCAGAAGTTGCCAACATCAATCCCCGACAGTGTTTTTATAGATCAAGATAGGATGTTTACACAGTTCATCTGGCAGGGCAAAAAGGTCAGAATGAAAATAAGTAAATTACAGAGAGGCAAGGACCAGGGGGGTCTTGGGGTTCCAAGCATGCGAATGTACTATTGGGCAACACAAATGCGATATTTATATGAATGGGCTAACCCAGATGCTACAAATACATGGATTTAAATTGTGGTATACTAGCACTAAGAGACTGCCTTTTTGTGAACTATAAAAAAGCAAAACTGGAGGTTCAAAACAAATTCATTGTTCTTAACACATTAAATACATGGAATAAGATTAAGATCTGCTTCAGACTTAAGAACCATTTCTCACTTCTAGCTCCCATTTGGAGAAACCCAGATTTCCCCCCCTCATGCCAAGACTCAGTGTTTAAGCTATGGCACGAAAGTGGCCTTGATCAGCTTGCAAAACTATATGAGGGAAATACGTTTCAGTCATTTGAGGGCTTGAAAAGTAAATACTCCTTACAACAGTATCATTTCTTTCGCTATTTACAAGTAAGACATTACATACCAAAAAGTTTATATGCTCCAAATTTAAATTTTTTGGAAGAAATTCTCAAACAGCCCATACAGAAGTAATTTATTTCTTATATTTATGATGCTTTCAGTTTAAATTCTAATTATTCTACGGATCACATCCGAAGGCAATGGCAGATTGATATAGAATGTGAGATTAATGAAGATAAATGGGTATCAGTTATAAAAAACACACATACTACAATGAGCTGCAATACTGACAGAGAGACACAATTTAAAATTGTACACTGACTGTATTGCTCAACATTGTTGAGAAGCAGACTGGGTCAAGGCTCTCCTGAATGTATTAAATGCAAATCACATATTGGAACGTATATTCATATGTTTTGGACATGTACAAAGATACAAACATTTTGGGTGAATGTAATGGATGAGATTGTTGCTTTGCTTGGGTATAACCTGGAGCTGTCACCCCTTGAGTGTATTCTGGCAGCTAAAGTGGACAATGCAAGGAATAATACCAAACTGGTTGGAAAACTGCTATACATAGCAAGAAAGACTGTTCTCAAATTCTGGATTTCAGAGGATGCCCCTGGACTGGACAACTGGTATAAAGGGGTATTGAGAGTACTCCCTCTAGAAAAATTGACATACACCCTTCATGAAAATGCAGAGGGATTTATTGACATATGGCAGCCTGTCTTGGATGTTGTTGACCCCTCTGGTCTGACTTTTGCCCTGTAATATTGGAGATTAATTCTATGTAAATGTACATGCCCATTTGGTGGTGTATGTGTTTGTTTGTTTTTTGTTATGTTTCTCACATTTTTTTTGTTTGTTTTGTATCTTGATTTTTATGTCTTCTTGTCCCCTGCTGTTTTTGTTTTTTGTTAAAGCAAGCAAAAAACTGTAAAATATGGTTCTGTATATATATATATCCAGTACTTAATGTGACTATTGCCAGAACCTTCAATAAAAAAAACAAAGAAAAAAAAACGAGGCATTTCCAGACTGGTGTGGGTAATAAAATTATGTTTTTATGAGCAAAAGCTGAATGCTTGTCTCGAAGCTAGCTCGGAAGCTATCGGCTAAAAATACCACACAGATCAGTGAAAAAAATATCTTCAAAGTTCACTTCCACACTATTAAGTTCCAATCCTTTGTCCTGTTAAAAACGAGGCATTTCCAGACCGGTGTGGGTAATAGAATTATGTTTTTATGAGCAAAAGCTGAATGCTTGTCCCAAAGCTAAATAGCTATACACCAGTCAGGCAAAAATACCAATAAAAACATTTCTTTCAGTTTCACTGTTTTTAAAAACCCACAAGTAGCTTCCTATCCGTTGTGTTATTAAAAACGAGGCATAGACTGCTGTGGTTAAGATAAATTAGTGGAGTATGAGCAAAAGCATTCTGTGTTGGTGTATGTAACATTCAGGCTGTAGGCTACTATGGGCATCTTGTCGCTTAGCGGGGAAAGCAACATGGCTGTCACTCAGAAAATTTTCCATCGGATCTCGGGGCCGTGGACCAATAAGAAATGGGGGGGTGGGGTTATCATAGACTACTGCTAATGTGGGGGGGAAGCATGGACATAAAGAAAATATGGGGATGTGGCTGTGCAGTTTATGACGTCATAAACCGCGAGAATTCTGAACGGAGTATATTGGGGGGGAGGGGTGGGGGTTTCAGAACGGGGGAGAGTGAGAAAAGGAGGATTGTTATTTTTTTTGATATTTTGGCAGTCTCTAGGCACACCGTGGACCCATGGATATGTTGGAACACATTTAAAAAGTGCATTTAGCATAATATGTGACCTTTAAAGTAATATACTATACAGTGCTGCTTGAAAGTATTTGAACCCCTTGAGCCTTTTGGAATTTTATTTATTTTAGCCATTATTAATTAATTTTTATCAATAATAGTATTTTTTATATGAAATAACAGATGTTTGTTTATGAATTCAACATGTTTCTTTTCCGGAAGTCAATTGTTAAAACAGATAAAACAAATGATTTGTGCAAAGGTTTGTGAACCCTAAGCTGCATTGCTTAAATCGAGCAGGTAAACACAATAAGGTGGGCCAAATAGATTGATAAAATGGACCAATGTAATGAGAGATCTTTTTTTTTTTAAGATATCTTTTTTTGCATTTTTATGCTTTATTGATAGTGTCGAGACAGAGGTGAAATGGGGCAGAGAGGGGAGTGACATGCAGAGAACGACCGCGGGCTGGAATTGAATCCGGGTCTGCTGCTGGCCGAGGCCCATGGGGGGGGACACCCTACCAACTGAGCTAAGGGCGCCCCTATAATGAGAGATCTTTAGGTAAGAAATTGGGCCAAAATAGATAAAACAGAGACACAACCAGGTCAGTTTAGGCTCACCAAAGTGAACCCATACAGGTCAGACATGCCAAAAGGGAAAGAAAATCTCAGAGGATCTCAGGAATAGAGATGTGATATTGCACATTTGTCTGGGGACAGCTATAAATTCATTAAAAAAAAAGTTTGAGCTCCATCGGTCCACCGTGAGGCAAATCATCCACAAATGGAGAGCTTTAAGAGTGACTGAACATCTGCCTAGAAGTGGTCTTCTAGAATTGGACTTCCTTCAAAAATATCCACAAGCGCGACAAGAAAAGTGATCTTTCAGTTAAAAGCCAACCCAAACATTACATCTTGTGATTTGAAGACCTCTCTTGCAGCATCTGGGACAGTTGTGAATGGTTCCACAATAAGAAGAAAACTCAGTCAACATGGCTTTCATGGGAGAGTTGCTGAAGAAGCCTCTGCTCTCAAAAAAGAACATAACTGCTTGTCACAACTTTGCCACAGAGCACCTGGAGATACCTGAAGTCTTCTGGAAGTCTATTCTGTGGACAGATTAGTCCAACATTTAACTGTTTGGTCATAACCAAAACCACCATGTTTGGCGAAAACGCAACTCTGCCTACCACCAAAAGAACATTCTCCCAAGTGAAGAATGGTGGTGGCAAATGGTAAGCATTGGCAAATCTCCAGATGTAATGTTTGGGTTGGCCTTTACCAGAAAAATCACTTTTCTTGTGGCGCTTGTGGATATTTTTGTCCTATAAGTCCACTCCTAGGCAGATGTTCAGTCACTCTTAAAGCTCTCCATTTGTAGATGATTTGCCTCAAGGTGTACTGATGGAACTCAAACTTTTTTTGAGCGATGGATCCATGCTTTCATGTTGTTTACGCAAAATTCTGATCCTACCATCTGAATGTCGCAACTGAAATCGAGACTTACAGTATCTCACAAAAGTGAGTACACCCCTAACATTTCTTCAAATATTTCATTATATCTTTCCATGCGACAACACTGAATAAATGACACTTTGATACAATGTCAAGTAGTCAGTGTACAGCTTGTATAACAGTGTAAATTTACTGTCCCCTCAAAATAAGTCGACACACAGCCATTAATGTCTAAACTGCTGGCAACAAAAGTGAGTACACCCCTAAGAAAAAATGTCCAAATTGGGCCCAAAGTGTCAATATTTTGTTTTGCCATCATTATTTTCTAGCACTGCCTTAACCCTCTTGGGCATGGAGTTCACTAGAGCTTCACAGGTTGCAACTGGAACCCTCTTCTACCCATTCATGACGACATCAAGGAGCTGGTGGATATTAGAGTCCTTGCGCTCCTCCATCTCCCGTTTTAGGATGCCCCAAATATGCTCAATAGGGTTTAAGACTGGAGACATGCTTGGCCAGTCCATAACCTTTACCCTCAGCTTCTTTAACAAGCCAGTGGTCGTTCGGAGGGGTGTTTGGGGTCGTTATCATGTTGCAGTACTGCCCTGCGGCCCAGTATATGAAGGGAGGGGATCATGCTCTGCTTCAGTATGTCACAGTACATGTTAGAATTCAATGAACTGTAGATCCCCAGTGCTGGCAGCACTCATGCAGCCCCAGACCATGACACTCCAACCACCATGCTTGACTCTAGGCAAGACACACTTGTCTTTGTACTCCTCACCTGGTTGCCGCTCCACACTCTTAACACCATCTGAACCAAATAAATGTATTTTGGTCTCATCAGACCACAGGACATGGTTGCAGTAATCCATGTCCGTAGTCTGTTTGTCTTCAGCAAACTGTTTGTGGGGTTTCTTGTGCATCATCTTTAGAAGAGGCTTCCTTCTGGGATGACAGCCATGCAGACCAGTATGATGCAGAGTGCGGCGTATGGTCTGAGCACTGACAGGTTGACCCCCCACCCCTTCAAGCCCTTCAGCAATGCTGGCAGCACTCATACGTCTATTTTCCAAAGCCAACCTCTGTGTACGACGCTGACCATGTGCACTCAACCTTCGTAAACTGGGCCGCAGGGTGGTATTGCAACATGATAACGACCCCAAACACACCTCCAAGACGACCAGTGGCATGCTAAAAAAGCTGAGGGTAAAGGTTATGGACTGGCCAAGCATGTCTCCAGACCTAAACCCTATTGAGCATCTTTGGGGCATCCTCAAATGGAAGGTGGAGGAACGCAAGGTCTTTAATATCCACCAGCTCTGTGATGCTGTCATAAATGGGTGGAAGAGGGTTCCAGTTGCAACCTGTGAAGCTCTAGTGAACTACATGCCCAAGAGGGTTAAGGCAGTGCTGGAAAATAATGGTGGCCACACAAAATATTTACACTTTGGGCCCAATTTGTAAATTTTTTCTAAGGGGTGTACTCACTTTTGTTGCCAGCAGTTTAGACATTAATGGCTGTGTGTCGAGTTATTTTGAGGGGACAGTAAATTTACACTGTTATACAAGCTGTACACTGACTACTTTACATTGTATTAAAGTGTCATTTATTCAGTGTTGTCCCATGGAAAGATATAAAGAAAAATGTGAAGAAATGTGAGGGGTGTACTCACTTTTGTGAGATACTGTATCAGACCAGGCATGATTTTTCCAATTTACTTCTATTGTCCAATTTTGGTGATCCTCTGGGAATTATAGCCAGTTTCCTGTTCTTAGGTGAAATGAGTGGCACCATGTGGGATCTTCTGCTGCTGTAGCTCACCTGCTTCAAGGTTGGACGTGTTTTGCGTTCAGAGACGGTATTCTGCATACCCTGGTTGTAACAAGTGGTTATTTGAGTTACTGTTGCCTTTCTATCCGCTCGAACCAGTCTGCCCATTCTCCTCTGACCTCTGGCATCAACAAGGCATTTTCGTCCACGTAAATGCCGTTCACTGGACATTTTTTCTTTTTTGGACCGTTCTCTGTAAACCCTAGAGATGGGTGTGTGTGAAAATCCCAGTAGATCAGCAGTTTCTGAAATAATCAATCAATCAATATCCTTTATTTAACCAGGTAAAATTCATTGAGATTAAAATCTCTTTTTCAAGAATGACCTGGCCAAGAAGGCAGCATCATGATACAATAAGAACAATCAACCACAATTCTCATACACCACATTCAACGTCAGGTAAAGTACAATACAAGATCAGGGACAAGATTATATGAAGATTGAAATGAGAACAGTTAAAAATTAATTAATTCATCTGGTGACAGATGAATGAATAAACCCGGCCATTATCAGAAAATAGCTTTACAAACAATTGCATTGACCAAGAGAACTATCTTCTCTGTCCTTCAGGATTCCTTTGAATTCTCCCAAGGTGACCAGCTCCGGCAGCTTCAGCTGCTTTTGCACAGTGTTCCAGGCAGAAGGCGCAGCATATTTAAAGGCCATTTTCCCTAACTCAGTTCTAGCTCTGGGTACCAACATCTGTAACACATCCCTAGAACGCAAACCATAGCTACATTTGTTTGTGGACAAGTAAACACATAGATATGAAGGGACCAGCCCAATAAGACACTTGTAAACAAAAAACAACCAATGTGAGAGTCTGCGTACAGATAGCGATGGACATTTTGCAGTGGCATACAGGGTACAATGGTGGACACGATTTCCACAGCCAGTTAAAAATCGCAGAGCACAGTGGTAGACGGTATCCAATTTCTTGAGGTACTGGTCAGGGGCGTTTATGAACAGCAGGTCACCGTAATCTAACAACGGTAAAAAGGTCGCAGTGAACAAACATTTCCTGGCCTGCCATGAGAAGCATGATTTATTTCTAAAAAAGAAACCTAATTTAATTTTTAATTTGGAGACCAGTTTTTCAATATGAAGTTTAAAAGACAATTCTTCATCAATAATGAAACCCAGGTATTTGTACGAATTGACCCTTTCAATTTCGGTCCCATGACTAGTTAAAAGCTTTGGCAAAACTTTTGGTAAAGCTTTTCCATTTGAAAAAAGTATTAATTTAGTTTTATCTGTATTTAAAACCAATTTCAATTTTGTCAGCTGTGACTGCAGAACGTCCAAAGCAGACTGCAGGAAATGAAAAGTGTCTGCCACTGATGGGGATGAACAATAAATAATAGTGTCATCTGCATAAAAATGACAGGCAGCATTGGTTATTGAGTCACAAAGATTGTTTACATAAATAGAAAACAACAATGGCCCTAATATGGAGCCTTGGGGCACGCCCTTTGATACAGGGAGAGAGGAGGACGAGGACCCAGCAAACTGGACACATTGCGTTCTTACTGACAAATAATTAGAAAACCAGTCTACAGCCTGCCTAGATAAACCAATCTTGAGTAGCCTGTCCACCAAGGTGACATGGTCTACAGTATCAAATGCCTTGGAAAGATCAATAAAAACAGCAGCACAATACTTTTTACAATCCAGTGATTCAATTATATCATTAACAACTTTTAATGTTGCAGTAATTGTGCTGTGTCGTTTTCTAAAACCTGACTGGTGTTGGGATAAAATATTATTCACGTCTAAAAAGTCTTTCAGTTGGTCACTGACACACTTTTCAAGGACTTTGGCTAAAACACATAGTTTAGAAATAGGCCTGTAATTGTTTAAAACTGTAGGATCACCTCCTTTCAACAAAGGCAGGACATACGCAGATTTCCAAATGTTAGGAATCTCATTATTAGAAAATGTGAAATTAAAAATATGGGTAAGAGGTTCTGCTATGAAATCTACAGCCAACTTCAGAAATAATGGCTCAAGCTTGTCAGGACCTGCAGATTTAGCAGGGTCCAAATGTTTTAGGGCTCTATAGACCTCAATTACGTCCAGTGGAACAATATTAAAAGATTGAACACAATCGTTATTTGGGAGTGGAGATGGAGAAGCATTCTGCATATTATTAGAGTCCTGATGTAAAGACTCAAATTGAGAACCGGAGGAGACAAAATGTTCATTGAAGCAATTAAGAATTTCTAATTTATCAGTCAGCCTACATGAATCCTTTACAATACATGTTGGTAGGTCGTTTGTGGCCACATTTCCAAAAGAAGATTTGATGGTTTTCCAGAATTTTTTAGGATCATTTAAGTCGCTAGTGGTTTTTAAGAGGTAGTATTCAGCTTTAACCTGTTTGACACGAGAGGTAAAGCGGTTTCGCAGCTGTCTGAAAATCAGCCAGTCAGCATGAGAGTTGGATTTTCTGGCCTTAGCCCAGGCAATATCCCTTTCTTGTTGTAGACTAGACAGCTGAGAGGAAAACCAAGGATTGTCTCGACCTTTAACTCGAAATTTGCGGAAAGGGGCATGTTTATTAATAATATTGCTGAAAGCATCATGAAAGTATTTCCATGCCAGTTCTACATCATTAAAAAGAGAGATCCTGGACCAATCAAAGTCCCACAGATCATGGTGAAAAGCTTGCTCACAAAAATGTTTTAAATCTCGTTTAAAAATAATTCGAGACCTTGATTTTGGGAGCTTGGCTTGCCTCACTACGGCTATAGCACAATGGTCACTCATATCATTAGCAAAAATGCCTACATCTGAATATTTATGAGGAGTGTTTGTTAAAAATAAATCAATAAGGGAAGATTTCTCTGGACATTTAATATTTGGACGAGTTGGGCTATCGATTAATTGAGTAAGATTAAATGAATCACAGGTTGATTTAAAACTGTCAGAGGCAGAGGATAACCAGTCCCAGTTAAAATCCCCAGTGAGGAGAATCTCATTAAAGTCTAAGGTTAATAGTTGTTTATTTAATGATGACAGGGCCTCACTGGTTGCTGAGGGGGGTCTATAACAACCAGCAATGGTGATAGAATGGCCTTTAAGCAGTTCCAACTTCAAGGCAAGAAACTCAAATTGTCTGCTCAGAGATACAGATGAAAGAAGGGTAGTCTGAAATTTGTTTTTTGTGAAAATGGCAATGCCGCCGCCCTTCCTAGGACGGTCACAACGAAAAACATTGTAGCCCTTAATTGCAATGTCTTTGTCTGTTACAGATTTATTTAACCATGTTTCTGTCAATACAAGAATGTCAGTGTCAGACGTTTTAGCCCAAATTTTTACAAGATCCAGTTTAGGAAGTAAACTTCTAACGTTTACATGAATAACACCAAGCCCAGATCTAGCTTTAAAATCACAGGGGGTACTCAGATAATTAAAATCAGGGCCGGGGTTAGGTTCAACATTTCCTGACAATAAAAGCAAGAGAACAATAAAACACTTTCTTTTCAAAGAGTTTTGAGTAGGTACTGCTTGAGTATACCTAACCCCCTGTCCACCTGTGTGAGAAGAATACAACGAAAACAACCAGTCATATGCGCTAAATATGTTAGTAAAATAATGAGTCCGATCCTCATTTTGATCAATCCAGCCCATCTGGCACCATCAACCATGCCACGTTTAAAGTCACTTAAAACCCCTTTCTTCCCCATTCTGTTGCTCTGTTAGAACTTCAACAAGTTGTCCCGTCCAGGTCTACATGCCTAAATGCATTGAGTTGCTGCCATGTGATTGGCTGATTAATTATATGTGTTAACAAGAAATTGAGCTGGTGTACCTAATAAAGTGGCCGATGAGTGTACATACTATGGCTATACAGGTAGTTTACTTACTTTTCTTTTTGTACAGGTGGTGACTACTGCTGAGCTTGCACATGTCTACCATACTGTGAAACACAACCTTAGCTTCAACAGTTCTGACTGTGCCATGAAGCTGACTCTCCCAACACTGCTGACATCACTGAAACATCAGCGGTGTAAGGAAGTACAAGCCATTCTGAAGGTCAGGCCCTGAAGCTCGGCCCCTAACAAATGAGCAATATTGAAAAAAAAACATCTGGGATATAATGCTACACCAAAAATATTAGGGTATATGAGGTAAGGTGGAAAATTGGCGAAGGTTCCCTTTAACAATTAATACATAAAATTCATCTTGAATTGAGGAATCTGCCACTCCGCTCAGTGGAAATGAGGCATTACTTTGAAAGAAGGATATGCTTAGTGGTATGGACAATACACAGTTTATTCTTGATCCAACTTTAAATATCTCTCTCTCTCTCTCTCTCTATCTCTCTATAATGGTTACTGATGCTCACTCACCTCCAGAATACTGGCTTCTCTCTGGCTGGATTGAGGTTTGCTTCCTTGGTAGGCTCTTTGCTCTTTCACGTTCAACATGGAGATAAGCTCCAAGCACTGCTGACTTAGAGCTGAAAACACACGCGCACACACATGCACACACACACACGCACACATAAATCCACTTCAATTGAGGGATGTGGCTGATGTGTGCGGAAATGTCTGGGACATTTTTACATTATTCAGTATTTACCAGAATGTTCAGCTCGGAGCTGCTGGATTTCCTTCTCTCTCTCCTCCCGGTTGTCAGTCATAGTCTTGTTCTCACTCAAAATTCTGATAAAAAAACAACATAATGTTTACAATGCAGACCAATGAAAATACCACAAACCTTAATGTGAAGTAAATAAGACCTGTTGTATTTCTGCTCCCAGGAATGCTGAGACTTCTTCAGCTGGACCTGGTTGAAGCTGAGTTCCCACTGCAAGCTGTTCACTTCCTGCATGAAATGGAGGCAGCAGATGATGATACGCATTTTTAACTGACTTTTATAATTATCCAATTATCATGTAAGACCAAGCCACATGCATTTAGTTTTATAAAAGGTTAAGGGCCTTCCAAATGAATGCGTTAACGCAGGGTGATTCATTTCTGGAATTAATGCATTAATTTTTTTAATGCAATCAACTCATGTTCAGAATGACCCGCCCAATATATCCCACCCGCTCTGCATTAGTAGTCGCTCTAATGTTATGGCTGACCTAGGATCAGCACTTTGCATGAAAGCGGTGCGCAGTGCCTGGACACAATAGCACGCGGCCAGCGGAACATAGCAGCACCTTATGTTTTGACTTGCTAGTGTCCACCTGTGTGTCGCGGGCGGCAGTTGCTGTCAGAAGCAACATGAGGAGCATCGTTGTCTGCTGTGTTCAGAGCCCGGGAGGACACAAACGTCTGCAGTTTTCAGAGATGTGTGTGATTAATATGGGACATCAACATAACGTCGGCTTTCTGGCACAATTCAACAATCCCCTAGAACTTGGACGCGCAAACACACGCACGCAAACTCACGCGCGTGTAGCCTATGTTTTAGTTTTATTTGATTTTTCAGTATTTAGATTTGCCATAATTAAAAAAACAAATGTTAAATGTATATATCCACCTTCTGTCATGTATCTTTCTGTTCCTACAACAACATACAGAAAGAAAATAGAATTATTTGTGCTTATTTCGATTAATCGTGATTAATCCACAGCTACCCTGTGATTAATCTGATTAAAAATGTTAATCCTTTGACAACCCTAAAAAGGTTATATACAAGCACGGATGTAAAGTCCTATGACTGATGATAGTTTCATGGCCAGACTATACATTGTTCTGTCACTGGTCCCTATTCTCATGTCTTTATCAATCCAAACTAAAAGTTGACTGTTCATTCTTATGCAGCTACCTGGATCTTCACACATAGAAAACAGATACAAACGTAGTTCTAGATTGTTTCTTTGAAATAACTCCCTATACTATATACTGCACATACAGTCAAAACAGAAATTATTCATCCGTCTGGAATTCACCTCTGGCTCTGAACAGTTGAAATCAGTCAGAATGGGCCTCATCATTTAGAAATCTAGAAATTGCGACATAAAATTGTATTTGCTATTTTATATAATTTGAGCAACAACACTGATGTAAACCTAAAATTCACAATCCTCAGCTAGAGATCGTTTGTCAACACCAACGCTGTTGACCGCAGCAGTTATTTCCTTCCTAACTGATGCCTTCTGGCGTTCTGTGATGCTGCTTTTAATGCTCCGAAATTAAACTTTATTGAATTTTTTCTACTTTCGCTGTTATGCTGTCAATTTCTACTTCAGAGAAGTTCCTCTTCTTTGCCGTAATGCGCATATCCATGTCGTAAAACCTCTGGGCGAGGCCTCTAAACTGAGAAAATATAGGGGCGTGATATTCAAATTACGATTGTTTTCAGCCGGCGTATTTATCAATAGTGGTCTGGCATACGCTGAGATTGGCGAGATACAACTGTTTGATCAATCCCACGCGATACCTGGCGTAGGGCTATATTTGCGCCAGGATCTGCACCAGTTTCCACGCAAGTTTGATAAATGAGGCCCATTGTGTGTAAACAGAGAACATTTTCTTTTTTTTACCACCACATCTCATGGTATTATCATTTGCTAAATAGGACAAGATCAGTTAGTTCCTGACAGTTAAAAGCTGCAGTAGAATGTTAAAGCAAAGTGACCAAGCCCTCTCAGTACTTGAGCAGCCTGCACTTATGCTTACCTTCTCCAGAGCTTTGACCTTCTCCTCACTTTTCTGCAGCAGACTTTGAGTGTGGCTTGTGGCTTTGTCAAGAATTGCCTATGTGAAGAGGAGACATTTTTAGTTTGTCTGTTTTTTTCTAACCTGAAGCTCACTCTCACAGTTTTGTCCATTATCTCAATCATAAAGCTTTACTAACTCTCCTCTGACAGCAGAACACATAGAAGAAACATGATGGGGCAAGAGTGAAGGAGACGGCAGGAGAGAAAAAAGATGAAAAAGTGCATTTTGAATAATAGGTGACCTTAGAGGGTCACATGAGAAAAACATTGTCTTAGACCACTAGTTAATAAGGATGCACAAAGCATTCTTGATGGATACTTGCTTCATCTGCCGTCTGGTTACTCTTCATGGTTCAAAGTGAACTGCAGAACAGTGAGGTGTAAGATGCATTCCTTCATTGTGTGTGTTGCTCTACCTTCCCTTGTAGGATCTTCAGGGCTTCATATTTGCCTTCAAGATACCGATGTGTCACTTCCAGCTCACAGCACAATACTTCTATCACCTGTCAACACAGGAGCATTAGTTAGAGTTTGCCTGGCTGAAGTCGAATGGACAAAGTTATATCAACTTTAGTTTGATTGACTTGTCCTACCTCAGATGCTTCCAGTAGTCTGTCTCTCAGCTGCTCTTTGGACAGGTCCACCAGGGAGCCTGCTGATTGACAGAAAGTGTACTCTGTTGTGTACTTTAAAAATGCATTTCATTCTATTTGGCTCAACGGCCAATTTTACAATATGATAAATCTAGTCTGCACTATGATTCTCTTGGAAGGCAGCTAAGTGAGTGACGGCTAATGCTGGAGTGCTAAGCATTAGATTTCATTATATCGGAGGATGGAATTCAGGGTAATGTTGATGAATTAGTCCATTTAAACTATGTTTACTGTAACTATGGCCTTATGATGTGATATTTATGCTGAACCCATTAATGCATAGAGGGTATTGGTAATTAAGCCATTAAAATCACAGCATTACACTGATACTTAATTTAAATTTTGTGCAAAAGACTTGCATCAAAGTGAATCACAGCTTGATAGTAACATCTAATATGTCACCCAAACACAGGGTTTAAACATGTTGTAGGTCAAATGCATCGAGTTATCCCTCATGACAAATTCACATTCTTTAAGTGCTGCAGGTGGTTAAAACTTACATTTGAACTTTATTTTGTTCATGCTGGAGAGTCTGAATCAGTCAGGTCATATCACTGCTTTACAAAGTTGGTGTGGATAATGTGGACCAAGTCAGTTAAAAAAGATCTATTTTCATATTGTTGACATGGTAAAAATCACTTCCTGGCTTTAGATTAAAACACACAATTGCTAAAGAATGTTGCTATGTATCTTGCCTTTATGACTGATTCTTGTTCAGCGACCTTGTTACAGTAACAGGTCAGTTGACAGACATTCTTACATGGCAGCTTCCAGCAGGCTCTTTGCTGTGTGTCTGCAGTGTTGAGTGTGGGGCTCCAGGCTGCCTCTCGGAGCGTGCTGCTCAGCCCGAGCCTCTCCGCTCTGGGCAGGGGGCTGTCGATCACACCACCCCGGCTCTGGCTCTTCTTCCTGGAGGAGCTGGGTGCTGCTCCGTCTCCCAGGTCACCCTCCAGCATGTCATCCTCCAGGGTGCAGGCCTCACTCACCTCCTGCATCTGTACAAGGTCAAACCTTATGTTACACACCACATTGTGCCTCTGTTCAACCTGCAAACTTCCAGATATTGATTTGCTCAGACTTAAAAGGTGAATCCAAAAACACACAAATAATTTTATATAAATCATAGTTAATAAATCATATAGGGGAGAGTGGGGTGAGTTGTGCCAGCGGGGAAGTAGTGCCACCCCTTGTTTCTAGAAAACCATAGAAGAAATTGGAATTGTGAATTGGAAAAGTGATTTAGTATGCTACACTATGAGTCTATACAGTTAGCACAATGTTAGCCCTAAACTGCTGCATCATGCTAGTTTTTCCAAAATGCTGGGGTTGGTTAGCCTGGAAATCCAGACCTGCCGCTAGGCGCTGGCAAATTAAATTTGTTGCTTTTATTAGCAAGTAAGAGGAATTCTTTGTTTTGCCGACCGACCACGCCAAAAGTTTAATTTAACAGTTAACCCGCTGTTCGCTAAACGAACGGGGCTTAATATGTCACCTTGTTTATTGCTCTGATTGGTCGTAGTGCTATCCAATTGCGTGCAGTGGCATTTGGTGCCGCCCCTTGAGTTGGAAAGGTCTATTGATCGTGGCCAGACCCTGTATTTATAACACATTTATAACAGTTCGTACTGACCAAAGTGCTGTAGGCCTACATAGTGCATTCAGTAGGTAAAAAATTAAGGTAAAATAACGATAAGAAAATTAAAATAGAAGGCATAAAACCCAGACATCCACATATAAACAAAGATAGTAGTGCAAAGGTAAGATAGTTAATGGGGAGGAAAAGCCAGGGTGTACATATGGGTTTTGAGCCTTGATTTAAAGGCAGAAATGAAGGGGGCATCACGTATGTCACGTATGGTTCCACAAGCGCTGAGCGGCTAGTGCAAAGTACATTTCTGAGAGTTGTGCCAGTGGCATGGCTGTATATGCTGGTCACCAAAAAGAAAGTGATTGTCTACAGTAGCTCAGAAGAGACCGACATCTCCATTCCACTTAACAACCCCACTGATGAGAGTTCAGATGGCCAGAATGATGATGATAATGATGATGGTGACTTTGTCATTGTGAGCTTTGCAGGTAAAACCACCAAGACCTGCTAGGCCTTGTTTAAGAAAATTGACCTTCAATCTTTGTAAAATATTTACTTTACATAAACCTTAAATGAGTAATTTTCTAATGGATTTGTCTTGCTTTTATATAGCATTATATTTTATGAGATATATATCAATGGCCGAAATGTACCACAAGGTATTCTCTCTCGCCACGAGACCACATTTTTACAGAAAGCAATAATTCATAAACTGTTTATTTCAGATCCAAAGTTGTTGTTGCCGGGGATGCACCACATCCTGAAATATACATACATATTTTAATAGGAGACTTTAATGTCAAGGCCTCACTTTAAAGTCACTTAGAGTAAAAAGTGGCACAACTCACCCCATTATCCCCTACTGTCAGAGGGTTTGAAGATTAGCTACAATTTCCTCATATATCTCTTCTTGAATTAGTGGACCAGTGTGGACAGGACTGCTTCATTATCCTGGCCCGGGTGAGACCAGTCTGATCTTACATGAGTTTCACATATGTTTCTCTCTCGTAGATCAGTCTGGACTTTCTCCAATCTCCATGCGGAAGAACCCACCAAAAAACTGCTTCTGATTGGTTCATGAAGCACTCCGTCTCCTTGTGAGAATAGCCATATCTCACATGCTCATTCGTAGATCTTGTTGATGTCACATCTACAATATTAACCAACCAGGGGCTGCCTTCCACTAACAGACGGGACCGGGCTCCTCCTCACGAATATTGGAGAAAGTCCAGACTGAGCTGTGGGAGAAACTAATGTGAAGATTGCGCTAAATCAGGCTGGTCTCACTAGGCTACTGCTTCATGGCTGTATTTTATGCATTTAGCTTTGTTTACAGTCAATAACAATAAGACAGACCCTCATCAACACATTTAACACACATGGACTTCTGGGCTCCCTGAGACCCCAAGAATAAACTACTGGAAACAACTAACATCTACCTCTCTAACATTATGAGTTATGTAACTAAAGTGTTCCATTGTGGCCTATCTCTGTAGAAAGCAACAGATTATTAAGTTATAGTTAATTTGCACAATTGTGTAAAAACACTTTTTGATCTTATCTGTCTCTTGATACAAAAATACATATGGACCTCGGTCTCAGTGTGGCACTCAAAATAAAGATCGAATAAATAAAATTCAACTTTAGATTTTTCAATCTCAACTCAATAGTTCCATTGATTCAAACTGCACAGGATGAATTGTGTGCTTTTGAATGACCCTAATACATTTTTTTTTAAAAGCACCAATTAAAAGATAAACAGAAAATAATGACAGGAAGTCATTTGGGACACAATGATTGACACCCTCAAAATGATAAAGCAATGAAGCATGAAAAAACACCTGTAAGATGTTTTCTAATAGGCTATGTATTTCATGAGGTGAAATAGTTGTGAAATTTCAGGATGAGTGTCTCGTAGGCCTAGGTACATGTACAAGTGAAACATTGTATTGTTATTAAGTGCTGAAAACATTTAGAGATAAGATGTCACAATATTGCTCCACAGATTATAGCACCAAACCTCATACTGTCATAGCCTAGCCTACTATATGGAACAGTCTAATTTACCACACACGTTTCCATTTGAAGCCATCATGTAGCGTTGCTGTCACATGCTATGAAGTGACGTCTCTTCAGGTGAGAACACATATATATTAACACATATATTAAAAAAGCACAAAGCCTGAACTACAACATTTGATCGCAACACAAAGCTGCATGTCCCTTTATTGTTAATCAATTTTTTTTTTATTAATTAGCCTACTGTTTTTTTTAATGGTTACTTCCTCTTACCTGCCAGAGTAGAAAGAGTAGCCTAGTAGTTAGGCTTATTCCTTTGCGCGTTACAGGCTCAAGCGACACGCAGACAGCTTTGTCAACTCTTATCAAAGTGTTACTAACGAACGGAGAGAGCAAGGACACGTTTCACAATGCTTTCGGTGCCACATTACCACCACTACTAGGATACTCCCTCCCTTCCTCCATCGACCGCTGAGACGTCAAAATCTCCAACAGGGTCAAGCTAACAGCGCTAATACCTACTACTTCCGTCCATCACCCTCAAAAGAAAGTCCAGACTTACAAATCAACGCTAAAAACTTCTCATGTCCTCACCTTAACATAGCCTATTATTTTTTAAGTTAGGCTATCATAACTTAAAAAAAAATAAAAAAATAAAAAAACATGTAATGCAGAGGGTTTTTTCTTGTAAATTAAAATGATGTAGCCTAGCCTACTATTTGCCTGTCATTTAAAACTGCTCTGCCTTACTTGGTAGGCTATCAATAAATATACAGTTTCCGGTCATAGGCCGTTTAAAAACGTAATTCTTCTTTTATGAGTGCATTTGAGCGTTATTGGAACAGGACACCTAGTATTCAAGGTATCTAAGGAAGAGTCATTGCTCGAATTTAATTTGAAAGTATTTCGGAGTTTGAGACAGTTAATGCGTCAGCGTCACCAGAGGGAATATTTAAAAGAGCTTCATGTGAAACTGTTGAATCAATATTGGATGAAGGGGTGTGTGTCGGGAGAGTGTAGGAACAAGATATGTTCAAGGAAAGAAAGAGACTAGTAGTGATCAGCTTTTCAAGGATTATTTTTTATTCACATGTATTTAGGTTGAAACAATGTATTCCTCTAGATACTACTTCTTTAAAAAGCAGTCAGTTAAAGGCTGGCCTTGTTCCTGAACATCTTCATCCAAGCAACAGTTATTCAGCAAAACAAAAATATGTGAAGTACAAAAAAAAGTGCTAAACATGAACTTAAAAACAAATAAATAGACAGCATTTCAAATGGGAGACCTGGGGCCGTATTCAAAAAACATTTTAAGGCTAAGAGTAGGTCCTAACGTGCTGATTTAGGAGTAACTCTCAAAAATAAGGGGCGTTTCACTCCTAATTTTAGGACTCCTAACTTTTTAAGATAAGTGTAATTCACAAAGCATTTTAGCGCTAAAACTAGCTCCTAAATCAATGAAAAGCTAGGAGTCCTATGTCACTAAGAGTAAATCACAGACAACCATTTGATGGCATTTTGGAGAGATGTAATGCTAGTGAGCTTTCCAAAAGGTACCTTAATAGCTGTAAGGGTTTAATGGTCTTAGTAAAGCTATATTTAGAAAGTGACACATTTATATTTATATAAAAAAATATTTATTATGTTCCTTTTCCTCCAGTTGCTTTGGGTTTACGATGCACTGAAAGTTACTGTTGGTGTCACGTTTGGGTTTAATTTCCTACTAGAGTAGGCCTATATGTGGCGCTTCGCACCATCTCCTCCGTTCCACAGATACGCTACTGTATAGTTGTG
Organism: Hyperoplus immaculatus; assembly: GCA_949357725.1. Lineage (NCBI taxonomy): Eukaryota > Metazoa > Chordata > Actinopteri > Uranoscopiformes > Ammodytidae > Hyperoplus > Hyperoplus immaculatus. The sequence continues at coordinate 2,090,797 of OX442351.1, forward strand.
CGTCTCGCCTTTTTCCTTCCGCATGCACTTTACAATTTCGCCAGCTGTTGTTTCTAAATTGTGAATTTCCTGGTTTGTCGCTGTCTGATTATTGCTGCATAGTCCGCCGTTAAGAGAAATACAGTGAGAGTGCATGTCGTGCAGCTATTCAATGAGGATATTTTTTCCGATTCAAATCATTGTAAAATTTAAAATGAATAGACCTATGTGGCGCTATTGTAGGTTAATTGTGAACGAATGTGTGGGAAACCCTGCAGTATCTTGGTTTCATGTTAAATCAGTGTCACTTGTCAATAATTGTATATAAAAACTCTTTACTTTAATACAGTGACACAAAATAGATATCTCCCACAGTGTTTCTATCATAAATTCACTCTTAGCTCTCATTCCCTCTCAGCCAATCACTGTGGGCATAGAAGGTATGAACATGACATCATCCATAGCAACAGGGTCAACACCGCCCTCTAGTCTTAGTTTAGGAGTTCCTCCCATTCCTTAGTAAAAGTTGGTCTTATCAGCTTTGTGAATAGGTTTTAAGAAATTACTCCTTACGAAGAACTTTTAGTGCTCCTTCGGAGTACTCTAAAGGCCAGGACACACCAGCCCGATAATCGCCGTCGTCAAAAAAAAAGACGAATCTGTTTGGTGTGTGCCGTGACGTCGGCCGACGTAGAGGTCGTCGGGCTTGTTTTGAGCCTGTCGGCCGCCGATTGAACATGTTCAATCGGCGGCCGACCGTCTTTCATTTGGAGCAATTTGATTGGTGGAGGGCTAGCGAATCAGTGAAGCCTGGAAGTGAGGCGGGTAGCACAAACAGCTAACAACAGCTAGCCATCGTTTTAATGTGTTTGTTCGTTTCGTTTTGAGAGTACTCACATGCATCAACCCTTGTTGACTGCTCGACACCATGCTCGACACTCTCTGCTAAAAATTGTGCTCTTATGGTCCATAAATATAAATACGTATTTCTATCTATGTTTATGCTCTAGAGAGATGTCCAATCATTTCCGGCTTTCGTATTTTTTCGGGCCACAATACAGATTAGCGCCGCCTGCTGTTGTGGAGACATTACGTCCCGCGAGCGTACGGAAAATAAACAGTCGTCTCGGTGTGTTCTTTAGCAGCGACGGGAAGCTGGAGCTTCCTGAAACGGCCGACTCCATTTTTTTTGACGACGGCGATTATCGGGCTGGTGTGTCCTGGCCTTTAGTGCTAAGATAAAATGTTTTGTGAATACGGCCCCTGATCTGGTAAGTCACTTTTATTACCATTGGTCTGTTTGGAGCAACAGATCACATTGAAGTCAGGGTCTACAAGGCTACCAACTTGGCTGACAAATGATCAAGTCTTGACACCTCAATGGGGCAAAATACTGGTAATACCAGAACTATTATCGCACTCATCAACATACTATGGAGGAGATATAAAACGTCCAAAATCATTTGAGTTCTGGGAACAATCTCACAATTGTGAAAAAAATTGAAATTCTCAATTGATTTAAATTAGAAATCTGTGGCCAAATTAAATGATAACAACTTTTTTAACAGTAAAAGTATGTCTTTCCTCACATGTCAAAATGGAATCTTAGAAGTCATTTAGTTACTTGATGTTGTGCTAATCTTTTCCCCACCCCATGTGTGTCAGTCACTGGTATACTCCTCTATGGTCAGGTCCTCCTCTTCTAGAAGGACTTGGCTGGTCGTAGGTTGGGGCTGACTGGCTGGCAGACCCTCATCTACCCCACCTTCACCTTTCTCCTTCTCCTCTTCCTCCTCACTGTCCAGCTGGCCCGACTCTTTGTCCGTCAGAGCCTCCAGTTTTAATCTACACACAGACACACACAGAGAGGCAGACACCGACACACAGACAGACAGACAGACAGACACACACACAGAAGTCGAAATGTAGAAAAGTACAAATGTAAGGTCTACTACAGTTTACACCTTTGCTGTGATCATGACAGGGCCTGCAGACTGTGGGGACTCATAATCAGGGTTTTTCCTGCATAGAGAATTTTTTGGCGCCCCCCAAAGAGAATTTACCCAGCGCCAAAGGAAAATCACCAGCGCCAAAATGATACAATTTGAGAATAAATATAGCCATTTAAAACCTCTCCAATTCAGCCCAATTCAAGTCATCCTTCTCTAGGGGCTGGGCAATAAATTTAATTTAAATTTTGATTACTATTACGGCTTCCCTCAATCATGAAAACAAAACAATCGTAATTAAACTATAATTTTTCCGCACGCAGGGGCATGCAGGCTTGTAAATGCAGCGAACCCTTCTGCTTTGCGCTCCGCTCGGCTCCTCCCTCACCTGATAGGTTTAGCTATCGGCTGGTCCAGAGTAGGAGGGAGATGTTGCGCATTGCCGGGTGTTTTGAAAAACTTTGGAGGACGGCAGTAAGTCAAGCCTTTGGTCGAGAGGAAAGGTAAAACTAATTGTGTTGTCAGAAAACACTTCAGACTAACAACATACTAAAATAATGTGCAAGATATGTCACACGCGGACACGCGAGTCACGCGGCATACGCGACCGCCAGAGAGAGAGAAAAAAGGCATAAGCGACCCTGTCTGCACCTCAAAACATCCCGACCAATTTGTTTATTCACTTAAAGTCAAATCATAGTGATCTATGACTATGACCAAGCAATAAATGAATTAATTTCATGTGATTTCATAAGCGTCAGTGAGCTCCATGGTAACACAGTGATTGACAGGCTGACTGAAATGCTCTTTATCAGTACAGAAACTCCCCTCTCCCAACCCCACACCCCTCTTAAAATACATATACTTTTTGCCTTTACTGTTGCACACAGTCGCGACCCCAAAAAAGTCGGTCCGCGTACTGACCCCCCAAAGGCCCATTCTGAGCCAGGAAAAACCCTGATAATGGGATGGAGTGTGTGCTGTACCTGCCGGGGAACCTCCTCAGTGACATCTGACCCACGTCCTGGATGAAAGCAATCTGAGCTGGGAGGCAAAGTGGAGCACAGAACATCTCCATTAATCAAACTGTAGACATTTTGGAATGTAAGCGTCATAATAGCACAATCTTTTTTGACAGTCAAAAGGGTTTGACATACTTGAAGCAACGCAGAGCACACGTGTGTCAAATCCGTAAGCAATAAAGTTAGATAAAATATAGGCCTTGATATATTGCTTAGCAGGCTATGAGAATCTGTGATATATTTTGTAAGAATTACAACTGAAATAAGTTGTGTTTTTCATATTATTTTTCACTGGCTTTTTGTCCACAGTAACCATTCCACTTCAATCTGTTTTATGACCTCTCCTCTAAATACAGTGTCTGTCCCCTACTTTACAAAATGCTGGATTTTTTTGCAGGTGAGACTTTGAGTTTTGAAAGGATTTCTGGGGATTGCAGTAGGGAAAGACGCAGCATTGGGGTCACAAAATACACTGGAAAAAGCAAAGGTTGCAGAATAAAGCTTTAATTATCATTCATAATCAAAGCCAGAAGCTTGCTTGTGTGTGTGTGTGTGTGTGTGTGTGTGTGTGTGTGTGTGTGTGTTACCTGGGTTCCTCATTGGGTTGGTGAGTTTGGCCAGGTAGGGCAGCAGCTCAGTCTGCAGGCTGACTGGTGTGAGACAGAAGCTCCTGAACAGGGACTGTGCAGCCAGGCAGTTCTCCTTGTGCTGACAGGGACAACTATCGCATTATTAAAAATTGACTTCTATGCACAAGACACAAATAACAAGCTGAAAACAACATGATCCACTCATGGTCAAACTGTCTAATCTGAGAAATGTTCTATATTTAAGGATGTTTTTAGTCAAAGTAATATTTTTTTTTATTTACAAAGGACCTTTGTTGTTTTTGCTTTATTTGCCAATTTTTTGGCTAACAATAAAACCTGCTGGAAACTGATGAACATTAAAAACAGAAAGACAATAATGCCAAGACAGAAATAAAGGCATATACTACTTGCTTTGAGAGTTGATTTCTGTCTGTGTTGTTTTGAGAAGGATTACAGTGGAGCCTGTTTGAGTTAGTCTGGCTGATATCAATGGACAATACTGACTTAACACAGTTCATCAACCTTGTTTGTCCCGCTTTGTCAGAATGGTCCTCTGTTTGCTGTTCTGTTTGAAAGAGCCTGAGATCTTACCTTCTTGCTGATCAGAAGCCAGTTGGGTTTGTGCAGCGGTCTGAAGCCAACACAAAGCTGTGTAGAGTTGGAGTGAAGGAGCCCCCTGGTGGCCACTGAACATCCATAATCCCCCATGGTGCTGCGACTCTGTAAACAGCACAGCACCACTCCTTATACAGATGGCACAAATTAATGTTCACCATAGACCATTTTGTTAATACACAGGCCATATCAATAATTAACTGACTCTACCACTTACAATACACTACAGTACACCGGAAGTTGCTAGAACTATCAGCTACCAGCTAACATTGTTAACAGCACCAGTTCTTGGTTCATAATATTTTAGGGCTGCAACTAACGATTATTTTAATAATCGATTAATCGGTCGATTATTTTTTCGATTAATCGATGAATCGGATAAAAACAATAAACATTTGTAAATGCCGCATCTTCATTCAAAAACTGAACATTACTTCAAATTCACAGTGCAGACTGAAGTGTCAAAACACCAGTTTACTGCTCCAACGTCCCAGAACTATTAAAAGTAATATTAAATGATAAAAAAAATAAAAAAACTTAACTGGGATAACACAAAAAAAACATACAATGTATGATATACATTTATACAGTATAAGGAATGTCCATGGTAAACCAGTCAACCGATAACGATCCAAGTCTTTATTGATATCACAATTGATCATTTTCTATTATTTTGTTGAAATAGAACTTGTATTATTGCTTTAATTGCTGATATGATCATAGCTCAAGATAGGACATTAAACAGGTCATAATTCCATCTTTGCTATCTATTTTATATTGCTGGGAAAACAAGTTTTCGCCAAAATCTCAAATTTCTTTTTTTTTTGTGTTGCATTTGAACACATCAATCATATTACTGAGCCGGTGTTCTGACATTTTCTGCTCCCTCGTCAGATTTTGCTACCTATCAGAAAATGCTACCCTACGTCATGGTAGCGTATAGACAATTACCTCATCAAACGACAGAATCACATTATTTTACACCACTACTCACCCTATGTAGGCCTACACACAGTGTAGCCTACACTGTAGGAATATGGGGAGCATATTGATGCTGTTAGTGTTTAATAGCCTATATCAAATTATGCTACCCTATCAGAAAATGCTACCTCACGTAATTGGTAGCGTATTTGATCTGTAGACCCATTAACTATCAAATAATGCTCCCACTACTGAATCACGTTACTTACAACACCACTACTCAGTACTCACCCCATGTAGCCTACAATGAAAGCTGTATATTTTTATGCTACTTTATAACGTTATTATAGATTTAGTAGGGTATAATGTGAGATCAATTGTCTCTATCAAATAATTCTCCCACTACAGAATCACGTTATTTTACACCACTACCTATGTACACCCCACCACCGGCGAAAACTTTCTCCACTCCGAGTCTGGTAAAGTTAACACATAGAAAAGCCTATCATTTAATTTCTATATTCAGCAGCAAAGCCAGTGTCTACATAATCACAGGTCAAAAGGCACAATTTAAACATATGTGTAGCATAATTACGCAGTTAAAAACATGTTTTGAAGAAAATACTCGGTAGCAAAAAAAGGTAGCAGAATCTGACGGCTGCTCACGCAGGATTGTTATTTTCGGAATGCGCATGCGCAGAACCACTAGGGAGCAAAATCTGACGGGTAGCAGAAAATGTCAAGTCACCGGCCTGAACACATCACTTGACATGTTTGCTACTTTTTTTAAGCTAACTAGCTCTATATCCTTCCGATTTCAACATGGATTTAAAAACTGGATTACTATTTTTAATTGACGGGACTTTCTACACCGTTCGGTTGTGTGATTACTGCCGCTGCTTTGAATGACTGTTGATGCGCCGATGCCGACTCTCCGAGCCCGTCTGCACACCGTCTGCAGCAGCAGCTGACAGAGTTTTTTTGGACTAGACGGATACTGAGTAGAAGGAATTTTTTAACCCAAAGAAAGCAAAGGTACAACACTTTTATATAGGCCTACAGTCCAGTGTTAGATATGACCAAAATACAAGCTGTGGCCGCTCACACTACAGCTTTCCCGCACCGCTTCACGTGCGGAAGGCTCGCTGTGGGCGTGCATGAACCTGTCGGCGGCTGGATGTAAACAGTCCCGCGCCTACAAGTGACTTATTAATCGCGCGACGCAACGAATCGATGACCAAATTCGTTGCCAAGCCAACGCTTTTAGTTATCGATTTTAATCGATTTTATCGATTCGTTGTTGCAGCCCTATAATATTTGCTTAGATGTTTGTTGGTAGGGACATGAAACCGGTAGTAGGCCTGTGCTATACAGGGGTCATACGAGAGTCAAATGCAGCTTTTCCAGCACTGTCATAATAAAAGAACTAGATTTGTACAGTCCTGTGTTCATCATCTGTGTTTTAGACCTCTTGTTTTATAATCTAAGCAGGGACGTTGGAACTTCTTTCTTAGGGGGGGTGCTGTAAATTTGCCGAGGTACAGCGCTATCAGACAAAGCAGTAGGCTACTGGTAAAATGAGCAATCTATAACCATGATAAAATAGCCAATTTGTATCTAAAATAATTTGATTAGAATTAAGCTATTAAAACAAACTCTAAAAGCAAATAACATTTAAGAGTTTTCCAAAGTATCCTTATAGCCTTTTTTTTATCCTGAATTTGAAGGACGTAGGTTTTGATTAAACATATGGGTTGTTACAATTTATAAGCGGGGGTCTGGGGGTTGTCCCCCAGAATTTTTTGAGCATTAAATGCTTAATTTCCTGCATTCTGGTGAATTTTTATTCACCAATTTGTTCCTTTTCAGCATACATTTGTATTCTTGAGATCGGTGAATGATAACCGGGGCAGTGCACGTCACGTTGTCGAGGGGAAGGCTTCCGCGATCTCCGTTAGTTTCAGTTTACAGCCGACAAAGTTACAATCACAACGACCGCATAGACAGCGCATAGACAGCGTTTTAATGAAGCCTCTCATTCTTATTATCTCTCCACACGAAGCGTTCCCTCTCCCATAGCACACACTCATGCCCTGGCCGCTTCTGAGAGCACAGCCAGTGTTGGTTCCACCCGAAAAAATAAAATAAACACAACTCGGACACAGGCCCTGAAGCTGAATGGCCGCTCTGGTAACGGGCAGTCCATTACTGGACGCCGAATACTAGACCCCGAATATAAGACGACCCGACCTTTTTACGACCTTATGAAGTGTTAATATGTTCGCCTTTACTTGATGCATGCGCGCTAACCGGCCGGCGGGGAAACACTTATTATCAGCGGTTACTTGGCACGATACCGGCACACACCTTGGAGGAGCAGGTGCGCAGGTGAACGTTGCATCCTGTCAGCGCGTCTCTCTCTCTTTCTCTTTCTCTCTCCCCCCCTACTTCCGTCCAAATTTTATTTTCCCTTCAGTAGTCAGTCTGGGTGTACAGCCCATTTCCCAGTTTTGCCGGAGATTCGACAGCCGGACCAATCAGCGAACAGAGCGAGAGGCTGAGAACGATGACGTCGAAGTCGCGCTCCAGTTTCAGTTGCCAGAAGCCGGCTCATGACACACGTGACGACCAAACGTTATGCGATTGGTTGGCTAATCCAGAGTGGCACTGGGCAGATCCAATAGTTTTAAACTTTTAACAGACACCCGCCTCCATGAGTGAACGTTTGCCAATTACAGCACTGCCAGACCTTCTGTACAAATGAAATGAAGTACGATGGTCTGGTAGCACCAGGCTAGTGGTAGGGCGCTTAGCAGACTGGATTTTTAATGATAACCTATAACCTAATGCTCATTAGTGCGCGCCCTTCAGCACTCTGACTCCACTGAAGTGCGCATGGGAAGGCGGGGCACAACCGTAATCTCGTCCTGGGCACGGTGAAGAAATGCGACGGGCATATGTAATCTAGCCTATATAGTATACTGTATAGCCTATAAACTATATATATTATAGTGTTATGCTCTGTCAAGTTGATGTGAGGGAGCAGGAGATGGGAAAGAGGACTTAGGCTATGAGATTGTTTACAGAGCAATCGCGGGAGCACAGGGCAAAGTGTAAGGGGGCGGAGAGGGGGTGCAGGCGGTGAAGAGGGGGGGTGCGGCCGCACCCCCCGCACCCCTACTTCCAACGTCCATGAATCTAAGTAGGCCTATCTTTAAGAACACTAACCACGTTTCGTGGCGACTCAGTAATGACACTGAAAGTAGATATATTATCGCTAATAGCCTTGAAATTAAAACAGGTCCAAATGAGCTAAAATCCTAAATACAATAAACAGTAAAATGGCACACTTATTTTTAGGTAAGCTCTAATTGATTATTTATTAATTTTTTCACACGTTTATGTTTTGGAGGCGGAGGATCCCTCCGACGCTCTCTGTCCGGCTCATCAGCACTCAGCTGTCTGTGAGTTGAGCTGGACGAGCATGTGTGGAACACTGCATTCAGTTCTGATCTGATTTTATATAGCCTACTATCTATGGTTCTGATCTATCTCCACTATCAGACTGGCATCACTCATTTTAGTAACTCTAATGTTGTTAGATATTTATCTGCATCTCTTATCTATGAATGACTGCACGTACAGTTGTCAGATCGGGGACCCCAAACAATGTCGTTGCCTAGCAACTTGCTCGAAAATATTTCATTTTCCTGTGCGGGTAGAATTGACCCAGTGCATTGTGGGGCGGTTGAGTAGGAAAAGTATTCAATCGATCCATCCATACCCAAAATCTTCCCGGAAGTTAGTATTCATCCGGGAATTTCTCGCACACCCAAACTTGCATACCCAACCGTCACATACTCAAATTGAAGTCAAAATGAGTATGAGTAGGACGTTAGTATGGCATTCCGAACACAGCCAAACAGTCTGTGTACACCTGTGTGATGTCACATCCTGGCACTAAGGTGCTGGGAAGTGTAGTCACTAACATAACACTCATAAACACTCATGCTACAGCATGTCAACAATCACCCCTAGTAAACAAAAGAAAACAAACAGGAAAGGACCCTAAACGTGCCCCTAACATATTGAAAAACACATGGATTTTCCATACAATGTGTTTCTCATTTGTGGCTGATTTTGAGTCAATGGGTCTAAAATAATGTGGAGGCTAATGAAGAAGCAATATTATTTTATTTGTTTAAATAAATGAAATATATAATTTTCAAAATGAGTGAGATAAATGAGTCGAATCAAGTATTTGTTATATTATAATTTTCAATGATAAGGCTGAGTTAGCATTAAGGTATTGGAAATGTTTTGTGTAAACTAGACATTACTTTATTGACTAAGTCAATCTGGTCAATATGGAGAAACTCTTCATGCACATCAACCTTGAATTTACAATTATGCATTTCCAAACTTTTCAGCCTCTGTACGAAACCAAGGGCTATATGAATGTGGCAGCTAGGGTACTGCTTTGGTTCAGATTATTCTACACATGAAATAATTCCTTTTAGGTTTGAGTGTTGAGTGACAGACTGACCGTCCAATCGGCAGTGAGGAGGTCAGCATCAGACAGATAGTCGCTGGCCCGCTCCACATCCTCCACCACAGAGAAGAAGTCAAGGTAGTTCTGGTGCAGGTACAGGCTGAAGAACTCACCAGACATGTGAGAGCGCTCAACAACCAACTGCACAAAGAGTCAAAGGGCCATTAGTGTTCTAAGTGTTCTCACAGACTAAAGAGGACATTTATTATACAGTGCATACAGAAAGTATTCACAGCGCTTCACTTTTTCCATATTTCGTTATGATACAGCATTGAATAACGCTGGATTGCATTTTTTCCCCCTCAAAATTCTACACATAATACCCCATAATGACAACTTGCAAAAAGTTTGTTTAAGATTTTGCAAATTTATTTAAAATAAAAAACTAAGAAAATCACTTATAGATATCAAAGGAGTGGCTTCAGGACAACTCTGTGAACGTCCTAGAGTGGCCCAGCCAGAGACCACACTTGAATCCCATTGAGCATCTCTGGAGGGATCAGAAAATGGCTGTGAACCAACGCTACCCATCCAACCTGATAGAGCTTGAGAGGTTCTGTAAAGAGGAATGGGTGAAACTGACCAAACATAGGTGTGCCACGCTTGCAGCTTCATATTACTCTATTATTACTCGACATCATTGTAAATAAGGGTCACCCCTCGAATGATCTTTCGAGGATAAATCAAGAAAAAAATGAAAAAAATATTCTCAAAGACTTGAGGCTGTAATTGGTGCAAACAAGGTGCCACAACAAGTATTGAGCAAAGGCTGTGAATACTTTTGTACATTTTGTATTTTCATTTTTTTAAATAAATTTGCAAAAACCTCAAAACAAACTTTTTTAAAGTTGTCATTATGGGGTATTATATGTAGAATTTAGAGGAAAAAAATTATAATTTAATAATTTATTCCAGGCTCTTACATAACGAAATATGGAAAAAGTGAAGCGCTGTGAATACTTTCCGCTCCCCGGTTAAAATAAGAAGGCCTGTCTGTACCTCTGGGTCTTCTATTAGTGATTGTCTGAGATGGTGAGACAGGTGAGATGGTAGACTCAGTCCAGGGGAACGCTCCACTGCTTCAGCTCCTTCAGGATCCTCTCCTGTTGATGACACACACAAAGCAGACCCACCATCAGCCTCTGGGTCAGTTACTACTTACTAAGTCATCTTCTTCAGTGATCTGAAGCTTGCTGCTGTAAACTAGTCAGCAGCTCAACCAGCAATGAAGGAATGTGGAACCTATGCTTCTTCTGCTCTTCATAATCTACATGGTGGAAGAAATAACTGCATGAATCTGGATCAACTTGATTTCCTCTTAAAAAAAAAAAATTAAAAACTAGAGTGGTCCTGTCACGCAAACAAGCGACATGTTGTAGATATATATCAGATACCTTTTCTTGCTTAGAGTTGACGGCCTGCTCTGAAACCAAGACTTCAAAGGATGAGACTATTATTATGCTATATTTTCTTTTTTAGTTAACAAATCCCATCAGAAGACGAAAGCAACAGTGATAAGCCTTGTTTCCACTGAGCGGCAAGGTTCGGTTTGGGGGAGTGCGGTACGCATTTCCACTGTCAAAAATTGGAAAGGTTACCAAAATGAGTGAACCGTGCCCTTCCATTGAGGTACCAAATGCCCCAAAGGGTGCCAAAAGGATAGAAACGAAGTCTGTCCCTCACTTCTCTCTGAATTCTGTAGTCTGTCCGTGGCTTAGCCACACGTAGATTGGTTCCAAAACACTCTCACTGTCATATTATATACACTCACCGGCCACTTTATTAGGTGTAGTGGCACTCCGTCTCATTCTTCCTCCTGCGTACCACTTGTTGGAGTCAACTCACAGTATTTGCAACGCGAGCGAAAAGACGAGACAATGTTCTTTCGTTTTAAAATGTTTACTTGAAAGTCTTCAAAATAAAATACAGGTCTTCACATGGTAAAATGGATGGTCTTACGCACGGTCTAACGCAAGGTAAAAAAAAACTGTGTAGCTTCCGTCAAAGTCAAACTCCAAACTGAATTACGTTACAGCAGTTACCGTTATAACTACACAGTGATGTGTAGTTATAACGTAAAAATCCAAAAACGTAGAAAATAACTTATTTAACATTACATAATAAATTATGCATTTTAGCAGTTGTTACACATTATGATTAATCATGAAATTATTGTTGGCAGTTTTTAACCATTTTAAACTAAATATTTATTCCAAACCAATTATTGGCATATTGGCTCTTACAAGTGGTTAATTTTCTTGTTAACCCATTTAACTAATCAGCCAATCACATAGCAGCAACTCAATACATTTAGGCATGTAGACATGGACAGGACAACTTATTGAAGTTAAAACCGAGAAACAGAATGGGGAAGAAAGGGGGTTTAAGTTAATACGAACATGGCAATGTTGATAGTGCAAGGAGGGCTGGTCTGAGTATTTCAGAAACTGCTGATCTACTGGGATTTTCATGCACAACCATCTCTAGGGTTTACGGAAAATGGCCCGAAAAAGAGAAAATACCCAGTGAGCGGCATTTGAGTGGACGTAAAATGCCTTGTTGAAGTCAGAGGTCAGTGAAGGATGGGCATACTGGTTCGAGATGACAGTAAGGCAACAGTAACTCAAATAACCACTCGTTACAACCAGGGTACGCAGAATACCATCTCTGAACGCAAAACACAACCAACCTTGAAGCAGATGGACTACAGCAACAGAAGACCCCATCGGGTGCCACTCCTGTCAGCTAAAAACAGGAAACTGAGGCTACAATTCTCACAGGATCACCAATATTGGACAATGGAAGATTGAAAAATCATGCCTGGTCTGATGAGTCTCTATTTCAGTTGCAACATTCAGATGGCAGGTTCAGAATTTGGCGTAAACGACATGAAAGTATGGATCCATCGTGCCATGCACCATCAACCATGCCATGTTCAAAGTCACCTAAACCCCCTTTCTTCCCCATTCTGATGCTCGGTTTGACTTCAGTACATTGTCTTGACCACGTCTAAATGCATGGCTGATTAGCTTTTTGTTTTTATAAGCCATTGAACAGGTGCACCTAATAAAGTGGTCGGTGAGTGTATATTATAGTTCCATTTAAAAAAGAAAAGAAAAGGGGGTCAGTATTTCCCTTAAACAGCTGGCTACTGTAGTTTTAACACTCAAACAGGAGGAAATAGTGCATTTGTTGAGGATTTTCTTTTTAAGAGATTGATGAATCCACTATAGTGCTGTAGTGAGTATTAGGGCAAGCAAGATGGTGTGTGTGTGTGTGTGTGTGTGTGTGTGTGTTTATGAGTGATGAAAGAACATGTCACAGTGCAACAGTGTGGCTAGTTGGTGTGTATTTAATGTCTATAAGAAGAAAAGATATCAGGATTTGATACATTCATAGCTGATCGGGGTCTTTCCATTGGAAATATTGTAAAAAGAGACAGAGACAGAGAGATAGGACTGACGTTTGCAGTAGAGGATCTTCCCCAGCGCTCTGAACAGAAAGAGAGAAGCATCTTTCCCTCCGATAGCCTTCTCCTCTCTCTGCTCCTTGGTGTGTCTGGACTTCTTCCTCTGGTTGGGTTTGGAAGCAGCTTTACTCAGTGAGGCCAGTGCTGGCTCCTTCTTCATGCTCCACAGACCCTTCTCTGATGAGGAGTCTGCAAAGGAACAATGATAGGAAGAGATGTTCTGAGGAAGCATGGAGGCATTCAAATCCAATGGGATTGTATAGCAACATTTCATCGTATGCATGTAAACACCGCAGTGATGTGTGGACTGATTCCTGACCTGGGTGGGAGGAGAACTGGAGGCTGTTGATGGCACTGCGAATATCTCCGGAGCTTCCTGAACACAGCGACTCCAACACTGCCTGGTCTGATAAGCACATCTTCCCACTTCCCTGCTTAGAACCAGGGGAACATATATTGTGTAGAAAGCAACTCAACAACTTGTTCCAAAATAATAATAATAATAATAATAATAATAATAATAATAATAATAATAATAATAATAATAATAATAATAATAATAATAATAATAATAATAATAATAATAATAATAATAATAATAATAATAATAATAATAATGCATTTTATTTGGAGGCACCTTTCAAAGCTCTCAAGGATCCGCGTACAATTCAAAAACATATACAGTTTAAAAGCAAGGCAGGTACACAAATATAATTAAAAACAGTTTAAAATAAGTACACAATGGGTGGTGAGGTGATGAGGAAGGTAGGTTCAGGTGGGGTATGCAGATTTAAAAAGGTGGGTTTTGAGTTTGGATTTGAACTGGGTTATGGATTCAGTATTGCGGATGTCGGGGGGGGTAGTACATTCCAGAGCAGGGGAGCAGAGCGGCTGAAGGCTCTGCTCCCCATCGTCTTGAGACGGGCAGAGGGGACAGTGAGGTGAACAGAGGAGGAGCGGAGTGCACGGGAGGGAGTGGCAATTTGGATGAGGTGTTAGGTATGGGGGGCAAGGTTATGGATGGTTTTGAAGGTATAGAGGAGGACCTTGAATTGAATGCAGAAGTGAACCGGGAGCTAATGAAGCTGGTGCAGGACAGGGGTGATGTGAGAGGAGGGGTTTCTAGTGATGATTCTTGCTGCAGAGTTTTGGACCAGTTGTAGTTTGTGGAGGGTTTTTTGGGGGAGACCGAAGAGGAGGGAGTTGCAGTAGTCTAGTCTTGAGGTGACTAGACTGTGGACCAGGATGGCAGTGGAGTGAGGGGTGAGGGAGGGCCGGAGACGGTTGATATTGCAGAGGTAGAAATAGGCAGTGCGGGTGATAGTGTTTATATGTGATTGAAAAAACAGTGTGCTATCGAGGATGACACCCAGACTCTTAACCTGAGGGGAGGGGAAAACGGGAATGTTATTGATGGGGATAGAGAAGCTGCTGAGTTTGGCGAGTGTGGATTTGGTACCAGTGAGAAGAAACTCAGTTTTATTGCAGTTGAGTTGCAGGAAATTGGAGGAAAACCAGGTTTTTAAAGACACAGAGAGGTGTGATGGTGGAAGGGCGGAGTCAGGTTTGGTGGAGAGGTAGAGCTGGGTGTCATCCGCATACAGGTGGAAGTGGACGTTGTAGTGACGGAATATATTGCCGATGGGGAGGAGGTAGATGATAAAAAGCAGGGGCCCCAGGACTGAGCCCTAGGGAACACCTGTGGTGATGGGGGAGGGTTGGGAAGTGAAGGACTTGAGTTTGATGAACTGAGTGCGGCCAGAGAGGTAGGATAGGAACCAGTTGAAGGTGGTGTGGTGAATGCCTATGGATGCCAGTCTATTGAGGAGTATGGTGTGGGAGATGGTGTCGAAGGCCGCAGTCAGATCTAACAGGATGAGGATGTTGAGGAGTCGGAGTCAGCTGCCATGAGGAGTGCATCGGTGATCTTGAGGAGGGCTGTTTCAGTACTATGGAGGGGGCGGAAACCAGATTGGAAGTGTTTAGGGCTGCAACAACGAATCGATAAAATTGATAAAAATCGATTACTAAACGCGTTGGCAACGAATTTGGTCATCGATTCGTTGAGTCGCGCGATTAATACGTCACTCGTAGGCGCAGCACTGTTTACATCCAGCCGCCGACAGGTTCATGCACGCCCACAGCGAGCCTTCCGCACGTGAAGCGGTGCGAGAAAGCTATAGTGTGAGCGGCCACAGCTTGTATTTTGGTCATATCTAACACTGGACTGTAGGCCTATATAAAAGTGTTGTACCTTTGCTTTCTTTGGGTTAAAAAGAACTCCTTCAACTCTGTATCCGTCTAGTCCCAAAAAAATGTCAGCTGCTGCTGCTGCTGCTGCAGACGGTGTGCAGACGGGCTCGGAGAGTCGGCATTGGCGCATCAACAGTCATTCAAAGCAGCGGCAGTAATCACACAACCGAATGGTGAAGAAAGTCCCGTCAGCTAAAAATAGTAATCCAGTTTTTAAATCCATGTTAAAATCGGAAGGATATAGAGCTAGCTAGCTTAAAAAAAAGTAGCAAACATGTCAAATGTGATGTGTTCTGGCCGGCTCAGTAATATGATTGATGTGTTCAAATGCAACACAAAAAAAAAAAAAAAAATTTATATTTTGGCAAAAACTTGTTTTCCCGGCAATATAAAATAGATAGTAAAGATGGAATTATGACCTGTTTAATGTCCTATCTTGAGCTATAATCATATCGGCAATTAAAGCAATAATACAAGTTCTGTTTCAACAAAATAATAGAAAAGTATCAATAGTGATATCAATAAAGACCTGGATCGTTAAGGAGTCTTGAAAATGGTATCAATATCAATAAAATATATTAACGATCTCCTGTCATCTGAGAGAAATTAAGATGATTTAATTTTTTTAACCGTTAGTATTTACCGGTTAAAAATCTTATCGGTTGACTGGTTTACCATGGACATCCCTTATACTGTATATCATACATTGTATTTTTGTTTTGTGTTATCACAGTTAAGTTTATTTTAAATTTATTATCATTTAATATTACTTTTAATAGTTCCGGGACATTGGAGCAATAACCTGGTGTTTTGTAACTTCAGTCTGCACTGTGAATTTGAAGTAATGTTCAGTTTTTGAAGAAAGATGCGGCATTTACAAATGTTTTTTTTTATCCGATTCATCGATTAATCAAAAAAAAAATATCGACTGATTAATCGATTATTAAAATAATCGTTAGTTGCAGCCCTAGAAGTGTTCATACAGATTGTGGTGGGATAGGTGGGAATGGAATTTCGAATATTTTGGAAATTAATGGAAGGTTGGAAATGGGACGGAAATTGTTGAGGTCGTTGGGGTCAGCTCCAGGTTTTTTAAGAATAGGGGTTATTGAAGCACTTTTGAAGGGGGTGGGAACAATTCCAGTGGTGAGGGAGGAGTGAATGATATCCGATATGAGGGGGAGCAGAGAGGGAAGGCAGGCTTTGATGAGGACTGTGGGGAGGGGGTCGAGGTGACAGGAGGAAGATTTGGATTTATGAATGAGGTCCTTGATTTCAGAGGGAGACGGGAGTGTGAGAAGGATTACTTAAATTGGGCTGAATTTGGAGAGGTTTTAAACAGCTATATTTATTCTCAATCTTTATCATTTTGGCGCTCCTGATTTTCCTTTGGCGCTGGATAAATCCGCTTTGGCGGGCGCCAAAATTTTCTCTATACAGGAAAACCCTGCTTTATGGGTTTGGAGGAGTCAGTGTGATGAGTCCGGCGGGAACCACGGTGGATGTATCTGGGTGGAGGGATGTAGAGAATGCTCGGGTGGAGGAGAAGTCCTGATGGAGGATCTGACGGGCGAGACCGGAGCCGGAGGAGTTCTTCAGCGGAGTACTGGAACAGTCCAGCCACAGGTCGGAGAACAGCCGACAGAAGGATCCAGACGAGCACCGACCAGAGGTAAATCCTTGTGGACCACATTGTGTCCCGTGGTCGGGAGGTTCAGACAGCGGCAAGACAGGTAATCCGTGCAGAGCCACAGGCGAAATGTTTGTAAAGTCAATTATGATGTAATGTGAGGCAGTCGACTTTACTCTTCGCCAGAGAGCAAGCTCAGAGCCCAGATAAATAACGCAGATACAATATAAAACTTTAAAAACAAGGTAAAAAGGTACAAAGGTACCGGTGAGCAGCGGCAGCCAGACGCGCCAGCGTTCACTCAACCGGACGTGTTGTAATCACTTGAGGTGCAGCATCACAAGACGTGGCTCCTTCCAATATGGCTCTCAAACTCTGCTTCTCTTTACGACGGTAGTCATTCATCAGGAAGTGGCTTTGTTTTTCTATTTAGCAGGCTATGGAGTATAGGACACAGTCAGGTTCAGTAGTGTTATCTTCCATGAAGGGTTTCCACTGTCAAGCACATCCTTGTGCGTGCTCATACGCCTTCATTCATATCCGGCTGCTGGCGATCACATCAACGTTGACATGACTCAATCAGAAACAGCCGTGCAAAATCTAAGTGTTTTCAACAGGCAAGCTTTCCCACTCACCTTTCCTGCCTCCAGAGTTGAGATGCGAGTCAGGACCTTCATCATTGTGGTTGGAGCCACCGGGTTAAAACTGCAAACAGAACAAAACACATAAAACAATGTTCAGCCCCTGATTAGAGACCTTTAGTGATCCACAGAGGTCAACAGGGGTAGCAGCAGCTACTCAATATCTGTTAAATCCATGGAGAAAAGCTAGGGAAAAGGAGCTCTTCTTTTAAGTGTTGGGTGGAAAAATATCTATGGAACAAAGTGCTCTTTGGTGCAGGGGTAATCCCATAGCAGCAGAACAGTGTGAACACCAAGGCACATGTTTGAAAAGCCTTTATTAAAAAGGTGAAGTAAGCGGTTTATTTATGTTAATATAAGTGTAAAATCTTTATTCATACAGTGATCACTTACATAATGTGCGCGTTTCATAAAGCCGATCTCTCAGTCAGCTGCTTCGCATGTAATCGGCATATAAACTCAATGTAGTATCCCAAAATTTGTATCCAATCAGAAGAAAGAATGCTACAAACCGACACTTGTCTCACTCATATATACTATATACACTCCATGGTCTCACTGCCGGTGCACGCAAGAGCAACAGATGGGTGAATGTGTATGCGCCTACAATGGCGGAGCAGGTAAAAATCCTTCCCAATGTCTGTTTTGATGGTTTTTGGATTTGAGATGATGCTAGATAACTTGCTGCTTGAAGACCACAGTGCATTAATGTGGTGACGTAGGGACGAGCGAGGGGACTGCTAACTGCAGCAACTGACAGGAAGTTAGCTAAAAGAACCATTCCGCTTACAGCACCTTTAATGCAGCTCAGCAAGGCATACAGGCCGTCACTCTGAAGGAGGCCTGTGTGCCTTTTGCTCTGCATTGGCTGGATTCATAAAGGCTTTTTCCATTTTCTTCAACAAGAATGCCTTCACACTGTTCTGATCCTTTTAATCCATATTGTTTAAAGGAAGTTCTAAAATGTATCAACATAAAGGCAAATACTTTAAGACATTAACCTGCATGTAATTGGCCTGAAGGAGGAAACCTGTGGAATCAGTGCAGGGAAATGGATATTATACTGAATATATCAAGACACCCGGTAAACAAGGCATTAAATGTTGCGTTTGCATCATCAACAAATGATGATGCAACAGATGTAAACAGATCAGTAACGAGATCAGCACAGAGCCAATGGGCAGAAAGGTGTCTTATTAGATATGATTAAATGGAAATGAATGATCACTCTCTACTACTATAAAGTCACTACATATTCTAAGGGGGCTTTCACACCTTCCTTGTTTAATCCAGACTTTCTGACTTTTCCGTTTGATCCAAATTTAAATTACAGGCGTGAAACCTCCCGTGGTCCAACCGGAAGAGCTGGTCTCAGTCTGGATTAAACTGAACCATGGTTGGGTCAGTGTCCAGTGTGAGGGCAGGTTTTGGATGGTTCAGACTTTTGGACCAAATACAGGACGTCCTGACCGGCTATCACCAGTCACACAGAGGAGAAATGAACAGCGGGGCATCGGGGGGTTGCTGACGGGAGACGGGCGATTTCTTTAAAAAAGATGTTTGGGCCTATACAACTGTAGTCAAAGCTGGAGGTGTGCGTTGTCTGGGCAGCTGCCTGAACTATACAGCGCTGCAGGAAATGAATCTGTTTGTACATTTCCTTCAGTCATTCACTCATTCAAACTGGTAAAGGCTTTACCACTGAATAGAAACGCTGACGTCAGACGCACGCCCATCTACAAACCAGGTGATGAACACAGACATAGGTATGTCATGGAAAGTTATTTAGTGCGCTAACAAAACTGCAATGTGAAACCAAAGCTACGTGGATTAAATCCAAGCAGGGGGTTACAAACAGTCCTTAGTTCAGACCTTGGTGCGGTCTTTTAGGAGTGAAAGTTCCCTAAAAGAGCTCCATCTCGATACTGAGGGCCATATTTATTGATGATTTATTTTGTTTGTCTGGGCCTGAGTACCGGTTGTCCTCCCACTGAAAAATTGTCATTCCGACGCGAATTGCATAACTGATACCATTTCTCTGACATTTCTTCTCCTCTGTCTATCTTCCATGATGGCTGAGCGTTGCCCCGGGGGTTCTCTCCCTCGTCTACCAAGCACTCTCCATGCTACTCGACTGACTCCGAGTTCTGTGCGGAATCAGCTGTCCTAGGAACGGATGCTCCCCGCCTGCTATTGCCTCAGCACTGATTCACCGTCAATCAGGATAGTACTCTTTCTACTCGCTTGCTTGTTCAATCTTTACATTTTTTTTGCTTTGCTCACTGGTTGCCTGTCTGTCCTCTTCCAGTTTTCCCTGGTCGTGACGAGACGGTGTGGATCCTCTGGCAGCATCTGAAGTCTTCCTGCATCCACACTATTCACACTTTACTTTAGTATTACCATGTAATCACCTGGTCAATGATCAAATTCCTTCGTGATTTTCTCTACTTATGACATCTATTGCAGCATGTCCATCCTGGGAGAGGGATCCCTTACTTTGTCGACTCTCTCGACTTTTTTAATCCCGGTAAAGGGTTTTTACTGGGAGTTTTTTCTCAGCCGAGCTAAGGGTGTAAGGGCAGGGTGTCATATTGTATCATATATCATATTGTATGAAATGTAAAGCCCAATGAGACAAATGT
This sequence comes from Hyperoplus immaculatus, assembly GCA_949357725.1. Taxonomy (NCBI): domain Eukaryota; kingdom Metazoa; phylum Chordata; class Actinopteri; order Uranoscopiformes; family Ammodytidae; genus Hyperoplus; species Hyperoplus immaculatus. Next base: position 2,111,060 of record OX442351.1, read on the forward strand.
ATTTGTGATTTTGGGCTATACAAATAAAACTGATTTTATTTTTGATTTGATCTTGGTTCAAACACGTGCTGTATTTATTTATATACCTACACACAGGTTATTAGAAACAAATTAAGTAAAAAAGCAATTTCTTTCAGTATCAATATCTGATTACCGTAACACAAAGTTTGGTTTGTTTTTATGAAACTCATTGGAACTAGCCCATAAAGGTGCTATGAGTAACTTTGTAAACTAGCAGCCCCTTTGGACAAAAGCGGTAGTATTTTTACGACGCCAGCTGTCATAAAGCTGTTTTCTAACGCGTGCCGGCCGGTGCCAGTGTCAAATGATCAGGTCGCAATATAGTGCATGTCCATGTGTTGAAAGTGTGAGGGCATGGGACTCTTTTCGGCTCTGTGAGACTGATTAGTGACACAGCATCAACTAACGCCAGTCAGTGCTACACACACCTGATTGCAATGAGTTGATGCAGTGTCACTAACTACTCTCACAGAGCTGAAAAATTCCGTGCCCTCACAGAAAGCGAATGAACGAGAGACGGCAGGATGGAGCACAATGAGGTAATATTTTTATGTTTTTATAAATAATGTCTATTTCCGATACGTAATGGTCATCTGATGATGATGAAGCAAGGTAAACTTTGTTTTAGTACTGTTCATTCACTTAGGAGTAAACACTGCATGATAATGCCCTCCGCTCCGACTAATGTTGCCAGACTATTTTTGATGGCGGAAGCAAATACTTTCTAAAATGATCAAAGATAATTTTTTAAGGTTAACTTATGAATTTAAGTTGTAAAACTGCTGTATAAAAGCAATATCACACTCAAAGTCGCAATGTTGTCGCTCTCTATCAGCGCTGCTGTGATTGTCTTCGGCACTCGTACCTACGACAGAATCACAGCAGCACTGATATAAAAGCGACAACAGTGCGACCTTGAGTGTGATATTGCTTAAACATCAAATGAAATTGACATATAAAGAACCTGTCTAGTAGGAAAAGGGCCAATTCAGGGTCGGTATTGAAGCTTTTACGATCCCATAATTCTCTCCATCTGGTGAAAGCCTGACCGCGGTTAACTCTCGTTTTCGCCCGTCTACCACTCTCCCTTTTAGCTTTTAGTTGTTCTTCATTGAATTTTCTTTTTTCCTTTGATGGTCCTGTATCAGCCATTATGACGACAAATAACTGTCTAAAAACAAGGCTTTTGTACAGAAATCTCCTGCTTCCCTCACCTGGAAGGATAAGCTACTCAAGTCGCGTTGCTGCGCTACACTGAAAGCTGTGATCCATACGAATATGTGACCATAGAGCCTGCATTCGCAAGCCGTAACTCGGATTGGGTATCCAACCAGACCAAAGGCATTAATAAAAGCTATATAAAAACAGCTTTCTTTGCACTGATGGTATCGTTTGCTGTTAAAGCTAATTTATGATCATCAGAGGAAAAATAAGACTGTTTTAAAAATACTTAAAGTGGACCTATTATACTTTTTGACTTTTAGGACCTATAAACATTGTTATTTAAGCAATAGCACACGAGAGGGAGCATGTTGTCGCTCTATATCAGCACTGCTGTGATTCGGTCGTAGGTACGAGGCCGCAGGCCGAGTGCCGAAGAGAAACACAGCAGTGCTGATATAGAGCGACAACATGCGACCTCGAGTGTGCTATTGCTTTTATACAGCAGTTTTACAACTGAAATTCACAAGTTAACTTTAAAATGTTATCTTTAATCATTTAAGAATGTATTTGCTTCCGCCAACACAAATAGTTCGACAACAGCAGTCAGAGCGGAGCGCGTTGCTAGGCAACAACTTTACGCGAGTGAGCTCGTCCTACTTTGTTTACTCTGGTAACATTAACCACCGCGGCCCGATGTCCCGTAAAAATCACCAAAGAAACGGAACGGCGGATCTTAATCTAGTTGGTAATAAGGTCCGCTGCCCAATCCAAACCCCCACGCTTCATTTCCCAGAGTTTATGAGTGTATTTCGGCCAGGGGGAAGTAACGTTATACAATGATGTGGGAAAGGTAGGCTAGGCTAAAGCTATGCTGCGCTCGTATTATTCAGCAGCCTGAGTTGCTGTCTTCAGTAACGTGAGTGTGAGCGACTATCGCACACTGTCTCTGTCTGTGTGTCTGTGTGTGGCAGCGATGCCCTCTCACAGGGGAGAGACTCGCCACAGTCAACCTGAGTCACACAAACACAGATAACACACAAGTGAAACTCCGGCTGACCGGCTCATCAGTGAGCCGCGGAGTGATTTTGACAGTTGGTCTACAATTTGGTGAACAGTCCCGAGTGATGTTGTTTGCTAATATCAGCACTCCTTCAGAACGCTCAGAAGGTCTCTCGTCCAATCAAATCACTCGCTCAGAACCAACTGCTGTATAAACTGATTTATAGTCATGTTTAACCATACTAGCGTATAAAATAATTACGTACATGCATTAAGATGTATTCCCTGCTGACCGTCTGGGGTGGCTGTGCAGAGCACTAAACACTAGGGCAGCCAGTCGAGAAGTCACGTGTTTAAAGCGGTTCAGAATTTCCGGACATTCTTTTCGTCACACGGACATTCTTTTCGTCACACAAGCGGATGTTTCCATGTATGGTAATGCTGCCATCTTCCTGCTCAAGTCTGCCTCGCACCACTGAAAGTGTTCCAGAAGGAAGGTAACCAATCACAACGGAGTGGGGTTTGCAGGAGGGGGGGAGGGAGCGGAGAAGCACAAAGCTGAGTGTTGAGAGAGACTGCAGTGCGCGCTAGTGTGAGAGGTGTCCCGAAAATCTACATGGTTTTTTGTGATATGAATCATGTCAGGTTGCTCTATAGCAGTTTTTAACAAGAAATTAAGACCAGAAAAGTAGTTCCGTAGCCACTTTAATGGACTTATTTAATTTTTTTTTTTTTTTTTGTTTGCTTTATTAGACAGATTGGGGAGACAGTGTTGAAATGGGGCGAAGAGGAGAGGACATGCAGAGAACTGACCCGGGCAGGGGCCTTGGCCCGGGGGGGGGAGGGACGCCCTATCAACTGAGCTATGGGCGCCCCCCGACTTATTTCATTTGTAATTGAAGTGTATGTGGCTGCTTTTAGCTCAGCATTAACATCAAACAGGGCTGTACGCTTATTTTTTTAGGTGGTAGCACTGGTGCTAGCAAGCAAAAAAATTTAGTAGCACAAAAATAAATTTGGTAGCACACAAAGTATGAAAACTTGCATAACCTTAACCCTTGCATTTCACTGTAATTAACTTGAGCATCTCATCTTGGTCTCATTTGAGATTCTCAATTAATATTATATCCTAGTGTGTGCAGTAATAATTGTAGAATAATTAATAGGAGCGCACTGATTGTAATTTAGACAAAATAATCTAACCTGCCAATTGCAATTTTTTGCTGATTCAGAATTATTTTTCCCCATAAAAATATAAAAATAATATCTATATCCTACATATAATTATTATATTAATAATAATAATAATAATAAAAATAATAATAATAATAATAATTTTTTAGAAAATGTCCTTGTTAATTAAAACCAAACTTTAAAACATTAAACATAGCCTATTAAATAAATAAGTATACATATTGGTACAATTTAGAATAAATTAAATAGGTTGTTGTGAATGTGTTGGAAGTTGTTCTTCAGTGGCTTATTACAAACGTTGTTTTTAGACTACTGTTGACTGCTCCTCTCTGCAGCTGAATGAGTTGCCTTTCTAGCTAGAGCACTGCAGGGCTGTGAAGCACTAACTTCCTGTTCTTACCGGCTTCAAAATAAAAGTCAACTCACGTTTGGCTAGTAACAGGCTTTTAACGTGAAGGCGCACAGGAAATGTTCTGTTTGCACATGCGCTAATTTAACTGCGGTAATCTCCTTCAGGTTATTACCGTTGGTGAAGTTTTTATACGGTAGAATCGCTGTACGAGCACAGATCCCGAGGACACATATCTTTCACCAGCCAAAGTGAAGGGTGGACTCAATAACTTACTTGCCTAAGACTACATTTACCCCCATTTGGAGTGTTAATGTAGAGCCCTCAGTGTTGTGCATCTCTCCTCTGTGTTTCAAAGACAGCCTCTCCTCATTATCAACTAGCACTAGTGCGAATGGATTTGTATTCATCATCGCATGTGATCAATTTCAGTAGCAAATGCGATCAAAACTGTCGCACTGTACAGCCCTGTCAAAGTAACCCAGACTTCTACCACCCCCTGCTGCTCTCTCTCTCCACACTCGCAGACTGTGGGTGTATTGTTCTGTTAGATTTTTTCTCTCAATGCTTGATTCCAAATCTTTATTACATCATAATTGTAAAGCATATTTTGAGTTTTTCAACCAGTAGAAGGTGATGTTACACTGCCAGAGGAAATATTTGGAGAAAAAAGATCACAGCACTATCATTTTGTTTTCTGAGTTTTGTGCCTATGAGCGCAACCAGGTTCAGCCCACAAGCTGAATAGTGTCTATAATGCTCTTATTTTCAGGTGCTCAATAGATACAGATTACAACCGCAAACTTGATGGAAAGTGCAATACACAATTGCAATATCCATATTTCTTCATAAATCTGTCCATTAAAGTACAATAATAAATCATCAGTATCTTAGATGACTCTACAGTGTAGCAGTGTGTGTGTATGGACCTGATGCTGCCCATGTCCAGCTCCTCCTGGGTCTCTCTGGGAAAGAGGAAGCGTGAGCTGCTGTCTCCACTCTGACTGTCTGACACGATGAACACCAGAGGACATCGACTGGTCTTTACAAAGCGCCTGGAAGACACACCGCAGGGCACAATGTCACACAATGCACATAGAGTACCGGTGCTGGCACTGATTCATGGACACATATAACACTGAACACAATGAATGAGCTCCCTATACACTGTACAGAGGGTTTCAGCAGGCACATCAGTTCCTGATGCTGGGGACCAAAGTAAGGACAGTTCCATGAGCGCTTTCTCATTATCTTTTACACAGACAGAGACACTCAAAGCTGCAAGGTTCAAATACAGGTGCTGGGACACTTCTGGCACCGTTTACAAATTGCAATGCTTCTGTCTTTACATTTAAATAGTGGCTTCATAGTAACTTTAGTGTGAAAGTGTGACCTAAACTGATCTTACCTTAGGATATCATGTAGGCTGCCAGGCTGCCTGTAGAACTGGTTTGGGAAATCCTAAGGAGTGACAAGTGATGATCAAATGTTAACTCAGATACATTTCAATAAAAAGGCAGCTTAAGACCAATGTAGCAGTTTGAAAGAAAAATAAGTGGAGTAAGCGATTCTGGATAATGCTTGTTGTCAAAAATCACCTTTCGTCAAAATCTGAGAATATCTCCTCACGATCCGCTACCTGTCTGTGTGTGCACTGAAAATCCAGTGTTAATAACCTGCCTAGGCTCTGTAAACGGGTATGTTGCTAGCTACGATGGCCCACTTTGTTTACATTTACAGTGCATAGACTGTATTAACACTGGTGGGGTTTTTTTCAGCGCACATACACTGCGGACAGGTTCACTGATTTTGACAAATCGTTCTACAGGATGATGACTCCACCTTTAAGTAAGAAAATAAAATGTGCATGTTTTTACACAGGAGTCTGTTTCAGTTTTATAGTGCAGTGTTTTTAATACAGAGGAACATGTCAGAAGAAGAGTCTAAGTCCATTTTCAATTTCTTTTTTGGACATTTGTTCAGTAGAGTGACTCCATAAAGCCTGGTGAAAGCTGTTCTCCTGATGATGATTACAGCAGCAGTATAGTATCTCAATCACTTTCTCTTTTGGTTCAGGCTCTATCTTCATTCCTTAAACCTATACGAAACTTTAGGCTGTGCAACCATGTTGTATGTAGTTCAGTCACAGATTCAGTTCTAAGGGCGCACTCACACTCAGACCTGCAAACTCATAGGAAGTGAAAAAGGTGACAAACACCCGACCCTTCGAGGGGGGTCCGGGTGTTTGCGCTGTCCAAATGATTGACTATTGTTAAATATCATTCACACAACCAGAGTTTTCCACTATTGCCTCCAATGTCCAGCTAGGTGAAAATAGTGGCCAGCTGAGATCCCAACCCTCCTTGGGGGGTCCGGGGGTATGCCCCCCCGGGAGATTTTTTTTAACTTTTTAAAGTGAAATGCATGAATCTGGTGCACTTTGAGAGGAAAAGTAAGAGGCTAAATCTGAGGAAATTTGTGTGAACAAATAATTTGGAGACACTGGGTCGGATGAATTAGAAGCTATTGAAGAAAGACACATGGATTTTCCATAAAAATATTAATTTAAAATAAAATATTATGCAGGGTCCTCTGGGTTGGGCTCGGTGCTCTTTTTCTTTTACGGGACATATTTCTCTGTAATATAGTGAATTAATTTAAATGCAGTGAGAGGAACGAAGCTGAAGAACTCTGTTGTCCAGTTATCTTTTTTTCCACAGACAAGGCTGAATTAGGCTGTACAGTGCATGGGCATCTGAGGGCAGCCCCATTTCCAAATGTTTTTAAATAAACTCAATACACACTGTGCATGGACGTGAACGTGACGTGATCAGTTAAACTCAGATTACCTCCCAGATGAACTGATTATTGGGCTATTAACTATCTAGATCAAAACATTGTATTATTTTTTTTGTATGATATAATAATATGATGTTAATATCAAACACACACACAAAAAAAAAAAAGTTGTAATCATTAAAATGTCAGCTTCACTTAACAGTCCTGTGTGGGTCAACAGTGCAGTGCAAAATATGCAGCATAACGTTATAACATTCGTCTACGACCGTGATGTTAAATCACCTTTACACAAAGCCTCCGCCCGAGCAAAGCAGCGAGTCGATCGCTGTGACGGTGAAAATCACCGGGAGACCTCGCCAGTGTGAGCGAGCCGCCGCTCAGAAAAAAACTGTGGTTTGATGGATAAAATTATAGTCGGGGTTATCCTGCCCGTTAACGTTGTCTACGGGAACGGTTTCTGCGATCTGTTTGTGTGTCTCGAGCAAGGGACTGTACAGTGAGCTGCGTCCCTCCGTTAGTTTCTGTTTTCAGCCGAGTAAGTTACATTCACCTCCGACGCATTGACAGCGTTTAATCAAAGCCTCTAATTTTTTATTATCAAAAAGGCTTTGATTGAGACTTTTAGCCAATTCTAAAGTCTGAACACACAGCGGCAGCAGTGATGCTTTACGGTGCCAAATCTTAACGCTGATTGGACAATACTCATGACATCTACCAAAGATGTTTTATTCCCAAGATAACGCTATTTATTCCCTTGTCGGTAACTCGCCCACACAGTCCAGTCTTGGAAGTGCTGGCTGACTTCTCTGGCAGCTACCGCTACCCCCCGCCCCCCAAAACAAAAACTCTTCGGATCTATACGATTCACGTGGGTCATATATTTTGATCCAAAACGGCGAATATTGCCGTAAAGCAACGAGTTTGCAGTTATGCACACTAGGCCCAGTTGCCCCGTACCGTACCTAAGCAATTTCTTATAGTCATTTAAAAGAGTAGAAGTGTTTGAGATCAAGCTTCTGTAGGGGGTCAAACCTATGGTCAACCCTGTGCCGCCACCGTGCGGCCAAAACACTGCAGTACACCCTTACCTCTTCAGGTGGGTGTGTCTAAACGCTAGCCTGAAGCCCCACCCCGGATGATAGCCGGGGACTTCAAAAGCGCCCGCACGGCATCATTCTTTCTTTCTGGTAATCGGCTGTTTGCTGATACACCGATAGAAACAACAAGTCTGTACAGATCTACAAGGGCCCTCTTCAGCCCTGAATCAACCACCACGTGTTTTACTAAGGCTATCGCCTGCGGCCGCGGCGATCTCTAAAACAACGAAGTGTTGAAGCTGTTCCGTTGGAACGACCAGAAGAACACTGGAGACAGGCGGTTTATCCAGAAACCTGCCTTTGGACCAAGGACGTAAGCCGGTCGAATTGGTCTTCGATCGCAACCACACCACACGAGAAGCAGGCGGGTTTATCCAGAAACTCAGCTCTCGGACCGCGGACTGGATAGCCGATCGAGTGATCTTCGACCGCCATCCCCGCACCAAATCAGCTGCGCCCTCTTGCCCTTTTTCCTGCGATCTGACACCGCAGAGATCACCTCACCAGCTCATCGCCGTCTCGTGGGCCCCTGTCGCCCGTCCTGGAAAGGAGTGGCCTACCCGCCTCAACAACGACGAAGCAGTGGGAATTAAGTTTCCCCAAGTGAGATTTTGGCTTTATAATTACCTGGGCAGATGTTTAGTTATTATTTACCTTTTAAGGTGTGAACAGTACTGTTTATTTTCGAATTTGTGTTTGCTATTTTGAAACAAGCTGTGTGATCAATCTCCGTTTGTCTTCTCCCCCACGGAGAGCCAGAACGGAAAGTTCGATCTTTTCATTCACGCTGCAGTGTGGAAAAAGTCTGCTGTATGTTTTAAAAACCTAACACCTTTCTTTTCCCCCCTCTCCGCGTAGATCTTTGGTAGAATCCCTTTTTAAAGAGCTAGTGTTTGTTCGAAATTCCCCGCCTCAAATATCATTCGTCAGGTCCTTTGTTCCAAACGTAGACGCCCTTTTGAGCACCCGTGGTAATCACTTCCCCCATCGGGGAAAGTAGGATAGCCTAGCTTAGCCATCCAGGGACGCCATTTTGTGTCATTAATAACCTAGCCTATTTGGGCCGCCATTTTGTGCCTCTCGTGTCCCAAGTCACGTGGGAGCTTCCCCGTCCCTTTTGTTCTTGCTCCGCTACACACACACACACACTCACTCACTCACTCACACACACACACACACACACACACACACTCACTCGCTCCGCTACACACACACACACACACACACACACACACACACACACACACACACTCACTCACTCACTCCCACACACACACACATTGGTACATAGCTGTATAAACAACAATGTTCTAGACGTTTTTCTTTGATTAAGTGTATTTGCTTTATGCGTGTATAAAACGGATGTTACCTTAAGTTTCATCGTGGTTAAAATAAATGTTCTTATATTGTAACCAGAAGTGTTTGTGATTTATTTGTGTGGATATTATTGGAGTGTCAACAATCAACAAGTGAAAGACTCTGTAGCCTTCAGTGTTAAGATCATATTACCAAATTTATAATAGTAACTACTTGATTACATTATTTTATGGAAATGATCTTTGAGACTAGGATTTGCTAATGTTGATTTGTTTAACTGAGCGTTAAGCTAATCAATGTTTCTAAATAAATCCTTTGATTAAACGAGACAATTTGCTATTACTTTTCCATTCTTAAATGAATGGTGGTGCCCCTTTTGAACTTTAAGAAATTATTAAAGTATTATTAATCATCAGATTAATTTCTAATAGCTGAATTAATCTGAGCCGCCTCCCCTGACATAAATGGAGCCCGGCGTGTGAGGCTTGTTGAATTGTTGATTTTCCTACTAATATTCCTACAAATGATTGTTAAACTTGTGGTTACAATTTTTGAAAAAATAGAATAGAGCTTAACTCTGTTTTGTCGGAAATTGGAACTGCCAAGGCTAAAGTCTAGTTGTGTTGTTATTTTTGTTACACTGTGTGCTAAGTTGTGTGTCTAAGATAGTGTTAGTTTTGAGTTATATGGTTGATAAATCTGCCTCAGAGATTGATTGAGATTTTTCATTGTGGTTTTTGTTTAACCCCTATAACGTTTAAATAACAGTAGTTTTAAAACACAGTTTTCCAGCAAGTTGAAATTAGCATATCGAATCAAAATAAATAAAAGTATAATACTAAAAGCTGATTGTGAGACACAGAAGTTTTATCTTCTGTGCGCTTGATATATACAATTTTCTTTGGGAAATTGGTTGTAAGTCACAGACGTGTGCGTTTTGATATATGTATACAGTCTTTCTTTGGAGAGCTGTTGTTTAGTCACAGACGGTGGTAATTTCCTCTGTGCGTTTTATATATATACAATTTTCGTGGGGAAAATTGGTAGTAAGTCACAGACGGTGTTGATTCACGTGTGCATTTTGATATATATACAGTTTTTTCCAAGAAAAGCTGATTGGTTAGTCACAGACTGGGGTGTCCCTCTGTGCGGGTTGATTTTCCGTTGGGAAAATTGGTTGTAAGTCACAGACGGTGTTGATCCCTCTGCGCGTTTTGATATATGTTTACAGTTTTTCTTTGGAAAGCTGTTGGTTAGTCACAGACTGGGGTGTCCCTCTGTGCGGGTTGATATATACAATTCTCCGTTGGGAAAATTGGTTGTAAGTCACAGACGGTGTGGATTCCTCCGTGCGTCTTATATAGATATTTTCTTTGGAAAATAACTGGGGTCTTGGAACTCCAAAAAGGGTGTTAAAACTAACACTTTGTGAAGTGATTTCAGTCCCTAACTGGGGGGACGTTGTTGTTGTCTCTTCTGCAAACTCATATGTCCTAACAGGGAGATATGAGTGAGCCCATCTTTTCAAGGGATGGGGGTGCAAACTTCGACCTTGAAACGTTGTCTGCCCTGGTGTCACGAATAACCAGCTTCCCACATACACAGGGGGACAAGATAGAGCGCATGACCCTGCCGGAGTGTGAAGCTAAAATTGATAGCTCTGTGCGCTATATAAATAAGGCAGATGGAAAAAGCACCATCCAAGATTTGGTCGGAGAGTTGTTGCTGTTGGTAATGCATAGAACAGAGATGCGCGACTCAGAACTGCGTATTGAAATGGAGGCTATTAAGCAAGCTAGCAGAGGCAGAAGCAGCCTCCATGACAGGCTTAGAGATCTGGCTGCCTCCATTCAAACCAGGGATAAGGAGGACTCTGCTCAGGGCCCAGTTGTCCGGAGTAAAGTGTCACCGCATGGGTCTTCAGATCCCAAAAAGACATCTTTTAAGAAGTCACGTTCTGACTGTTCTTCTTCTTCTTCTCCGTCTTCCTCTCGTGTTTCTTCACCAGAGAGGAAGAGTGACACCCGTTTACCTGACCGTAAACCCAGGTCCAAGCAGCCTTCCTCTTCCCGTTCACCTGATCGTGAACGAAGGGCCAAACACAGCTCCTCTTCTCATTCACAGCTGGAGCTTGAAGGCTGTGACAGTCCATCCGAGTCGGTCACAACCGTCATACCGATGGACCAACAGGTCCCCTTTTCACCATTAAAGGGGGGGTGTAAGCAGGTTCACAGTTTACTGGAGTCAGACTCAGTAATCAGGCCGGTGGCCCGGGGAGTGCAATACCCTGGGAAACCAGGGCAGGCCGTGCCCAGTGATAAGAGCCTGGTCAGCCACTCACACTCAGAGGCAGCCCTCACAGAACATGCTTTACTGAAAACCAAGGTCCAGGAAAGGGCACTCCTTCAGGATTTTCCTCTCTTGGTACTGTGCCCAGAAGAGTCTGGACTCACACAGCCCTGCAGTCAGCTTTTCCAGAACTCACAGCTTTTAGCCTCTGGGCTCAAAGGCTATTCTCTTCTTCCTGTGAAATCATCACAGAGCCCACTACAGGCCATCGGAACGGGCATGCTTCCCTGGCCAAGTGGAGAGAACCGGTTCACGCCCCTCAGAAGCGTGCTACCAGCATTTGTCCCCTCACTTCCTTTGAGGGAAGACCCTCTTACTTCAGGCCCGACTCTTCTCCCAGAAACACCTGACTCACAGGCTTTGTTTCAACCATTGCCATGTTTCGTCGGATTAGACCTGACAGTCCTTTCTTTTCCCCCGGTTGAGCTCAGCAACCGCTCAGCAATCTTGCTGGTCCAGAACCAGACTACTGCCAAGTCAGCAGGGACTGCAGGCCGACCCCTCGGTGGGCCAATCCACAGCTCCGGCCCTGTGTTCACGCCAGCAGCATGGCTCTTGGGTGAGCCGCCTCCCCTGACAAGGAGGATGAGCCTTAGCTCCATCTCTATCACCCTCCAGGGTGAATTGTTTGCTGAGGTTTTACTGGAAGTGCTATCAGACATGGTCTTATATGCCCTCGCTTTGTCTCAGGTGTTGCAGTCTCAGGCAGTTTCTTTAGGTACTCACAGGACTGTAGAGCTACTAAAACCCTTTTTAAGTGGCGTTGGACGCCCAACCACAGTCCACCCGCAAAAAGGGGGGGGGAGGACACACCTCAGCATGTCCACCACTAGTTAGGTAGCAGGGTCTCCATGTTAGAATCCATAACCCTGCCTACAAATACACTAACTTCTCCATACTGATTTCATATGACATCATGATACTATCACTAAATTATCAAACTATATTCTTGAGCTGTCCCACCAAGGGCCACTGTACGCCTAGTGTCCTCCACCATCTCAGTCCAGAGGCCTCTAAGATCGAGATGATGGACGCATTAAGAGGTTAAAAACCTCCTTATTGACGACACCCTTCACCAGAATCCCTTGGCTGAAGGAACTAAATTCGTATTATTACAAATTAATCTAAATTAGTCCCTGTCCATGTACCAAGATAGTTTTGAGACAGCCTTCGGGTTCATGTTTAGTGATTGTATTATCATGACATTATTTGCATTTTCCATGCAACCAATACAGGTACGGCACAATACATTGAATGATATTACACAGATCAAACCACTTTTTAAGCAAGACACAAACACCATCACCATACTGATTCCAGCTACCCAAGCTATCAGTTTCCTTTCTTTTCCTGTCCCTTTCTCTCTCTACTCAGGAGCGAACCCCCCAGGAAAGAGCTGTGATGTGACTGTTGTGTTATTGGTTTTTCTTGTTTTATTTTTCTTTTATTTGTGTGGTATTATGAATTGTTTTGATAGTCAGTTAACATCTGCCCAGATGTGCCAAAGTCTTTAGAACTGCCCAGGTTATGCCAAAATCTCTAAGAACTGTGAAAATACCCTCAGGATATACCACTCCAAGTTGCCTTCATCGTGGATCATGGATTATAACAGACATTGTCATCAGGAACTTTGAACTGTTTAACCCTTTTGTTTTGATCCCAACGCAGGTCCCCCTAACCCACATTGAGACCAAAATGGGGGAATGTAGGGGGTCAAACCTATGGTCAACCCTGTGCCGCCACCGTGCGGCCAAAACACTGCAGTACACCCTTACCTCTTCAGGTGGGTGTGTCTAAACGCTAGCCTGAAGCCCCACCCCGGATGATAGCCGGGGACTTCAAAAGCGCCCGCACGGCATCATTCTTTCTTTCTGGTAATCGGCTGTTTGCTGATACACCGATAGAAACAACAAGTCTGTACAGATCTACAAGGGCCCTCTTCAGCCCTGAATCAACCACCACGTGTTTTACTAAGGCTATCGCCTGCGGCCGCGGCGATCTCTAAAACAACGAAGTGTTGAAGCTGTTCCGTTGGAACGACCAGAAGAACACTGGAGACAGGCGGTTTATCCAGAAACCTGCCTTTGGACCAAGGACGTAAGCCGGTCGAATTGGTCTTCGATCGCAACCACACCACACGAGAAGCAGGCGGGTTTATCCAGAAACTCAGCTCTCGGACCGCGGACTGGATAGCCGATCGAGTGATCTTCGACCGCCATCCCCGCACCAAATCAGCTGCGCCCTCTTGCCCTTTTTCCTGCGATCTGACACCGCAGAGATCACCTCACCAGCTCATCGCCGTCTCGTGGGCCCCTGTCGCCCGTCCTGGAAAGGAGTGGCCTACCCGCCTCAACAACGACGAAGCAGTGGGAATTAAGTTTCCCCAAGTGAGATTTTGGCTTTATAATTACCTGGGCAGATGTTTAGTTATTATTTACCTTTTAAGGTGTGAACAGTACTGTTTATTTTCGAATTTGTGTTTGCTATTTTGAAACAAGCTGTGTGATCAATCTCCGTTTGTCTTCTCCCCCACGGAGAGCCAGAACGGAAAGTTCGATCTTTTCATTCACGCTGCAGTGTGGAAAAAGTCTGCTGTATGTTTTAAAAACCTAACACCTTTCTTTTCCCCCCTCTCCGCGTAGATCTTTGGTAGAATCCCTTTTTAAAGAGCTAGTGTTTGTTCGAAATTCCCCGCCTCAAATATCATTCGTCAGGTCCTTTGTTCCAAACGTAGACGCCCTTTTGAGCACCCGTGGTAATCACTTCCCCCATCGGGGAAAGTAGGATAGCCTAGCTTAGCCATCCAGGGACGCCATTTTGTGTCATTAATAACCTAGCCTATTTGGGCCGCCATTTTGTGCCTCTCGTGTCCCAAGTCACGTGGGAGCTTCCCCGTCCCTTTTGTTCTTGCTCCGCTACACACACACACACACTCACTCACTCACTCACACACACACACACACACACACACTCACTCGCTCCGCTACACACACACACACACACACACACACACACACACACACACACACACACACACACACACACACACACACACACACACACACACACACACACACACACACACACACACACACACACACTCACTCACTCACTCCCACACACACACACATTGGTACATAGCTGTATAAACAACAATGTTCTAGACGTTTTTCTTTGATTAAGTGTATTTGCTTTATGCGTGTATAAAACGGATGTTACCTTAAGTTTCATCGTGGTTAAAATAAATGTTCTTATATTGTAACCAGAAGTGTTTGTGATTTATTTGTGTGGATATTATTGGAGTGTCAACAATCAACAAGTGAAAGACTCTGTAGCCTTCAGTGTTAAGATCATATTACCAAATTTATAATAGTAACTACTTGATTACATTATTTTATGGAAATGATCTTTGAGACTAGGATTTGCTAATGTTGATTTGTTTAACTGAGCGTTAAGCTAATCAATGTTTCTAAATAAATCCTTTGATTAAACGAGACAATTTGCTATTACTTTTCCATTCTTAAATGAATGGTGGTGCCCCTTTTGAACTTTAAGAAATTATTAAAGTATTATTAATCATCAGATTAATTTCTAATAGCTGAATTAATCTGAACTACCTGTACCCGCTACACTTCCCACAGCTGTAAACCAACCATTCTCAGTGGGCCAACTCAGGGCTAGGTGGTCACAGCTTAAATGGACTGGGCTCATTCAAATGAATGAGAGAAACCTGGGCTTTCTTGGCAACGCCTGATTTGGTGTGAATGCAGCCTCACATCCAGACAATCTTCTATTACACTGTACTATTAAAAAGGAATAGAACTGAGAGATCTGGGCGATGACACTGGTACAAACCTCCACCAGTATGAGCTTCCTGTGTGAAGCCTCTCCATCCCCTGCCATCTGCAGACAGTTGTACTTGTTGGCTCTGAGGAGAAAGTCCTGGAACTGGGCTACCTGGCTGCAGGCTGGGCCATTCATCCTCCAGTCTGACAAAGCACCAGGAATAAGAGAAAGATGAACCACACAGTGTGAAGAACTCACTGTAAACACTCACATGATAGGGATGTGGGTACTATGGGTACTAGGTACCAGAGCTTTATTTATATTACAATGCAACGACCCAGAAAAATACTCATCCTCATTACAAATGGAGAAAATATTAGAAACACATGAGCAAATAAAGCAATCCAATGCTCATTTTGTTGTTCCAAATGTTCTGGTTGCTTGGGGGACATTTTCCATCAAAAAGGCAATTCTGATTTATGTTAATCATAAGAAATTAATTCCCAATGGTTAGTTTGACAGTGGCACTGATAGGTATAAGGCAGGTAGGATATTCACCTTGCGGGCTGCTGCTCCATGGCTCCAGGTTGGTTGGGTTGGTCCACTCCTGAACTTTGACCCCCAGCTGCAGAGACAAAACCTGGATGGTGGCCGTCTTTCCACAGCCTGATGGTCCCGTCAGCAGCAAGATGCCCCCCTGTAGAGGACAACAGCCGGCCTCAACCTACAGCTTCACTTAGAAGTCAGTCAGTCATTCTGGAGAACACTTGTCAAAATTGTTTCCATCCCCTTTGTTAACATGCCAGTTTACAGAGCCTAGGCTGTGTATTAACACTAAGCATGGGCCGGTATGATTTATGTCGGAATGATAACCTTAAAGAATAACACCAGGGTTGCACGGCATATCACGGTATGATTACAGCTCTCAAATGTCTTATTTTGAAATGTCTGGTAAAACACAACACTTATTTTTTTGGCTTACCACAACATGTTTTTATTTGTATGGCTTGTGTGTGTGTGTGTGTGGGGGGGGGGATATAATAGATAGCAGATCTAGAAGAGATAATCACTGATTTTGACAGAAAGTGATTTTGTCAACAAGCGTTCTCCAGAATCACTGACTCCACCTGCACAGACAGCCAACACAGACTATAGTTTAAGGTGAACAAAGCACAAGACTATAGGCTCTAGACAGATCGTGATCTCCAAACAGGATCCATTACATGACTGGAAGTGAATGGGTTACTATTAAGATCACTCAATTAAAAAGGTCTAAACTAGGGTAACACTTACTCACAGTCACAGAGGTAAAGCCCGGTAGACAAGCTTTAGTGAGTAAAATGCTCTGAAGAAGTACCTGTGATGTGGTTGTGTGAACTCTCATCCAGTTCTCCACTTCCTCTATCTTCTTCTTGTGGACAGCTAGCTCCGTCTACACACACACACACACACACACACACACACACACACACACACACACACACACACACACACACACACACACACACACACACACACACACACACACACACACACACACACACACACACACACACACACACACACACACGAAGGTTCAAGCTTCAACCCTTACCACTGCTAAAAACACACAAGAAAATTGTTAAAATTACATATTGTTAAAAGTAAACCCAAATGACGGACATACATTCAAATCAAGCATTATTATGCTACATAATTCTATGTTAAAGCAAATTTACCAAGAAATCAGAGATCTTTGGTTGCTCGTTTGAGGACAGGAATCCTTCCTCTGTCCCTTAAAGTCAGCAGATTTAAACAAATACCTCAGGAACAGGGACTGTGTGAACTTTGTTATTTAGGAGAAGAATCTGCCTATTTTAAATTAAATGTCTGCTCAAAACCCTGAAATGTTTTGATGCAATCAATAAATGGCTGTGTAAAAGGGGCTATTGAAGTCAGGATGGAATGGCTGTTTACTGTAAATATTTAGAAGTTAAATTTTCTTCTTCTTATTATTGTTTAGCATCGTTATTGGATCTGTCTGTCTGTCTGTCTGTCTGTCTGTCTGTCTGTCTGTCTGTCTGTCTGTCTGTCTGTCTGTCTGTTTGTCTGCATGCATGTGCGTGCTTAAAATGGTATATAAATATACATTATAATATACACTCACCGGCCACTTTATCACCGAGTATCAGAATGGGGAAGAAAAGGGGTTTTAAGTGACTTTGAACGGGGCATGGTTGATGGTGCACGGCAGGATGGATCCATGCTTTCATGTTGTTTACGCCAAATTCTGACCCTACTATATGAACTTCGCAATTGAAATCGAGACTCATCAGACCAGGCAAGATTTTTCCAATCTTCTGCTGTCCAATTTGGTGAGCCTGTGTGAATTTTAGCCTCAGTGTCCTGTTCTTAGCTGACAGGAGTGACACCCGGTGGGGTCTTCTGTTGCTGTAGCCCATCTGCTTCAAGGTTGGTCGTGTTGTGCGTTCAGAGATGGTATTCTGCATACCTTGGTTGTAACAAGTGGTTATTTGAGTTACTGTTGCCTTTCTATCATCTCAAACCAGTCTGCCCATCCTCCTCTGACTTCAACAAGGCATTTTCGTCCACACAACTGCCGCTCACTGGATATTTTTTCTTTTTCGGGCCATTCTCTCTAAACCCTATATGGTTGTGAGTTAAAATCTCAGAAGATCAGCAGAAATACTCAGACCAGCCCGTCTGGCACCGTCAATATTGTCATGTTCAAAGTCACTTAAATCCCCTGTCCAAAGTTGATTGATCTTCCCCTTTCTGTTGCTCAGTTTTAACTCCAATAAGTTGTCCCGTCCAAAATAAGTCACACAAGCTTTATTGGTTGCTTAGAACCTAGACCTGACCAACTGAAGCAACCCCAGATCCTACTGTACACTGCCACACAGGCTTGTACAGTTAATGCAGTGCCACCATGGGCATGACGTCGTAATTTTGCTATTTAATAAATAGGTCAAAACGGATTAGGAAATGATCACATTCTGTTTTATTTACATTTTAATGTCCCAACTAGGGTTGCAAAATTTCGGGAATTTTCAAAGTTGGAAAGTTTCCATGGGAATTAACAGGAATTTTGGGAATTAACGGGAATAAACTGAAATTTACTAAATTTAAAGCAAACCAAATGCACTAAATCCTTCCAACTATGTTATTTCAGTCCTGGCAAACGTTCTAGACTGTAAAAAACAGTGTTTTCAATTAAGTTTTATAATATTTATGAACATTTAATTTCAAATCAGATTTTTTTTAAAGTTTATTGAGACACTCAACTTGATATCATATATTGCTTTTTACTAGACCAGGTTTACAGAGGCTTAAACAGTGATTTTAGGGGGCGCCTTTAGCTCAGTCGGTAAGGCGTCCCCCTCCCGGGCCGGACCCAGCAGCAGACCCGGGTTCGATTCCCGCCCGCGGTCGTACTCTGCATGTCACTCCCCTCTCTGCCCCATTTCACCTCTGTCTCTCTGCACTATCAATAAAGCATAACAATGCCCAAAAAATATCTTTAAAAAAAACAAAAAAAAAAACAGTGATTTTAAATATAGTTGGGGAAAATATGTTTTAGCATAATCTTGACTAAAGCCACCAGATTTCATGCAAGTACACTTGGCAAGTTGCACATAGGCTATAGCACAATGCTTACTGCAGGGGTACTGAGGCCACACCCCCTACATGCACTGTGCATTCCTCCATCACATGGGGGGCAATTTACTTAATTTATTGAATGGGTGGGGTCAGACAGTACTATTTTACTCAACATTCATCTTTTTATTGTTCAGTGAAATTATTGATTGTTCATAAAATAATCAAAACTTGATAAAGTTCTACTACAAATAAATCTGTTCAAATGTAATGTGTTTTTTATTGTATAAGTTTGCGTGGATGTCTGCCTATGACAAAACATAATGTTTATATGTTTAGATTAATGTTTGGATATGAAAAAAAATTATTTAATTGACCGCCATTTAGTTAATTCCTATAATTCTCAATTTGGAATAATCCCAAAATTCCAGAGCGAAAGTTCCCGTGGAAACTTTCCGGAAAGTTACCGGAAACTCTCCACCCCTTTGCAACCCTAGTCCCAATTTTTTTCGGAATTGGGGTTTTATATCAAGGCCTGATATTGTATGCATGGAAACCATAATAGTATGATTCTGACCTGTGATCGGGGTGAGTGTCTGTCCACCCAGGGCTCATCCTGGTCCCTTTGGTCCCTGGGGGCTGTGTAAGGAGCAGAGCTGCCTGCCTCTCCCCTCCTCTTCCTGGGCCTCTTGCCTTCAGTGCTGGGGCCTGACACCTGGCTGCCCCTTCTCCTGCCACACACAGAAAGGCTTTCTCCTGGAAGATCAGCGAAGGCTGGATCCACCCAGCAGTTCAGCTGTTGGAAACAAAGGCAAACAAGAATGATTCAAGAGTCACAACGGGACAATTGAATGAGGATATCTCATATAAGTTTATAAATAAGTACAATTTAAAAGGGATTTCTAGAAAGAACCCAATGTTAAATGTGATTTACAGGAGGAAACAGAGTTCCTTGTGTGCTCAAAGAAGAACTGGTACTTTAGTACTGAGGTATAGCAGTAAGATTTAAAAAAAAAGGAAAACCATCAGTAATATATATCAGTAAATTATATAGAATACTTTGACATATCAAATACATTATAGATTACATAGGTGGTTACATGGTCTTGCAAATCTAAACACACTTATCATGTAATAATTTCCATAAAGGCTCCTTAGGAGAACTTGCCCTGCTCGGAGCAGCTTTATCTCCCATAGAAAGCTTCTTCATCCTTCACCGTGTTCACATTGAAGGGAGACCTTTAATGGAGACCTGCAAACAAGTGGTAGGTGGTGATGCTGCTAACACATGGTAGCAACAACAACAGGGCACACTTTTAGCAGACAGTCTAAAAGGCTGGCCGGGTACTTAGGGTTTTAAACTCTATTATTTAGCTTAACTTTACTTTCAGTTTTTACTGTACTGCCAAAAGTGTATAAAACTATCCCACACTACATATACCCGACAACTTTGACGAGTCAAATAAAAGTACACTTGGATCAATGTCAGTGTCTCTGAACGGCTAGATATTGTTTAACTACATCCGCTTGACTGTAGAATGGTGGAATGGGTTAACTAGTTTGTGTACAGCTAATTGATATCTCCATCAACTTACCTCCTTGTTCCACCATTTATGTCAGTAGCACACTTGGCGTTGCCGTCACTTCAAAACTCTTGTTCGGTAAAATGAGAACCAATGTTTGAATTAAAGAGGCTGTTACGTCTGTGTAACGAAAGAATTAAACAAGATATGGGGCAAAGTGAAGTTTACCTTTTTAAACTATGGACGTTTTTGAACTCAGTATGTGTGTCGCAAAGAGAACATTAATTGACGTAAAAGTGACGTGAAGCTCGCGTTTACGACAGTGTTTATAAGTGGAGGGCTCCTCATGCTGGTGTGATAGCAAAGGACTAGCTATCTAGCTACCCGAGTATTCCGTATCGTCAACTTGCGGTTTTGTTCAGGTTTGTTTCTTGACATTGAGCGTAGAGATGAAGGTGACCGTATAGAATAACTAGATAAAAAAGCCATTCTGTGTTTCAGGTTGCCGTCATCAAGTCACGTGTTGGCTGCTAGCAAGCTATGAAGATGAAGAAGCAACCCAACATTCTGTTAACAGGTAATAGCAGGTGATATCACATACTTGTGTTGCGTGTCTTGGTGAGGTCTCGGGCTCTAGAAGACTTTCAACAGTCTAGTTAATATACAATTATATACCTGAACTGACTGAACATCTTCCTAGAATAGGACTTTCTTCAAACATATCCACACGCGCCACAAGAAAAGTGATTTTTCTGGTAAAGGCCAACCCAAACATTACATCTGGAGATTTGCCAATGCATACCATTTGCCACCACCATTCTTCACTTGGGAGAAGATTCTTTTGGTGGTAGGCAGAGTTGCTTTTTTGCCCAAACATGGCAGTTTTGGTTTTATATATATCTATGGTTAGGACCAAACAGTTACATTTTGGACATATCTGTCCACAGAATAGACTTCCAGAAGACTTCAGGTATCTCCAGGTGGTCTCTGGCAAAGTTGTGACAAGCAGTGTTGTTCTTTATTGAGAGCAGAGGCTTTTTCAAGATGGCATGAACGCCATCTTAAAGCTCTCCATTTGTAGATTATTTGATTTGCCTCACGGTGGACCGATGGAGATCAAACTTTTGTTTTAAATTAATTTATATCTGTCCCCAGACAAATGTGCACCATCACAGCTCTATTCCTGAGATCCTCTGAGATTTTCCTTCCCTTTTGGCATGTCTGGCTTGTATGGGTTCACTTTGGTTCACAAACTTTTGCACATACAAAAGTGGGTAAATCATTTGTTCATCATCTGTTTTAACAATTGTTTGCCGGAAAAGAAACATGTTGAAATGATAAACATCTGTTATTCCTTATAAAAATGCTGGTATTGATTAAAATTAATTAATAATGGTTAAAATAAATAAAATTTGAAAAGGCTTAAGGGGTTCACATACTTTCAAGCAGCACTGTACGTAACTCTACGTTCTATTTCATCCTTCCTGACCGCCAGAGGCGGTGCTTAAAGCACTGGATGACCTATACCAACAAGGTCACCAAGAATCCAAGCACCCACCTCACTGGTTGGAGACAGCAGAGCTTGGCATCAGGACCACACCCATTGGATGGGGTGGAGACGTTGACACGGTACAACCTGGAGAATGTGAGGAGATGCACACGATGCCGTGGCACAGATGGTCACAGGGGCAGCCCTCGCTTACTCAGTGTAGTCCAATACAAACACTGAGTAAGTGCATTGAGCAAATCAGTGATTGGATGTGCCAACATGTTCTTCAATTAAACAACAACAAAACTGAAGCAATTGTCTTTGGCCAAAGAGGATTAAAACCTTAAAACATATCAAGAATTAAAGGGCTTATGTCTCAGCAGGATTTAAAAAAACTTGTCCATGCGTTCCTCTTTACTAGACTTGACTACTGTAACAGTGTCTTTGCAGGCCTTCCTAAAAAATCAATCAGCTAATTCAGAACGCTGCTGCTCGAGTCCTCACTAGGACCAAAAAAGCGGATCACATTACCCCAGTTCTGAGGTCTTTACACTGGCTTCCTGTCAATCAAATAATTGATTTTAGAATATTAATGTTAGTTTTTAAGGCACTAAATGGTGTAGGGCCAAAAGGCATTCAGGCATGCAAACTCGTCACCTTTCGGCGAAATTCGCCGTTTTGGAAACAAAATTGGCCATCTATGTGATTCGTGGAGATCCGTTGAGAAAATGTTTTTTGGAGGGGGGGGGGGGGGGGGGGTCTGATGGCCAGCTGTGTGTGTGTGTGTGGAGCGGAGCATGGACATGGAGTGACCATAGTGACTAACTATGATTGACGGATGTTAACTCCTATCATATGAGCTTTGACGGTCATTTGGCCAATCAGAAACAGTGTTTGTCATTGAGGGGCGGTGACATCAGTCAGTCAGAGCGTCTGCAGGAAAGTTAAATTTTTTTTCTCTCCGAGTCATCGGAGTGTTCAGGTAGCCGCAGTACTAGTATTTTACCGTGTTAATGTGCCTACTAGTGTTGCCACCCGTCTCGTTTTTCCCAGAATTGTTCTCTTTTTTCACCAGCTGTCCCGGGAAAAAATAAATCTCTCCCGGGACACAATTTGTCCCGTTTTTTGGGGGGAAATACCAAAACCTCATTTGATTTCCTTCGTTCAGTAGTTAAGGCCGTTTCATACGGGCCGAGGCGTTTGTTGCGCCAACTAATGCATTCTCAATGGAGAGGCAAGCGGGGCCGGGCAGAGAGAAAGCGCAGCGTTCCGTTGTCAGGTGGCACGACAAGCGGGCAGGGGCGGTCTCAACGATCTCGGGGCCCGTTTCAAGACCCAGTGTGGGGCCCCCCACTTTTTTTATGTTTATTTTTATTTTTTTTAATAAATAATGTTTGTGCATGCTCCCGGCGAAAATAGAAAAAAAGATTGTGGAAACCATTTGGTTCATATATGGATTATGAGATCATGGGCCCAGACTCTTAAAGCCAGTGGCGGAGCCAGGGGGTGCCGGGGGTGGCCACCCCCCCGCAGAATCTCGACCACCCCATTGGCCACCCCAAGCGCAATATCACAGCCGTCAATAGTTTTGACGGCTGTGGAAAAATGCGGAACCTTTCTTACACCGCTAGTAGCCTACACTGTCAGACCTTTTAGCCGCACACACACATCATGTATTTGAATTTAACAGCTCAAGCCTGAATGCCTGTTACTACCATGGTTACTACAGACCTGACGCTTCGACTGGCAAGTAAGCGAACCCTTCCATCTCTACTAGTGCGCCCCACTCTGCCCCGCCCCCGCCTGAACTATTTTGCTTTCAGCGATTGCAGTGCAATGGTTATTCAGCATAAAGTTAAAACTAGTGGTGGGCCGTTATCGGCGTTAACGTGCTGCGTTAACGCCAGACTCTTATCGGCGATAAAAAAAATATCGCCGTTAATCTCTTATTCCACCTCCTGTTCGGCTCAGGGAGCCAGTCATTTGTACAGTTCAGTTTAGACTCGGCCGTAATGCTGCTGCACACACACACACACACACACACACACACACACACACACACACACACGCTGCATGTCAGAGACGAGGGGCGAAGCTTCTCTCACACACCCGCCGCTCTCTCTCTCCATCACTTGCCCAACGACACAATCGGGTATTGGAACGCAGGGTGGGTGTGTGTGGCCACCGGTCGCCACGTGACTATAAGTTTCCAAGTTTTAAACACTTCTATCTCTTCAACGGCAACGTCACCGTACCCGAATCCTAAATATCCCCATAGCAGACGCTATATTTCATCGGGGGGAAAACTTTGTTTTGCGCCACAGTTGAGCTTAGACTCGGCCGTAATGCTGCTGCACACACACACACAGACACAGACAGGCACACACACACGCTGCATGTCAGAGACGAGGGGCGCTACAAAAAAGACGAGAGGAGCGGTTGGAGCAGTTGGAGAGTTTAGACACACATGCGCGCACATTTATTTACATAAAATCGCAATCGCAGTCATTTGTGCAGTTATGTAAAATGTTTCACTAAGGAAAATGACAGAAAAAGTAACGCACAGTGACTTTGATGAGTAACTTTAATCTGAATACTGGTTTGGAGATAGTAACGCGTTAGATTACTCGTTACTGAAAAAAGAGGTCCGATGCCGGTAACGCGTTACTAAGTAACATCTTGTTGAACATTATTTATTTTCATCACCAATTATCATAGTAGAACAGCTTCCTCAAGCAGTTTGTGATGCATGTTGGAAACAGGAGATGAGCCCCTGGTCTGATGCGCCACCTGGCTTGAGAAACACGTTCTCAAAGACTTACTTTGAGTCATTATTTAGGGAGCACACACATATTATGAAACAATTCAAATGAGCCATTTTAATCTAGATTAATCTAGATTAATTCCAAAATTAATCTAGATTAATCTAGATTAAAAAAATTAATCTATGCCCACCTCTAGTTAAAACACTCGCTCGCCCAAGACTGATGTTAAACCGAAACACAAAAGCCTTGCGCGAGCAAAGCAGTGATTCACCCAGTGAAACATGGGGTGAGACTGTGACTGTGGGTAACAGTGTCATCACCTTGCCGGTGAGAAAAGCTCTGTGGCTTAACGGCTAAAATGATAACCTGCCGCCTGGGATATCATGTCCGCTAACGTTGTTCAGGGGAGGCTTCTGCGATCGGATTGCATTTCACGAGCATGAAAACACAGAGCCATGTAGGCATTGCAAACTGACAGCGCAACAAGAGGATAGGCCTATATAGAGTGAGCCGCCTGACTCCCTCCGTTAGTTTCAGTACATCTGAAAAAAATACAATCACCACCTAAACATGGACATAGTTTAAATAAAGCATCTTGTTTTTATGATCATTAGGGCTTTGATGCAAATTCTGAAGTCTGAACATTTCGGTGACAGCTGTGGGGCAGTTTTTTCAGCAACTCACAGACACATGCTTGCCCATAGGCGTAGATTTAGGGAGGTGGGGCGGGGGAAAGGGCACAGGGGATGTCCCCCCCACCCCAATAATCAGAAGAGATACATTTTTCCCCCTCAAAAAGTAAGAAAGACAACCCTATTTCCCCAAAAGAGGTAAAAATAACAGTTCAGGATGTTGAAACATTGATATATCTCCTAATTGTTAATACATATTCCCCTATGATTTAAAAATTTAAAGTGTCATAATAGTTCACACTGCTGCTGTGTCATGAGTAGTGAGTCCTAAAATGTTTTTCTGAACAATAGACCCCTTATCTGTTTATCAACACGGCGGATGCACGCGCTGCATAGCTGCAGAAAGAAAAATTGTTTGGCTGGTTGCCATGGTTACCCGTTTGGTTATATTGCAGTTGCGGTGTTTCTTTATATGTCCATGGTGCTAAATAGCTATGTTGTCAGCTTACTAAAACAGTTTATCAGCTAATGATAACATTGGTTATGCGGAAACATTAACACTATTGAACGAGATACGTCTTAATGACCCAAACGCGTTGCCGGCAGTTGAGTAGAAAAATGATGAGAAGAAATGGCCCCGACGACTTCAGTGGCCGGACTGCTGTTGGAGAGTGACAGTAAAGACCGGCAGACAGATAGACAGAGATGCCTTTATTTCATAATTTAGCTTTTTGATTTAAAAGTGATCATAACTAGCCGTGATCATCTGTTTTTAGACTGACTCCTGCTTTCGGGGCCGTTGGGCTCACGAGCCGACCAGCTTATCAGACCAGCTGTTTGAGACGGAGATGAAAAGGAAAGTGAAACTTATGGTGGAGCAGTTAAATAGTTAAATGAATAAATATTATAACCAAGCACTATAATGTGTTGTGTTATCTGCTTTAGTAGCCTACAGTAGGCTAGCACATGTCGACCCCACTCGGTTTTCGTTTATTGATTTTTCCTAAATGGTATGATTTAGCCTACTTACCGGCTACACGTGCAAACCCCTACTGTCTAGTCAAACCATAGAGTCAAACACAAGGGAAGAGAACGGAGATGTATAACGTCTGGGTCATTGTAAATAAGCCTCCATTGCTTTCCATTGCTATAGCCTCGTCTCCGGTCACTGTCCTTATTGTAAACATTTCACAACTCATTTATGTAATTATACAGCGGTGCATTTGGGCATTTACTAGCTTTATCACCATTCAAACTAAAAATAAACGGTTTGTGCATCCAACAGCACAACAAGACATGATTGTGGATCGTGTCGCTCTTGTCTCTTTCTGCGGCTGACATGCGCAGTTGAGCGGGGAGTGACGCTGTGTGACGTAGACTGATAAGGGGTCTATACAGTAGAGTAAATATTTGAAAGCAATACAGATGCCTGAGAGCCTTACTGCTTTTTATAACATTATATTTACGTCACTGGGAGCCTGTTGTCTTTTCCTTAACAGAAATTTAGACATGTCCACCATAATAATTAAATAGGCTACAGAAGGCATAAATAAATTAAAATTAAATTAAAATTCACCAGAATGCACAAAATGGTATGTTTGAAGTAAAAAAAATTCCTGTGGGAGTACCCCCAGACCGCCACTTACACTCAACAAAAATATAAACGCAACACTTTTGTTTTTGCTCCCATTTTTCATGAGATGGACTTAAAGATCTAAAATTCATTCCAGATACACAATTGTACCATTTCTCTCAAACATTGTTCACAAATCTGTCTAAATGTGTGATAGTGAGCACTTCTGCTTTGCTGAGATAGTCCATCCCACCTCACAGGTATGCCACATCAAGATGCTGATCTGACATCATGATTAGTGCACAGGTGTGCCTTAGACTGTCCACAATAAAAGGCCACCCTGAAATGTGCAGTTTTGTCTCACAGCAAAATGCCACAGATGCCACAAGCATTGAGGGAGCGTGCAATTGGCATGCTGACAGCAGGAATGTCAACCAGATCTGTTGCTCGTGCATTGAATGTTCATTTCTCCACCATAAGCCGTCTCCAGCAACTTCGCACAGCCATTGAAGAGGAGTGGACCAACATTCCACAGGCCACAATTGACAATCTGATAAACTCTATGCGAAGGAGATGTGTTGCACTGCATGAGGCAAATGGTGGTCACACCAGATACTGACTGGTTCTGAGTCCCCAGACCCCCAATAAAGCAAAAAAATGCACATTTCAGAGTGGCTTTTTATTGTGGACAGTCTAAGGCACACCTGTGCACTAATCATGATGTCAGATCAGCATCTTGATGTGGCACACCTGTGAGGTGGGATGGATTATCTCAGCAAAGCAGAAGTGCTCACTATCACACATTTAGACAGATTTGTGAACAATGTTTGAGAGAAATGGTACAATTGTGTATCTGGAATGAATTTTAGATCTTTAAGTCCATCTCATGAAAAATGCGAGCAAAAACAAAAGTGTTGCGTTTATATTTTTGTTGAGTGTATGTTGAAGCAAAACCGAAGCCCTTGTGCTTGTTATTATCAATGGCCCCATCCTGGCCACCCCAATGAAAATTTCCTGGCTCCGCCACTGCTTAAAAACCCCCCCATCCCCATCACCCTCTCCTCCCTATCCCTATTCAACAGATAAAGGGTGGATAGATACTTTTTATGAACAGTATATCATTTACACATAGAAAGCTTATTACTGTAGGTGTGAGGGGGCCTTCAAGGCCCCTCATGAAGCCCGTAAAACAGAGCTAATAATGCTTTAGTTTTACACTTGCTTTTCTATTATTCACCTACTAGTTGAGGGGCCCATGATGATTTATTTCCTTATTTTAGGCGATACCTTTTTGGACCCTGTTATTGACATGAGTGACTGAGCTCTTTGACAATGCGAGATGTAAAGTTAATATCAGTATTTCTGGCTTAGGGCCCCCCTGAGCCCTTGGGCTCCTGGGCCTGGTTGCATGCAATTTTCTTCTCAAAGTGCACCAGATTGATGAATTTTACTTTAAAATGTTAAATTTTTTTCTTCCGGGGGAGCATTCCCCCGGACCACCCTACAGGGTCCAGGGTTCCCACCTCAGTCTCCTTATATATCGTACTGTAAAAAGCACTGTAGGTGTTTATGGTTATTATAGGTCATTACACTGGTCAGTCTGAACTGGTAGCCGAGATGGCCGAGCCCTCCGCCCCAAACATCAAGTGTCCCATTTTTTCTAAATCCAAGGTGGCAACCCTAGTGCCTACTCGGTTTATGTGAATCACTTTTTAAATAAATTCACGGAGTTTGCCAACCGTTGTTTTACAGCCATTTGCATTGCTTTATGCTCGCGCTGATTAACAGCCGCGGTTGGCGGATTGTCACTGCAGATTAACGTGTCACCTCAAGTTAATAATGTGCTTTTGTCTATTGCTGTTTTCACGGTTTTTGAATGGTGCATGGTGTTCTGGCCGTGCATGTAGTGATTTTAGCAGATCAGCGCCAAAACAACACACTCACCTGCTTCCTCCACTATCGTCTCATTTTGCACCATTATGTTCCTGCGCACGACTGAGGTGTGTGTGTGTTTGTGTGTGTGTGTGTGTGTGTGTTCCTGCGCACGACTGAGGTGTGTGTGTGTGTGTGCGTGTGAGTGCGTGAACACGAGAGTAACTATGGTGACAGAGTGTATTCTTATGTGTTATATTGATGGTTGTGTAACAAAGATAAGGCCAATCCTGTTTGCCACAATATAAATAGTTAGTTTATTGTAAGGGAATTTGGTGTGATTGATTTGAGGCTCCATGTCATTTTCTGTCTTATTTAAAGCTGGTTTTGCCAGCATGTTTAACCGTTTTTCTAAGCTGTTTTTAACCGTTTTTCTTGGTAAATAGGCTACCTACACACTTTGTATTGGAAACGTCAAGAAGGTTGGCTGACTAACTTGTTTTGCTCATTTTACTATTCATCTGACAACGTTTTTTTTGTCCTTAATTCTCTTCACCAGAATACACCAAATTGCTTCTCTTAAATGTTCAAATCACAAAAAAAATCTTCTGGGGGGTTGCCCCGGGCTTCTCACCTTTTTCATGGCTCATGAGTTTGCATGCCTGGACATTTCTGTTTTTCTAACAGGCTGTTACCGTTACCGTAGGCGGGAGCAAGACCGCTACATTTAACGGCAAGCCAAAATAAAAGTTGCCAAAAAACTGTGGTAATTTAGGACCCAGCAGAGCTGGAAACTCAAAAAGATAAGCTATGGAAAAGTGGCTACAGGTGATGGGCGCTGACACACTGCCTCACCAACAAACAAGCTCAATGGCCAATTGGCCCACGATGTCCAGCTAGACGCAGCCTCTGGAGGATGAGCACTTACCCGCGACACCGACCACTTCAGTCACGAGGCCGCACAAGACCAGCTGTAGAAATTCCTTAAAGAAAATGCAAACACACCGGTGTAATAATAATAATAATAATAATAATACATTTTATTTATATAGCGCTCTTCTCTCACTCAGAGTGCTTTACAAAAACAAAACAATAAACAAACAAAAAAATAACATGTAGAGTTGGGTTGGTGGGTGAACTAGGGGTAGGCAGAGGAGAAGAGATGGTGTAAACCGCAAGGCGGTACTCCTGCGCTGAGAGAAGATGAAAAGGAACAGATCCTCTGTCGTCACCAGAGTATATAGCCTTCCGGTGGGGTCACAGGTGACATTGTTGGTATAGGTACTTGAATTGTGCATGCACGAGACGGATGTATCCAGTGCAACAACTCGGCATTACACCGGAACCACAGCAGTTTGATCATTCATTAATATAGTCAGTCATTAGTTGAAGCCCAAATGGTAAATGGTAAATGGACTCCACTTATATAGCGCTTTTCCCTGGTTTTTCACAGACTCAAAGCGCCCAAGATGAGTTAATACATCAAACAACATGTTCAGCACTTACCTTGGGCCAATGTGGCATCAGAGGCACAGTCCCCTGTTCCTCTGGGTTCCTGAGCCTAAATGAAGACACTTCATGTAGGGATGGGATTCAGCATATTGACTGCAGAGTCACTGGTCCTGCTCAACATCCTGATCAGATGATGGAGTGAAATAGGAATATATAGGCTGTTGAATGTCCTTTCTCTGTTCCACAGGAACCCCTGGTGTTGGGAAGAGCACGTTAGGAAAGGAGCTGGCCCAGCGCACAGGCCTCACCTATGTTAACATAGGAGACCTGGCACAGGAAGGTAAACACTGAAACAAACACCTGACACTGATTGAAATTCCTTAAAGGTGGAACATCCTTTATCCTTCTGTTTAATCCTTAATTTAAAGGTGAAGTAAGCAATTTATTTATGTTAATATAAGTGTTAAATCGCTCTTTATTCGTACAGTGATCACTTATTTAGTGTGCACGTTCCATAAAGCCGATCTCTGTCACTCGCTCTGCATGTAATCGGCAAATAAACTTTTCGGGGATCCCACTACTGATAACCAATCAGAAGAGAGAACGCTACAAACCGGCACCCATCTCACTGCCGGTGCACGTGCAGAGCGACAGATAGGTGAATGTGTATGCGCCTACTATGGCAGAGCAGGTAAAAATCCTTCCCTATGTCTGTTTTGATGGTTTTTATCATGTTTTATCCTACTTACGGATCTGAGATGATGCTAGATAACTCGCTGCTTGAAGACTGCAGTGCATTAATGTGGTAACGTAGGGACGAGGGAGGGGACAGTTAACTGCAGTCACTGACAGGAAGTTAGCTAAACTGACCATTCCACTTACTGAACCTTTAACTGGACATGAAAAGCCATCAGCTCAACCTTGTGCTGTGGTAGCTGGCCCTGCTTTGAGGATTCACCAAGGACTCCAATGGTTTGCATTTAGACTTGGTATGCAGATAGACAGGAGAGCCATGCTGTTCTAACAATCCTGATTTTCTTTCCCCAGGACAACTGTATGACGGCTTTGACGAGGAGTACCAGTGCCCCATTCTAGATGAAGACAGGGTGAGTTCGATATCACCTCTGAGCTTTGAACCTGGGTCTGATGTGCTGATTTATACTTCACAAAGATGAAAAAAAGGAGTGTACAATTGGCAGTGATTTGAAACCCCTGCAACTCTTCCTTACTGTATCTCCAGGCGACATATGGGATGACAGTTATGACACTGAGTTTCTGTGTGGGGAGGATCTAATGTGACCACAGTGATAAACTCTAGTTCTGTCTTCCCAAGGCCAGGACACACCAGTCCGACTACCCGAAAATGGAGACTGCCGATTCAGGGAGCTCCAGTCTTCCCGTCGCGGCCGAAAAAGTGCAAAGAACACACCAAACCGACTGCTGACTTTCCGTACGCTCTGCGCTTGCGCGGGACATAATGTCTCCATAACAGCAGGCGGCGCTAATCTGTATTGTGGCCCGAAAAAATACGGAAGCCGGAAATGATGGGACGGCTCTCTAGACCATAAACATAGATAGAAATACGTATTTATATTTATGGACCATAAAGACCACCATTTTTAGCAGAGAGTGTCGAGCATGGTGTCGAGCAGTCAACAAGGGTTGATGCATGTGAGTACTCGCTGAACGAAACAAACAAACACATTAAAACGATGGCTAACTGTTGTTAGCTGTTTGTGCTACCCGCCTCACTTCCGGGCTTCACTGATTCGCTAGCCCTCCACAAATCAAATTGCTCCAACTGAAAGACTACCCGCCGCCAAAAGAAGCCCGACGACATCTTCGACGACCGATTTCACGGCACACACCAAACAGATTTGTGTCCCCGCCCCCTCAGGACTCTACGACGGCGATTATCGGGCCGGTAATTCCTGGCCTTCACAGCTTTGAAGTGTTGGCATGTCCACAATGGTCTTCTATGGTGTTTGATGTGACACATCAGCGCCACCTACTGACATGGTATCACCGTTTTGCTTTTATCCTGTTTTTATTGTGATGCAAATGTTCTTACAAAAAAAACAAAAAACGTTGACCTGCAAAAATGTATGTCGACTGTGGGGGTTCAATATCATGATTGGAATCATGGGCTTGAAGGGGGTCAGTGACATCTCTTTATTTATTGGATCCAGCAACAACCATTAATCTATATTGTTAACTGTGCTGTTGCTCCCCAAGCATTGATTGGAGGAGATTCTGTTATTTGCCACTTCATAGACTGTGTGTTTTCTACCCACAGGCTGAATGCTCTCAGAGGGTGTTGTTGGGGCAGCCTACACTGAAAAAATAAACATTGGATGAACTTTATAAAATGTAAGTAATCTGTCACACCTAATATTTTAGCTTTGATTCAATGTTAAACAATTAATTTCAGGTTACACCAAATTAATGTTTTACATTGAATCAAAGCTGAAATATTTGGTGTGACAGATTACTAATGACGCTTTTCCACCGCATGGTATCAACTCGACTCGACTCAACTCGCATTTTTGGCGTTTCCACCGCAATTTCATGGTACCTGGTAGCGGCTGCTTTTTTGGTATCGCCTCGCTCTAGGTTCCAAGCGAGCTGAGCCGATGCTAAAAGGTGACGTCGGCAGACGGCCGGCCACTGATTGGCCAGAGACTATTGTCTGGCCAATCAGTGGCCGGTCGTCTGCCGACGCTTCTGATTGGCCAGAGACTACCGGCTTCATTCTGTTGTTTATTCTCCCCAACTCTCCGGGACTTTTGATTGTATTTACGCCGCGTGCAGCCTACTCTAGCTCTCTTTCATGTGATTTGCATCACAGATCCGATTTTTTTTTTTTCCATATATTCGCTAAGCTCATCCAGTGTTGGTTGTTGGGGAAGTTACTTTTAACATACGAGAGGAGACATGTAGGGCAGCTAGCAGCTAGGCTAAATAGAATATAGTAGCCAGCTGGGACAGACATGATAGCGAGTGATTACATTACAAGCCTCGGACTGAACTGATTACCTCAATAAAATATTCAGGCTGAGACACGGCTTGCATTTGAAAACGCGTATCCTGAAACAAGCATTAAACAGTCAACTTTATCATGCCCGTGTTTACGTGCATAGGGATGTAGGGGAGAACGGGGTAAGTAGGCACACTTTTTACTCTAGTGAGAATTGCTCATCACCTAAACATCTTTCATTAGTCATTCCAACATTAAATTGAAGCTTAAGGTGTTGGCTTGAAGTATGTATTGTAATAAAGAAGAAATTAATCATCAAAGACACCCTTACACATTGTGACAACCAACCACTATGGAGTTGTTTGTCACAATGTTATCTTAATGGGAATAATCTTAAAAAGAAGACAAGAAAGTACAACTACATTTGAAAGTTTAATTGCATTGTCAAGTTGACAAATAGGCCTACATAACTTACTGTAGCCTTGGCAGCTGGTCTAGTTTGGGATGCACTGGGTTGTTTTGATTTTGTTGCCCTTTTTCTCTTTTGCATGCTAGCTGCCTTTTCCTGCTCTATTATTTCCTTCTCTGGGGTGTCAGTGAGGATACAGCTTGACAATTTCTTTCATTATTGGGTTCCTTTTCTGGCTGCAGCCTTGAGATAACATGTGACAACCAACCCCCCAAAAAATGTGACGACCAACCCCAACTTGAATTTCTTGCTAGCATCAAGGCCAACAACCATCTGACAACTAATTAGCTTGCTAACCACAATCTAAAATATAGTTTACCCTTCACACTTTTTTAGGCTAACAAGTCTTTTGTTATAAACCCATTGTGTAAAAGCCTAGAAGAAAAATACTGAGGAGCTAAATATTTTCAATTTGACATGAAAAACACAAACAGTCGTCTCACCTCAAATTCAGCAGTCTTACTCTAAGGAAGACTATGTAGGTGACCTCTGATCCCAATTCTGGATATTTACATACCAAAATTTCATAGACAGCGCCTTCTGATTCCGAGATATAACGATTGTGACAACCAACCCGTGTGACAAATTACCCCGTTCTCCCCTACGTGACGCATCCCTACAGCTGACTGTGTGGCAGAGTCACACATCGGGACAACAACCCTCCCTTTTAATGGCCTGTAGCAATATTCTTCTACTTTTTTTTTTTTTTTTTTTTTTAAGACATTTTTTGGGCATTTTTTTTATGCTTTATTGATAGTGCAGAGAGACAGAGGTGAAATGGGGCAGAGAGGGGAGTGACATGCAGAGAACGACCGTGAGTGGGAATCGAACCCGGGTCTGCTGCTGGGCCCGGCCCGGGAGGGGGACGCCTTACCAACTGAGCTAAAGGTGCCCCCTCTTCTACTTCTTTTAGCAAACAGATACAAGGGGGGTATTTCTTAAACATTTTTCATCCGTGTTTTTGGCGGTTGGTTCAGTTAATAGTGCAACACCTGCTCGTAATTTCTGCTTTGCTACTTTGCTCCAGAGTAGGCTTTCAGCCCCTTACGACAACCCCGCCCACGTTCAGGAGGTACTATTTGCGGTGGAAAACGACCCGTGCTGCTACCAAACCAAGTTGAACCGAGTCGAGTTGAGTCGAGACGAGCTACATGTGCGGTGGAAAAGCGCCATTACATTTTTTAAAGTTCATCCAATGTTTATTTTTTTCAGTGTAGTCCCTCTGTGAGCTGAGCAGTGTTTCATGTGACATTGTCAAACCAACGTGAAGTAAATGATCACTCCAGTTGCATTGCGTCCGCTGGATGTCTAATGTAAATCTGGTGACTTGTTGTTGGCTTGCAGGTGGTGGATGAGCTGGATGATCAGATGGTGGAGGGAGGTGTGATAGTGGACTACCATGGATGTGACTTGTTCCCCGAACGCTGGTTCCATATCGTCTTTGTCCTGCGCACTGACAACACCCAGCTCTACACGCGGCTGGAGAGCAGGTAACTCCCACCACACTTCTGGATAGAAACCTGTGACTTCAACATCCGTGGACCTTTCAACATTGTCAGTATGATTGTGGTTTCCATTTTTGTATATTTCAAATGCTTTTAACTAAGGATGCACATGACTAGTCGTTTAAGCGTTAACTACTAACTACTAACAGTCACCGGAGCACGTCCAGCTGTTTTCAAAAGCATCTGACATTTCAAAAGCAACAACAAACAGATCGCACATATCCTAACGAGAGAGAGAGAGAGAGAGATGTATGTATGTGTGTATCTCACAAAAGTGAGTACACCCCTCACATTTCTTAGAATATTTCATTATATCTATTCATGGGACAACACTGAAGAAATTACACTTTGATACAATGTAAAGAAGTCAGTGTACAGCTTGTATAACAGTGTAAATTTCCTGTCCCCTCAAAATAACTCAACACACAGCCATTAATGTCTAAAGTGCCTGCAACAAAAGTGAGTACACCCCTAAGTGAAAATGTCCAAATTGAGCCCAAAGTGTCAATATTTTGTGTGGCCACAAGGTTCAACATAGCTTTTTTTTTTCCTACTGGTCCGCCGGGCCAGTGGATCTGAGTTTTACTGGCCCCTTGTATATTTTCACTGGCCCTGCACACACTTTTTTTTTCTTCATAATTTAGTGTAAATAATTATAATACCTGTATTAGAAAAATAACCAAATCTAAAGGGAATATCTATACTGTAACAGTATAGATATTCCCTTTAGATTTGGTTATTTTTCTTTTAGTTAATTATATGAAATGTTGATATTGCTCATACACATAATATAAAATCAGGCAAACATATTGAATTTGAAGCCTACAACTGAAAGTATGTTGAAAAGGTCGGCCAGTATTTTAAAGTCCAATAGTTTGATGATTGTTTTTATTCTTGAATTTGGGCAGTTTAATGAATAGTTCACCTGCCGAAGTCAAGTTCAAACATAAAAAAATAAATAAGAGATGAAGGTCTGATCATTCTTTGTGGTGTGGTAGGCTGTTTTTATTACTTTCACTATATGCATTAGCAGTAGCGTACTGTGGGGTTTCAGTCAGGGCCTTCAGTGGCGAACTCCAACCCCCCCCCCCCCCCCCAAACACTGAGAAACGCACACGTCAGGTGCCGATACAGCCAACACAGCCACATACAAAATATAGGCTAAAATCACAGTATAGCCTACACACTACTAATGCATAACATGAAGCGCTTGACTGTTGAACTTCAATAACCACAGAGCAGCGCACTGCACACACCACTGTTGTTTATCCCACACCAGATAGACTACTTCACCATCACCATCAGATATTTCATGTCACTAGACAACTGTTTGCAAACGCATAACACGTTACAAAACAAGCATCCAGTGATTGTAATAGGGTTCACCGGATGCTTGCGCAACTTCAACGGATTCAATTTAGTATAGCGACAATATTACCAGTGCAGAAATCCAGCTCAGCCTCACAAAAAATAACTATATTCCAAAAAAAAATTAATTATTATTGTAACGTACTGACATTTTTTTATTAAATTCAGACACATTTAAACACAAATTAATATAATTTTAAACAACAAAAAAAAATATATTATTTGGATTTTGACAGGGCCAGCAGAGAAGGCCCTGCTGGCCCTGACGGCCCACCACTGTGCATTAGTGATGTGAATGTGTCGACCGAATGACCGGTTTTCCACTTGCACTCAAGTTGACTTTAAAAATAGAATAGAAATCCGAAAATCAGGGGGTTATGCCGTTTTTTTAATAGGAGATTTCACCGTGTATGCGAGTTCACGTCTGGTCGTGAGCGCGCTGCAGGAGCGTCACTTCAGCATGAAGTGTCAGCTTCACGGTGTGGGACCATTTTTTCAAACTATTGATAAAAAACAGTGCAGTGCAAAATATGCAGCAAAAGTTAAACGCTCGTCTGAGACTATGACGTTAAATCACCTTAGAAACACACAATGCCTTCGTCCGAGCATAGCAGCGTTTCACCGTGAGATCTCGCCAGTGAGAGAGCCGTCGCGCAGAAGAACTGTGATTTGTGGCTAAAATAATAACCGGGGATATTGTCCCCGTTAGCGATTTCAATGAGAAAGACTTCCACGATCTGATTGTATGTCTCGAGCCTGAAAACACAGTGCCATGTCGGCAGACAAACTGCGCGACTATAGGAACTGTCCAGTGAGCGGAGTCCCTCCCTTGGTTTCTGTCTACAACCGACACAATCACCGGAGACGCATTCACAGTGTTTAAATAAAGCCTCTCATTTGTATTACCATTGGGGCTTGCATGCAAATACTGTAACATTACGGCGGCAGCTAAAGGAAAAGCACAGTTTTCACTTCATTTTCTGCACCTCAACCTCTGCTGTGGGAAGAAAGAAAGGGGGCAGAGTAAGTCGATTAATTTGTCGACTCGCAGGCGGACGGTAGGCAGCTCTGCCAACGGAGCGAGAGTGCACCCGCTTGTTGCTCCGCCTGTCAAAACGCCCACGCATCGTTTGTCCACTGGCCTTTCATTAAAAAATATATTTCAAATTAGGTTTATTATATTGAGTCTTAAATAAACACTGCTTTCATTACGACTCCCAACGCGCATTTCAATGAACCATGATGTAGTCTGCAAAAAGATACTGAATTATATTGGCCGTTACTGGCCCGGGCGGGCCAGTGACTGGCCAATCAACTTGCCCTGCATATGATTTTACTGGCCCCGGGCCTACGGGCCATGCATTATGTCGAACCCTGGGCCACCATTATTTTCCAGCACTGCTTTAACCCTTTTTGGGCATAGAGTCACCAGAGCTTCACAGCTTGCCACTGGAATCCTCTTCCACTCATTCATGACGACATCACAGAGCTGTTGGATATTAGAGACCTTACTCTCCTCCATCTTCCATTTGAGGATGCCCAATCCCCTTTAAAAAGAAGTGTTGAGGCGTGTTGGTGTCATCTCTGAACACAGTGACATCACAGCATGGTATGTTTAACATGAATATGATTTTTTTAATATCACAATTCAAATCATTGTGTAGGTCTAGTCTTCTTATGGAGCGTAGAGCAAAGGTTTAGGGAGCAGATTTAAAAACAGGGATTTGGGGTGTCGACCATGGGAAGAGACACTCAGCGCGTTTCCATGGCACAACTAGATTGGATTAAGACATATACCGAACTAGACACTCAAACGGACCGTGTCACTTGTCTGAGTATACATGGCCTTTCAGGAATTGTGAAATCCTCCGCAGGGATTCTCGAGCAGGCGCAGAAGGAGAACTCCGATATGCGATATCCGTTCCCTGTATACATGCAGAGAGAATGCCGACTATGAACGAGTTATCTGGGTGTTCTTATCCGACTTCTCTTGTCCGTTAATGTGCCGATTTGTCTGCGAAGTAGATTGGATAAAGGTGTTAACATGCATTTTAAAAGTCCTGATGAAGTCTTATTCGTGTATTTACCCGATTATGAGTCTGCATGTAAACGCACTGACTGGGTCGTAAATTAGGACATTAATTCACTTGTCAAAGTACTTTTTTGCTGCGCTGAGGAGACATGTCACTCCACTAGATCAACATGTCTAAATGCATGATAACTTTTATAAAACATCTGATATCTTAGTAAGTGAGTTAAAGGTGCCTTCATGGATCCTGGATGTTTTTTTTCAGAGCACAGACAATCCTCTACCAGTATTGTGCTACACGATTTGGGGACATTGAGCGATTGCGATTATAGTGGCCAATATATTGCAATTTCTGATTGCGATATATTAAATAAATTGTATTATGAGTCTACTTGTTTTGGTTTTCAAGGAAATTAGAGATAATTGATAGTTTTGAAATAGGTATTTCTCAATTTAGAACAACAATATTAAAGGTCTATATATTATACACTTTTCTGTCAATATTATATGGTCTTAGAGGTCCCTAATACGTTTTTCTTTAGTTGTTTGCTGAAAAAAACGTTCAGATAATTTATTGTAGTATGCCTCTATACCCTGATTTTCAGCTAATCTCACGATGGCCTATTTTTGAAACCGAGCTGCAGCTCCCCTCGTAAATATACAATCTATGAGCTCCCCCCGCCCCTGTCTGGAAGCGAAGCCATTGGCGTCTGCCCATAGGTCCATAGCTTGCCGTGCCTGTACTGCATGTTACCACGGTTAGGTTTACCCATGAGAAGAACCATGTCTAGTGCTAGTAACGCAGGAGCTCACCCGCACTTTGAACAGTTTGACATGACCGATCCTTGTCTACATGAAAGACTATGTTCATACAGATGCACTGACAGCCACAAGCTAATGGAAACGGCATGTTCACAATAAAACTGCAGCAAAAGATGGAGGCTACTGCGAAGCTAGCTCGGAAGCTAACGGTTAAAAATATCACTAAAATCAGTGAAAAAATGAGCCTCAAAGTTAGACTTCGACTCTATTACCTTCCTATGCTTTGTCTTGCTAAAAACGAGGCATTGTCAGACTGCTGTGGGGAATCTAAATGGGTTATTATGAGCAAAAGCTGGATGCTTGACCCAAAGCCAATAGCTATACACCAGTCAGGCAAAAATACCAATAAAAACTATTCTGTTAGTTTCACCGTTTGAAAAAAGCACAAGTAGCTTCCTATCCGTGGTGTTATTAAAAACGAGGCATTAATAGACTGCTGTGGTTAAGATAAATTAGTGGAGTATGAGCAAAAAGCATTCTGTGTTGGTGTATGTAACATTCAGCATGCTTTGCTGTACTACGGGCATCTTGTCGCTAAGCGGGGAAAACAACATGGCTGTCGCTCGGAATCTTCTGGTTACTAATGTGGGGAGGAAGCATGGACATATAAAGAAAATATGGGGAAGTGGCAGTGCCGACTGTGACGTTACAGTCGGCGAGAATTCTGACTGGAGTATATTGGAGAGGGTGAGGAAAGGAGTTTTTTTTTTTTTTTTTTTTTTTTAAACTTTGGCAGTCCCTAGGCACACCGTGGACCCATAGTTATGTTCCAACACATTTAAAAAGTGTGTTTTGCATAATATGTGACCTTTTAAGAATAAAATAAAATAAAGAACACTAGCCCAATGTTTTCTAAATTAAAAAAAAAAAAAAACGTAGAAGATAAAAAATGTAATACAATTTTTTTTTTTTTACCCCCTTGAAAATAAATGTATTCCTCTAAAGGTCAAAGACAGTAGCAGTGTGGCACTTCTGTAAACTTGTGTGGGCCTTCACCATTGTTGCCAAGCCGCTCTTTAAAGGCTGTTTGTTTTATTAAGTCACTTACAAATATTGGTTGCTGGGTTTTGGGCTTGCTTCTAAAGTGCAGTCGCTTATTTGGGCTTGCTGCCCATGTATTAGCTACAGTTTAATTGAGCTTCACCTGTTGGTTTTGATAGGCTAGATATTCAAATGAAAAACGCTCATTCATGTGAGCTGCGGCTTGCCCCGGGGACATTTGTGCGATTGCGATTAGATTAATCATGCAGAACTATACCTGTATGTAGTGTGTGAGCGTTGAAAAAGAATCCAGAGTTATTACAAATATATGGCTCTGTTATCAGGCATGTTACGGTGGGCGCCCTTTGTTTACTTCAAAGTTAGTTAACAGAGCCTGAGCTTTGTATTAACAGAACTGGATTTCTTTTTAGTGCACATACAATAGGTTAAAGTAGCAGATCATGAGGAGATACTCACTAGTATTGAGAAAGTGATTTTGACAACAAGCATTCTCCAGAATCACCAACTCCACCTTTTAACTGTCATGAACTGGTGGTATGCCACCTCTATTTCACGGTCTTACAGTTTTTCACAATTGCTTAAACACATTTCCTGATAGACTACCTCAATTTTTCAAAACCTTAAACACAATTTTCAAAACTCAAACACAACATGCAAAATCCTTCACTTCTCTTGCAAAAGCACACTTTACCCTCAAAACAATGTTAACTCTTCACTAAATGGTGTTTTCTTTTCAAATGACAAACACACACATCATATGACTAGACATTTCTAGCACTCATTGAACACTGGTGTGCAGAATGGAAAACACTATAGTATAAATGCAAAACATTATATGAATGCTTTATCAGTAGAATTATGCCTTTGCATGTTCATACACTTTCACCTACAGTAACAACAAATACTTTACGGTTTTTGCCAAATGCTAACACACATGTTGCAGAATAGTTTATTTTGCCATTTCAAACAAACACAATGAATAGGTAGGACTGCAGTTCAAGCAATTCAGTGTGTCATCATAAACTAAGAAACAATTACAGTAGAATTAAAAAAACAGCGTTGTAAGGATTGGAATTGGGTGGTTGGATTATGAATCCTTTTATGGATACCGCCTCCTGTTTGCATCTGGCCACATCGCCTCATCAACATCACACTCAATACCCTCGTTCGACTTGCGCAGGTCTTGCTCAGACCTGCGCAACTATGACGCGCGTCTTGCTGAGCGCACAACAAAAATGCTGTGCGCTCAGCAAGACGCGCGTCATAATTGCGCAGGTCTTAGCAAGACGGCGACATGTCAAACGAGGCTATTGTCTTCCTTTGAGAAGCAACAGGGAAATGATCACCTGATATCCAGACTAAATCTCCTAATTATGGAGCGACTCAGGTTGGGCTGCACTCTCTGTCCAGGCTCCCTCATTGATAGGCCATGATCTATAACATGGTCCACTAGTGTCCCTGGTGTATGTGTCTTCGTCTGTTGCCTTCTTTGTCCTCGTCCTCCTGTCGCTCGCTCTCCTCCTCTTCCCCTGACTCTTACTGTTTCAGAAAGGAGCTGAGCTCACCTGGGGTCTATTTGTAGTGCTAAGGTTTAGACTGATTGGTATTCAATTAGTTTAATTTTTTTTCAAGAAATGTGTTGGAGAATTTCAAACAGTGCAAAGCATATATCTTGTTTGTAGGGCTGGTGCTTAGGTTTAGGGCATAGTTACAAAAGTTAGAGGTTGTGGTCATAGCAGTCACTTTTAGTGTTTACTGTATTCGGCAAAAACTGTATTTGCACCAAAATGTGCAGTCTACTGTAAATCACAGCAAACAGGAGCTCATCTCTGACCCTTCTATAGCTAACTGCACAAAAGCCTTTTGAGTTTAGAAATTTGATTGGCAGTGTGTTCTGTGTGAATACCATGAGAGAGAATTCAGGAAGGGTGTGCAAGATATAGAGAATTGTGAGTAGTGTTGTGAAAAATGTGTGTTTTCGAATGATAATATGAGTCTAAGGCAGGAAATGTGTTTGGAGTTCAGCAGAATTGGTTAAGCAGTTGGTAAATTAGTTTCAGATTGTGCACATTGTGTCTGATGTTCCAGAAAATGTGTTTAAACAATTGTGAAAAACTGTAATAGATTTTTAGGAGCTTTTGGTCCTCCAAACAGATACCACCCCTACCAGCATATACTGAGTCCTTCTGGCAATGCATTTAGATATTGTACCCAGTGACCTTGTAATAGTTGTAACTTATCTAATGAGTGGCATATGGAGAGACTGCACCAAAACCTGTCTGGGATGAATGGAGTAGAACCTGTCTAAATGTTATGCTTCTGTAATTCAAACATAGTCCACACATATAAACCCAATATACTAGCAACCGCAGTCTAATATTTATCCTAACTATGGCTTGCCCCGATAGCTTATTGCATTAGAATTAGCACGATAGTAATATATTTGATCAGGAATAAATGAGTTGTTTGTCTCCTGTCTAAGTGAGTTGTGTGATCTATTGATTGACAGGGGCTACACAGAGAAGAAGCTGCAGAGCAACGTGCAGTGTGAGATCTTCCAGACCATCTACGAGGAGGCCATGGAGGCCTACAGCCAGGAGATAGTCCACCAGCTGCCCAGCAACAGCCCTGAAGACCTGGAGAGGAACCTGGAGCAGATAGTGCAGTGGACTGAGCAGTGGATGAAGGACCATAACTAGACACCCACAGCTCTGCCTGGCAGCGTCCACTAGCAGGGCTGTCCGCTACACTGATTTGGACAATAAAAGAAGAATTGTAGTTATTTTCTAATGCATTTATTTTCATAGTTACCTGTAATAAAGACTGGTGATATGTTGGCCTGCCTCTAGTTTGCAGGGAGTGCTGTTGGGCCAACAGGCTCTCAAATGATTGAACATTAAAGAAACACACACCAACCAATCAACCCCCAGGCCCTTCTGCACCAACTGCCTGATAAGCATTGCATGAATTTGAACTAGTAAAAACTAGTGTCAAGTCAGTGCGTGTGTACTGCTGCATTCATGTTATACTTGTTTAGAAATAAAAGGCTCTTGGGGAAACAGCATTCTCACCAGTGCATATTACAAAGACGATATGGATAGATTTCCAACCCCACTGAGTATTGGCTGCTGTCACTTAACAATAATGAAAGTGAACCAACGAATGTCAGCTAAGATGAGCTCCAGCCCCCCGTAACTCTGAATATTGATAGATTCATTGAACGTTGTATGTGATAAAAATGTATAAAAATGAGACGCTAAAAAGCAGTGATAACTAAAAGAAAGTATATACGTTGTATATTCAGTATATTTAACATCAATCTGCCAAAGGGACTAAAGTTGTACTTAGCCACTGGCTATAATCTTGCATGATTACTAAAATGTTCATTATGCACTGTCCATATTTTTAATAAATACATCTCAAATCTGGATGTGATCAAATAAGAGGGAATAGTATTAGCTAACTATGATGAATGAATTGATTTAAAAGAAGTCACTGACATGCAGTGCTCCTCAGGTAGTTAGTTGATGCTGTTTAGCCCTCACTCTGCTTGAGGATCACACCGTGCTGATTCCTGTGCACTTCACAGTTTAGTCATGTAACAAGGTGCCGGGATGTGCAATGCTTTCAACGTGAGAAATAAAATTCTATTTTAAAACGTCCAGGCAGCTTGTGTACAAAGTAAGGCTAAAGTAAAGGGTGATGTGATCCAATCTGTGAGTTGAAGTTAGAAAAGAAGCAGCTGAGGTGTGAGTTCTACCTGCTAAGGGTTTTCTGATTAAATTCAGTAAAATAATATTAGCCTCATCACGATCAGATTAGATGAAGTCTTGTTTGATCATGGTGTCTTTAAAATATGTCAAATCTTTTTTTTCCCCAATTGAAATCTATTTAAATAATTGAGGTATTTCTTTGAATAACTGCCTGCATGTCTTTGTTTAAAGAATGAACAAACATATCTATGTGGTCTGATTATACAATACTAACAGGTGTTTGCTTGAAGCAAACACTTGTTAGAGTTGTATAATCAGATATGGCTTCACGTCCGGGATCAAGTGTGAACAGGCTTTTTAAGCGCGACGTGCGTAACCTTGACGGAATTGTGAAGAAAGCCACCTGTCTGCACACGCCAGCACTACTTTGGCCATTTGGCACCTTGGC
Source organism: Hyperoplus immaculatus (assembly GCA_949357725.1). NCBI lineage: Eukaryota > Metazoa > Chordata > Actinopteri > Uranoscopiformes > Ammodytidae > Hyperoplus > Hyperoplus immaculatus. Next base: position 2,155,371 of record OX442351.1, read on the forward strand.
GCAAGACCCTAAATTGTGTATTCTTTCCATTGCGCCAAACCACCTGTCCTGCATTTAATTAATTTCCTCTTATTTATATGGCTAAAACTTTACAGCAGTTTTTCTTTACGTCGATGTTCCTGTCGTTGGAAGACCCAGACTGTTGGAGCTTTGGTTAATCATCATTTAAGGTCTTAATTATTGGACTCTGTTAACTGTGGAAGGTAGGCTATGTCCTGAAAACTATTCTCGCCAGTGTTGATAGATTGTTGATATAAAGCTTTCTGTTGCTGACATGTTTACATTGACGTAGGCTATAGGTCTATTCGACTGGAAAATGTGGTGGCTAACGTTACACCCAATAACCTACGTCCATGCGCTAACCACAATATCCTGTAAAGGATCAATTTTATTACCCTCTGACACTTATGGGAAAAAAGATGACGCGTTCTATGTTCCATTACAACATTTTCATATTAAAGGTATGTTTCAGTGTCATGCTTATTTTTCTCTTTTCCTTTTTCTTAACATTGTATGAATTCATCACAAATGACATTGAGTCAAGACATACAAATATAAAATACAATTTCAGAGCAAAAATATTTTACATAAAATAAACGTAAGGAACAAATATAGGCCTTCATTTAGATTCCTATTTTCCTATTCTAATAATCATCATCATCATCATCATCATCAACCGCTTATCCGAAATCGGGTCGCGGGGGCAGCAGCTTGAGCAGGGAACCCCAAACTTCTCTTTCCTATTCTAATAATCGTCAACACGAAAATAAAAATAAACGTAAAAATGAGGGATGAAAAAAATCATAAAAATAAAAACATATGCTACATTTTTATAAGTAGCCTATAAAGCGAAACTCAAACTACAAAAAGAGTACATTTGCTATCAGTATAAAATAGCTGATGTGCTGTCAAGGAAGCTTATCAAATACATTTTTGTAACAGTCTGTAGGCCTACATACATCTCAATTATTTATCAGGGAAAGGGGTTTTAGAAGTGACTTAGCCACATAAATTAGAGGTTTATCCGATCATCTTAACCCATTGATGCCTGATGCTGCGGGATGCAACATGTAGGCCTATCTCCTGTCTGTCTGCAGTATCAGGCATCAATGTAGTAGCGGCCTACAACCTTTTATAGCCTACTATCTATGAATACAACGTACCATATTAGGCTCCTTTTTAAACAGCTCAATCATGAGTGACTTTGGGGGGATGGAAAATGTAAAACAATTTAAATCAGACCAAAGTTTCTTTGTAGATTCACGTGAAAAGAAAGATGTATAGCCTACATTTTTCATCAGCTCTTCCACACTGAAGCAGGAGCTATCAACATCCATTTGGATATTATATAATTTACTGGATAGATGTTATGTAAAATTATTGTTAAAAATACAACATGTAGGCTATCCTTAAAATGTGAAACTTTCCTCTTGGAATATGCCTACCTTTGTTTTTACATTGCAAAGTATGACTAATAAATCTAGTAGGCCTATTACATTTTTAACTACCATTCAAAGACAACAGCCTACAGTAGGTAGAGCATATGAGGTATTTACTTCATTAAAACAAACATGACTTACTTAAATGAGTCAATCCTGAAGGAATGGCTTTTCAAGGATCATTTAAAAAAATGTCAACGTGACGTACGCCTACTGTGTTGGATTAGATATAAGTAGGCCTACATGTTTTTAACACAAAAAAAACGGAAAGGCAATCATATTACCCTACCAAGGGGGGAACAAATCTATGTATAAAATATACATATTAATATAAAAATACTTTTTAAATGTTTTTAGGCATATCGGTTAGTTTTTAGCATAGCAGCTAGTAGTATCGATTTCAATTTGAAAACACTGTGGAAGCCTTATTTTGAAGGTTTTGTTGCTAGCTGTTTGCTTCCGACTGGTTACGTCATGTTTCCTGCGGGTTTTCTCCAACAGTGGGCGTGGTATTCTCATTAGTCTGTGGATATTCTAGGAAAGTGTGTTGCAGCTAGCCGGTAGAACAGTTTATTTCCACCTTGCCTCAGTGGCCTCAGACCTATGGATAAAGGTGTGTAATACAATGGGTAAGACTACGTTTTATATAATAAGGTCGTGTAGAGTGCTCTCGGACTTAGCCACCACTGCTAACCATCTTGTGCCAACTTGTCCGTTGTGTTATACAGCTACATAACATATAAGGAAATCTAAGAAAGAGTGTCCTCTTAAAATAACCAGGTTTGAACTTGAAAGGATTGGTATTGCTTTTGTCGGGAGATGTGTTCAGTATTTATGTAGGCTAGTGTACAAACGGAATGACCAAATATATAAATAATAGGCTAATGGACTTCAGTACAAGTTTAATGAACGGTATGGTACACAGGCACACACTGCAGGGGTGTTACACTAAAGTTTCTGTCTCGTTATCTTGTTTGACTGGGATATACTGTATTTTGACCAAATTGCTTTATTTCTGGTCTTGTTCTGTAACGTTAAGTCACTTCTCTGTCACTGCTGTATGAGTCAAAGTCACACAATTATTTCAAGAATGAAAGGCATTTCCTCTGGCATGGCTCGTTCCAGCGCACTGTAACTATTTCTGCTGGCGTCTCTCCCCCATACCAGTGTGACTTACTGTCCCGAGTCCTTAATGTTGTCAGGCAGGAGGGGCAGGTGTGCACTCTAGACGCACAGAATGAAGCCAAACAAGGCTTTTAACGTTGCCAACAAAGTGGTTCCCTATTTATTAAATTGCTAGCTAAGGCAGTGCTTTATCTTGTGACTTTCCTCACACACACACACACACACACACACACACACACACACACACACACACACACACACACACACACACACACACACACACACACACACACACACACACACACACACACACACACCTTGTCTTTGTTTTCCTTGTTCACACCTTTTTCACATTCAGTTGTTTTGGACACTGTGGGGACATTCTGTTTTAGAGTGGAGAGGAAAACATATGTATTATGTAATTGGCGTAGTGTTATGACAAATATTTCTAGCTGTTGTTGTTCAATATATTTACTCCTGACTGTATGGGTAGGGGAGACCGGGGTAAGTAGGCACACTTTTTACTCTAGTGAGAATTGCTCATCACCTAAACATCTTTCAATAGTCATTCCTACATTAAATTGAAGCTTAAGGTGTTGGCTTGAAATGTGAACCCCTCACTTTTTCTAACTTATTGTAATAAAGAAGAAATTTACCATCAAAGACACTCTAACACATTGTGACAACCAACCCCATCAAGGGGTTGGTTGTCACACACTATGGGGTTGTTTGTCACAATGTTATCTTTATGGGAAAAATCTTAAAAAGAAGGCAAGAAAGCAGAACTACATTTGAAAGTTTAATTTCATTGTCAAGTTGAAAAATAGGCCTACATAACTGTATGCATTTTAAAACAAAATGAGCAAGGAATTAACAAAAAGGAAATCCATATTAAGACCAACCTACTGTAACAACATAAAGAACAAAACAAATAGGTCTAACAATAATAGCCTACTCAACTAGGATACACACATTCACTATCTGAGTTACACTAATGGCAAATGTAGGGTCTGCTCACTCTAACTAAGCAGAGATTGTGTGCCCACTGGTTGCACACACAACACTTCTCCTTTACCTCCCCTGAACGGGTGCTGGAGAACGTTTCCATACAAACCAAACACAAACTATCCTCTTCATCTGATGAAGATTCCCCCTCCTGTCTCTGTCTCTTCTGTTTCTTCTTCCCCAGTTGGGGTGGAGTGCACTGGGGTGCAGTAGCCTTGGCAACTGGCCTAGTTTGGGATGCACTGGGTCGTTTTGATTTTGTTGCCCTTTTTCTCTTTTGCATGCTAGCTGCCTTTCCTGCTCAATTCTCTGGGGTGTCAGTGAAGATACAGCTTGACATTTTCTTTTGTTATTGGGTTCCTTTCCTCGCTGCACCCTTTGGATAACATGTGACAACCAACCCCCCAAAAAATGTGACGACCAACCCCAACTGGAATTTATTGCTAGCATCAAGGCCAACAACTAGTGATGGCCAGATGAAGCTTTTTGAAGCCTTAAAGCCAAATGGTTCACAAAAAGGTTCATTTCTCGAGGCTTCATTTGAACCGATTTGAACACAATACAACCCCCCCTGTTGGTCAAACAGTGTTAAATAGCCAGATAATTCTATCAATTTGTAATAAACTCAATACTGTCCTGCAACATTGCAGCCATGGGAATGACTGACAAGTTAATAAATCAATACATCTTAATAAATGCATTTCATGTAGCCTATTGTTCATGTATTAATTCATATAAATTAAATACAATTTATATTTTGTTTGGTGTATACATGATAAAACATGAATAAATCTATCAATAAATATTTTTCGTCAAACTTTGAATTACTCATAATGACAGGAATACTTATTTTCAAACTGTCGCAGTGTTATAAAAAGGTAAGGGGCAGTGAATGTGCTTGTGCAACTTAAGGATTTGATTCATTTTTATTGAGAAACAAAATTTGTTCCACTGTGCTGGGGTTCAGACAATTTCCCCTTTTGGAAACATCTTCTCCTGCTTTGGAGAACACTCTTTCACATGGCACAGATGAGGCAGCGTGCACAATAAAGTCACAGCAAGTTGATACAACATCCACGTTTACATCACTCCCAAACCAATAAATCGCCAACATTAACCCACAAAGTGCGAGTGGATCCACAATACCCGAAGCACTTCTTGAACAAACGAGGCTTCGAACGTCATCAGTCACGTGATTCGCCCTAAACGATACAAGCATCGATACGCGCTTCACCAAAAACTTCCGGGATTACTCGACACACGCTCCGAAGCCTCGGCACATTTCGACCCATCACTACCAACAACCATCTGACAACTAATTAGCTTGCTAAAAACAATCTAAACTATAGCTTACCCTTCACACTTTTTTAGGGTAACAAGTGTGTTGTTATAAACCCATTGTGTAAAAGCCTAGGAGAAAAATACTGAGGAGCTAAATATTTTCAATTTGACATGAAAAACACAAACAGTCCTCTCACGTCAAATGCAGCAGTCTAACTCCAATGAAGACTATGTAGGTGACCTCTGATCCCAATTCTGGATATTTACATACCAAAATTTAACAGACAGCGCCTTCTGGTTCCGAGATATAACGATTGTGACAACCTACCTGTGTGACAAATTACCCTGTTCTCCCCTACATTATTAGTAGCCTCCTGAGAGTCCAGACCCATTACATTTAACTCATTGGTTTGTGTAAGACATTTCCCAAGCAACATCCTGTGATCATTTTATTTCCATCCATTCAGTTAGTTGAGTATCTTCATTGGGTTGAACCAGTTGGCAGTGTGGAGAAATGTCTGATTGTGTGCAAAAGAATTAGGAATGCACCGAAATAAATTCTTGGCCGAAACCGAATAAAAAGAAACAGTTGGCCGAAACTGAATACCGAAAGAGGCTTTTGCAGTTTTGTTTATTTATTTAGCCAATTCTTTCAACATTGCATACATGAACTCCCAAATGTTCTCCTCAAACAGCCTACAACTACAGTGCGTTCCAAATTATAATGCAAATGATATTTTTCTCAGATTTTCCTAAATAGTCGATGCAAATGACAGTCAGTGTAATTTTCAAGTCATCAACCGTTAGAGTGTGATTCAAATTTTATTGAACAAACCTCCAAATAATAAAAGTATTTTTTTCAAAAATAAAAAACTCAAAATGCACCGTTCCAAATTATTATGCACAACAGAGTTGTAAAACATTGTATAGGTTGTAAAGAACTAAAAATGGTCATTTGTTGAATTTTCAGAATGTGGAGGTCACATTTAGTGAAATAAAAAGCTATTTCAATCAAAAACATCTTAACAGACCAAGTTACATGTCAACATAGGACCCCCTCTTTGATATCACCTTCACAATTCTTGCATCCATTGAACTTGTGAGTTTTTGGAGAGTTTTTGCTTGAATACAGTCTCCTCCAATAGTATTGGAACAGTGAGGCTAATTCCTTTATTTTTGCTATAGACAGGGAAAAATTTGGGTTTGACACCAAAATATGAATATGAGACAATAGATCAACATTTCAGCTTTCATTTCCAGGTATTTACATCTGGATCTGATACACAACTGTGAAGAAAGCATTATTTGTAAAGGAACACCACATTTTTAGGTGAGCAAAAGTATTGGAACCGATAGACTTAAAATAAATGAGGTGAAGACTTAATGTTTTGTTGCAATCCTTCGCTTGCAATAACTGGATCAAGCCAGTGACCCATTGACATCACAACACAACTTGCATTCTTCTTTTGTGATGCTTTTCCAGGCTTTCACCGCAGCCTCATTCAGTTGTTGTTTGTTTTGGGGGGGTTACTCTCTTCACTCTCCTCTTTAGAAGTTAAAATGCATGATCTAAAGGGTTTAAGTCTGGAGATTGACTTGGCCAATCTAAAACCTTCTATTTCTTGCCCCTGATGAACTCCTTTGTTGATTTAGCAGTTTATTGGATCATTATCTTGCTGCATGATGAAGGATCTTCCAATCAGTTTGGTTGCACCTTTCTTTAAATTGGCAGACAAATGTTTCTGTAGACTTCTGAGTTCATTTTGCTGTTGCCATCATGTGTTGTGTTGTTGTCAAGATGAACCTTTACCAAAGTGATGGAAAGGCTAAAGTTTGGAGAAAGAAAGGATCTGCTTATGATCCCAAACATACAAGCTCATCTGTGAAACACGGTGGAGGCAATGTCATGGCTTGGGCTTGTATGGCTTCTTCTCAGATGGGCTCATTAATCTTCATTGATGATGTAACACATGATGGCAACAGCTAAATGAACTCAGAAGTTTACATAAACATTTTGTCTGCCAATTTAAAGAAAGATGCAACCAAACTGATTGGAAGATCCTTCATCATGCGGCAAGATAATGACCCAAAACACACTGCAAAAACTAAAAAAGAGTTTATCAGGGGCAAGAAATGGAAGGTTTCAGACTGGCCAAGTCTATCTCCAGACTTAAACCCTATGGAGAATTCATTTTACCTGCTAAAGAGGAGACTGAAGAGAGTAAACAAACAACAACTGAAAGAGGCTGCAGTGAAAGCCTGGAAAAGCATCACAAAAGAAGAATGCAAAAGTTATGTGATGTCAATGGGTCACAGGCTATGCAGTTATTGCACGGGAAGGATTTGCAACAAAACATTAAGTCTTATTCACTTTAATTTATTTTAAGTGTATCTGTTCCAATACTTTTGCTCACCTAAAAATTAGGGCTGGCCCGAATGCCATTTTTCAGGCTTCGAATATTCGTTTGTTTTTCCGAGCGAATATTCGAATATTCTTTCCAGAAAAACACACCATCAAAAACAACATAAAAAAAAAGAATTAAAAAAAACGTTAATAATCCCTATATACTCCCTGGAACCGATTTTGACAGTATCTGCATATTTTGTTGAAGGTTTACGCGCTCGGAGGTGAAGTAATGGATGCGCTTATGACACTTAGTGATGTAATATCCTCCTAAATGATGCAATACTACTACTACTACTACTACTACTACTACAATATTTGTAACTTTTATATCCAAATATAAAATTATTTGATGACATTATATTGCAGTACTAGCTCCTTGCAAATTTTTTTTTGAAATATATATTAAAAAAAAAAAAAACGAAGCTCCGAATACTAATTTAAGCTCCGAATACTAATTTTCCGAACGAGTATTCGAATAATTCGGGCCAGCCCTACTAAAAATGTGGTGTTCCTTTACAAATAATGATATCTTCTCAGTTGTGTATCAGATCCAGATGTAAATCCCTGGAAATGAAAGCTGAAATGTTTATCTATTGTCTCATATTCATATTTTGGTGTCAAACCCAAATGTTTCCAGTCTACAGCAAAAATAAAGTAATTGGCCTCACTGTTCCAATACTTTTGTAGGGGACTGTATCTTTGCAGGATACCAGAATAGCCTACCATAACAGCTGTTTTGATGTGAACTGCCTCCCAAACTCATAGATGTTTTGCCTGAGGATGCTCCAAAGGTTCTCAATAGGGTTGAGGTCAAGGGAAGATTGGGGCCATACCTAGCCTGGCATTCCCAGACCTGCCACTAGGCGCTGGCAAATTAAATTTGCTGCGCCTGGTGGTCTGGCCACGCTCCGTTGAAGCTTTATCAAGAAGCCCAGAAATCTGGGTCTCACGTTTCAATTGGTTCTATCTAATATGGGCGCGCCAGAGCCCTTTATATGGTACTCTGGGGAGGACGTAACCGGATGACGACAGTGACGTGCATGCGACGTCGAAGCTGTAATAGTAAACATCAAAGATGGCTACGGATATGTTGTGTGAGTTTGAGACTGCTTTGGCCTCGACCCTTAACGATTTGGAAGACGGCACTCAAATCTTTCATTAGCAAGTAAGTGGAATGTTCCGTTTTGCCAACCGACAACGGCAAATGTTTAATTTAACAGTTTAACAGCTGTTCGCTAAACTACGTCACCTTGTGCATCGCTCTGATTGGTTGTAGTGCTATCCAACTGCGTGCAGTGGCATTTTAAATGCAGGAGTAGGAGCCGCCCCTTGAGTTGGAAATTACTATTGATCGTGGCCAGACCCTCTATCGTTCAAGATATCAGGGTCTGGATTTCCAGGCTAGGCCATACCTTGAGTTTCTCTCCTTTTATGCCCATAGTAGCCAATGACACAGAGGTATTCTTTGCTGCATGAGATGGTGCATTGTCATTCATGAAGATGATTTTACTACGGAAGGCACTGTCCTACTTTTTGTACCACGGAAGAAAGTGGTGAGTCAGAAACTCAACATACTTTGCAGAGGTAATTTTCACACCGTCAGGGACCCTGAAGGTGCCAACCAGCTCTCTCCCCATGATTCCGTCCCAAAACATGACTCAGACACCTCCTGTCTGACGTCGCAGCCTTGTTGGGACATGGTGGCCATTCACCAACCATTCACTACTCCATCCATCTGGACCATCCAGGGCTGCACAGCACTCATCAGTAAACAAGACTGTTTGAAAATGAGTCTTCATGTATTTCTGAGCCCAGTGCAACCGTTTCTGCTTGTGAGCATTGTTTAGGGGTGGCCGAATAATAGGGTTATGCACAGCTGCAAACCTCTGGAGAATCCTGCACCTTGAGGTCTGATTCGCGGGACTCCAGCGGCACCAGCGGTTTCAAATACCTGTCTGCTGCTTTGTAATGGCATTTTAGCTAATCCAATGAATTTGTCTGGCAGAAACCTTCCTCATTATACCTTTATCTCCACGAATCCGTCTGTGCTCTGAATCAGCCTCAAATCTCTTCACAGTACGATGATCACGCATCATGTTTCTTTGAAATATCTAATGTTTTCATATAGAGCTGCAACGATTAATCGACGAATCGATTATTAATCGATTACTAAAATAATCGCCAAATATTTTGATAATCGTTTTGAGTAAGTTTTAATAAAAAAAATCCAAATTCTCTGATTTCAGCTTCTCAAATGTGAATATTTTCTAGTTTCTTTAATCTTCTTATGACAGTAAACTGAAATATCTGTTTGTTTTGGACATAACGATACATTTGAGGACGTCAACATGGGCTTTGGAAAATGTATCAACATTTTTCACCATTTTCTGACGTTTTACGGACCAAAACACTAATCGATTAATAATCGATTAATCAAGAAAAAATCGTCAGATTAATCGATTATCAAAATAATCGTTAGTTGCAACCCTATTTTCATACCTTGTCCAAGGTATTGCACTATTTGATGCTTTTCGGCAGCAGAGAGATCCTTTTTCTTTCCCATATTGCTTGAAACATGTGGCCTGCTTAATAATGTGGAACGTTCTTCTTAAGTAGATTTCCTTTGATTGGGATCACCTGGCAAACTAATTATCACAGGTGTCTGAGATTGATTTCAATGATCCAATGCGTCCTGAGACACAATACCATCCATGAGTTTAATTGAAAAACCAAACATTAAATGCTTATGACACTTCAATCCAATTTGCATAATAATTTGGAACACGGTGCAAAAAGCAACCCTAAACAAATAAAGAAACAGTAAAACCTTAAAATTTTAGAGTAAAATTAACATTTTACTTGGAATTTAATTGTGAACCACTCATTGATTTGTACCCTTGACTTATATGAGGATGAATCTACAAAAATATCGACTTATTGCCTTTTTAAAATTTTTTGCAGTGCAGTGCAGGTTGAGTTGCTCTAAAAAAAAAGTTCACCACAGCTCCCACCGTAATGTTAAGACTTCAGAATTTGCATCAAAGCCCTAATGATCATAACAATGAGAGGCTTTAAACGATGTCCATGCTTATGAGGTGATAATAACTTTTTCGGCAGTAGACTGAAACTAACGGGGGGAGGCGGCTCACTGGACATATTAGCTGTATCCCATTACAGAGACCGCATCCTTGGAAGGACGCGATCTCGCGGTCTATGAAGGCCATAGCCTGTGAAGGCCGATTCCAAGGCCAACGAGCGTTGTTAAACGAGACGGTCTCCGCAGGTCTCCGTTTCGCTCTGTTTACGAGCATTTCCGGTTTGCGTAACAAGCCGTTACCTTGCGTGATGACTCGCCGCTCCTGTGCTGCCTAGCAACCCTGATTGCTGCCGAACGGAAACAGCCTTGTCAACGGAGGAAAAAAGAAAAAGAAGTTGCCTACCAGACAAAAAGAAAAAAAAGTACAAGAAAAAAAGAAAGGAAGATAAAAGTTAAGAAGATGGAGCAACACGTTGCTGTTTTGTTATTTTTTATTTTATGCCATCTCTGAAAAAACGCAATGAATCTTGGGATATGTTGGGCCGCGAAGGATACATCTGATGCAGCCTTCAAAACCGTGAAACGAAGGCTGCATTTCTCGGCCGCATATGAGGAGCCTTGCAAGGAGCCTTGCAAATGGAACAAACTTTGCGTGCCGCTATGACGCAATCGGTCTTCAAATACAGCCTTCATAGACCGCAACCCCTGTATTGAGATTCACCCATTCTTTAGTCGCGCAGTCAGTTTGCCGACAGGGCTCTGTGTACTCGGGCTCGAGAAATGCAATCAGATCGTAGGAGCCTTTCCAGTTTATCCAGTTTGAAAAAATGCTCCCACACTGGACTCTTACATTTTCATGCACGCACCTTACAGACTGCTCCTGCTGCGCGCTCACGAAGGGACGTGGACTCGCATACACGGTTACGTCTCTCTTTACTTCCATTTCCTGGTTTACAAGCGTGCAGCTCTTTTAAATAAATATTTCCTTATTGTCATTTAGTTTGTCAATATTCGGTCATTTTGTTCGGCCTTTTAACTGTTTCGGGCCAAAACCGAAAATGACTTATTCTGCCATTTTCGGTGGCCGAATTTTCGGTGCATCCCTAAAAAGAATATGAACACCAGCAGCTTTATCATCACAATAGCACTGCTTTAGGGGCGCTGTACTATGGCTGAACCTGTGTGAGGACCCCCTCTTGAGTGTGCTGTCTTGAGAGGGGAGATGCAAAAAGACACATTTCAATGTGCCTTGTGTTAACAAATAATGGTACTTATGTTTGTGTGATAGGGCCAATCCGATCCAGTATCAGTATCGGGTCCGATATGGCTGCATGACGCATAGGATATCAGACTGACCCTTTTTTTTTTTAAATCTAAATGATAGAATTTTTTGCTAAACTAAACCTCCCTAAGCTTTCGGAGGAGAACATGAGGAATCTGGAGCGACCAATAACTCTTGAGGAACTAAATCAAACAATCAACAATCAAACTGTTACCAAGTGGGAAGACCCCGGGTGTGGACGGAATTCCTAGTGAATTTTATAAGAAGTTTGTAGAGGAACTTAGTCCTGAAATTCTAAAAACATTCAATGCAACTATAGATACAGGGAAACTCCCGACCTCAATGACCAAGTCAATAATTAGTCTTATATTAAAAAAAGGGAAAGACCCCCTAGAATGTGGAAGTTATCAACCCATTAGCCTTCTGTGTTGTGATGGCAAGCTCTTTACAAAGATTTTTGCATTGAGAGTCAATAATGTGATAAGAACAATTATACATCCAGACCAGTTTGGGTTTGTGAGGGGAAGGACCTCTTCTCACAATCTCAGGCGCCTTTTACATTTAATTTGGAAAATAAAAGACATGAATACTCCGATAGCTGCTTTGTCTTTAGATGCGGAAAAAGCATTTGATCGAGTTAGCTGGAGTTATCTTATTTCTACTGTGAAAGAATTTGGATTTGGCCCTGTATTTCAGAGTATTGTAAAGCTTATATATAATCAGCCTAAATCCATGGTAACAACTAATGGTCTGAGGTCCTCTGCTTTTCCCGTGGGACGTGGAACAAAGCAAGGCTGCCCACTGTCACCGCTTTTGTTTATTATTGCACTGGAGCCGCTTGCAGAGGCTATAAGAGTAAATAAAGCTGTTAAAAGCATTACCATGGGCGGCCGCGAACACAAAATATTGTTAATATTTGCTGATGTTATTTTGGTTCTGATGTCAGATCCGCAGACATCTGTGCCACCTATGTTGGATTTGGTTAACTCATTCTCTGATATTTCGGATTACAAAATAAACTGGACTAAGTCTGAGGTGATGCCACTTTCCAAATGCTGTTTTAGAAGTCATTTTCAAAATTGGAAATTTCAATGGGTTCCAAAAAATCATAAATATTTGGGGATTCTTCTTGCCTCTTACTGTTCCAGGAACCACATTCAAGACTATAGATGAAATGTTAAGTCAATTTATTTGGGCAGGGAAAAGGCCTAGAATGAAGCTAACAAGACTACAGGCTAAAACAGAATGTGGGGGAATGCGACTTTCTAATATGAGACTTTACCAAGAAGCGTTCACAGGGGCTCAGATAGTCTCCCTTTTCTCAAGTAAGGAGGACAGACCCTTGTGGGTAGATTTGGAGGAAGAACTTAATACCCCATTTAGTGCAGCAGACTACTTGAGTCAATGTCCAAAAAATAATGTTCTGAACCCAATAACCTTCCACACTAGGGATATCTGGCTTCAGATGCATAAGAAGGAAGGTTTGTCCCCCTTCCTAGTAGCATCAGCCTCAATATGGAATAATCCAAAACTGAAAATAGGAGGGAAATTGTTCTTTTGGAGAGACTGGTACATTAAGGGTGTAAAACATATTGGATGTCTCTACCACAACAATACTTTCAGAACTTTCGATGAACTGAGAGAAATGTACAATTTGCAGAGGAGGGATTTTTGGAAATTTCTCCAGCTTAGAGATTGTTTTTCTAAATTGAACTCAACAGGTAGGGAGTTAGGCTACCTACTCAATCTCCCATAGGGTCTAAATTGAAATTACTCAGTGAACTTCCACACCTGACGGGTCAAATTTACAAGCATCTCATTGATGGTTTTAAGGGCACTACCTCAGGTCTAAAAGCTGTGTGGGAGAAAGATTTAGGGGTACTGTTCGATGATGATGAATGGACTAGATTAGTGAAGGAGATGTTGAACCCAATGAGAGATGCAAGGTCTAAACTTATTCAATTTAAAATACTAAACAGGCTTTACTGGACGCCGATGAGAAAGCGTAGGGCGGGTTTCAGTCTTTCGGATCTCTGTATATATGGGGGGAGAAAACAATTTCCTTCCAGGTCAAGTGTTAACAATGTTATGTATGTTGTCAGCGTGTTTGTGTCTGACTGTGCATGCATGCAATGGGATATATGTATGTGTGCAATGTACTGATATTGCTCTGATTATTGTCTCTCATTTGCATCTAATTGAATGTAGACTTGCCTTTTTTATTTTTTATTTCATCAACACATGATGGTGTTGTGTTTTTTTTCGGTAAACAAAATGTAAAACACTGCTGATTGATATCTGATTGCCTGTGAAGGAAATAATAAAAAACTATAATTGAAAAAAAATTATCGAAATAATTTTAACGATGAAAGAAATTAAAATGTTAAGACCAAAGCTATGTGATATAGCAAACATTAATATTAGAACTTAGCAATTCAAAAGTTGAGTTCTGATGTTCTACTGCATTCAAACAGTTGAAAGAAGTTCAGATAAACCTTTATGCATCTGTGTATATTTGTTGCTCTTTTAAATTAGAATGGCTGTGTTGCTTAAGCCTTCCTAACCTTGCACATAACATCACCACCAACAAAGAAATGTTTAATAATGATGATATGGGACAGGATCGCTATCGTCCGATATACAAAACCCAGATATCGGAATCGGATATTTCAGAAAATTGGTGGATTGGTGCATAGTGGATATGTGCCTTTTCATGTAGTGCCCCTAATTCATGGAATGCTCTTCCTACTTTTGGTTTATTAAAATCTATGATTTCTAGGGGTGGGTATAAATATCGATTCTCCGATGCATTTCGATTCTCTCTCGAACGATTCCGAATCGATTCATAAAAAAAAAATAATAATAATTTTTTTCTTTTTTTTCTTCAACTAGTATTTAATATTAGTATTTCCTGCGCCACTGCGCATGCACACCACACAAGTGCGAGTTGTTAAAAGTGGCGACAAAAGGGCAGAGAGCAGCAAACCCATATGACCTGCACTGGCTTTGTGTCTGTTTACGTTTTTGTATGAGAGCTGAATTCCAATACAGCACTTTTTTTTCTCTTTTGTACACCTTATACTGGTATTGTGCTAATGTTTTATTTGTTACCAGAAATGAAGGCACCTGGTTCTTATGTGTTATTATTGTTCAAAGATGTCATGTGAGAAAGAAAGAAATACTATACATGATTTAAATACATTACATTTAATACAGCACTGTCAATTGTGTTGATGTTATGTTACAATTTCCAAGAGGAGAGAGTTATACCATGGCTGTTTGTTCACAAGGCATAAAATTAAATAGATAATTATTTAAATTAAATTTTAATTATTTTACTCTTTCTTGTGTATTTCTACTAGATACTGAATCGATATCGAAGCATTTCAATCAATATCGAATCGAATCGTGACTTAATGAATCGAAATCGAATCGTGAGATGCTTGACAATACCCAGCCCTAATGATTTCTGAATTTTACACATCTGACTGTAACTGTTTTAGCTGAATTCATTGGTCATTTAGTATTTAATTTTATTTTATTCTTTCTCTTTTTTGTATTTTATATACTTTATTTAAATTAATATATATTAATCTTTATCCTATTTTATATCCATTATGTTATCCTTGTGATTGTTTATTGGGTATGCTCATCATCTCTGTAAATGAGGGAAATCTCAGTGTCTTTCGAGTGAAAATAAAGGTTATTGATTGATTTATTGATCTTGTGTGTGTAGCACAGGCAGGTGGTTATTAATATAATGGGGGAAAAATGCATTTATGCAGTGCTTTTATCCAAACTGCTGTCGAGTTAGTGTCAAATAGACAAAAACACTCAAACACTGATAGCGGTGAGCTACAATTGAAGCAATGGATTGATCTCTGGGAGCAATATGATGTCCAGTGTTTGGCTCAAGGAAGATTTCCTTGGAGTGATATTGTTGGGACGTACCTTTCTTATGGGGACTTAATGAGAGTCCCCATTAAGTAATAATTACATGTTAGGGGGAAGACTTGCTTTAAGGTAAGGGTAGACTTAGGTTAAGGTTAGGCAAGAAGTGGTTATGGTTTAGGTCAAGTGTCCAGGAAATGTCCTCCAAAGTGATGAAACACAACCTCTGTGTGTGTGTGTGTCTGTGTCTGTGTGTCTGTATCCTCCACAGAGAGCAGCAGTAATGCCACACCCCAGAATGATGCTGGTGGTGACAGGAGATGATTTTGGCTACTGCCCCAGGAGGAACCAGGGGATTGTGGACTGCTTCCAGGCTGGAGGCATTTCTAATGTGTCACTGCTGGTTAACGCCTCTGCTGCCAAAGATGCAGCCAATCTGGCTAAAAGGTAAGTATAATGTAGGTTAAAACACGTCTCAAGGGGCCTCATTTATAAACGTGGTGTACGCCCAGAAGAGGGCACATGCCAATTTCTAAGCAAACATTGGGATTTATAAAAAGCAAACTTGACGGGAAGATGTGCGGTCCTCCACGCTAACTCTGACCCATGTGTACGCACAGAAAGTGGAGAAAGGAGAAACGGCGACTCCGTCGGCACATGTATGAAGTGCGAGAACGAATGTGTTTGTGTAAAATGAATCCAGATAGACCTATTATAAACCATGTAGGTCTATCATATAGGGAGTTCCTTTGCAAAACGGATGAAGCCATTCTAACAACTAATAAAAAAATGCCTCCACGGATTTTTCCATGGAGTGATACCAACAAAAAACAAAACAAATTAGGATCTTAAATAGCCTACAAACGGATATATATATATGTGTGCAAATCAAAAAACAAAAAAAAACGTTTGAATAAGCTCTATGTTGTTAAAGAATAACCTATCTGCATGTTATTGGATTCATTCTGATAATATCGAGGTGGAAAACCTATTACTTTTACACTGACGCTGTTCTTGATGCCTCAGTCAGGCAGACAGGAGTGCACTGTTTCATACACTAATCATAAGCCTACTGTACATCACATACTGTGATCATTTTTCACGGCTTTTAGTCCGTATTATCTATGTGTTTTTCTTTGTGTTTAAGCACGTCGTAACTGTGTTTTGAAAGGGACTGTGAAGTTTATTATTAACCCTCCGCCACCCGTCACTGCACCGGGATGAATTCTCAGAATCTGTATCTCATGGGGGGTCTCAGTGTCCCCCGCTCGTGGCACAAACACTGCTGTGTGAGGATATGCACTTTTTTGCATCCACTTTTATGTTGGATCGCTTCTTTTTGTTTCGGCCACAGCGTTCACAGAGATCGCCACAGGCTGCACTCTGACGCCTTTAAGCTCATACTGTGCCACCAAACTAGATTTTCCCTGGTCGCCACTTCTCCAACGGGTACTTCGGCGTGACCGCAGTGATCCACACCGTGTGGAATCTATTTTTCCATTTCCCTGTCAGTCGGCGATTGCCACTACCGCCTTCATGCACTCAGTAAATGATATTAATTTGGGCATGTCAATGACTATGTATGGGTAAATATGGGCGTTATGTGAAGCCCGCAAAGGCTGCGCCACATTTAGAGTTGATTGTGATTTATAAAGGGAAACAGGCGTAGGACGTGAGTGCGCACTGTTTTATAAATACGAAAATTTTTGTTCGCACGTACATCCTACATTTCTTCGGTACGCCAGCTTCTACGTGAATCCCACACAAAGCTTTATAAATGAGGCCCCTGGACACTTGAAAGCCTGGTAGAATAGGTTTTGGAGGGATGTTGCATTAAAAAACTTAATTTTTATTATTATTATTTTTCATCTTTTTAATTTAAAAATATTTCTGAAGGGATATTGAAGTGGCAGTGATGACTTAAACATATGGCATTAGTTGAATCTATTATCAATGTATTCTTCTTCTTCTTCTTCTTCTTCTTCTTCTTCTTCTTCTTCTTCTTCTTCTTCTTCTTCTTCTTCTTCTTCTTCTTCTTCTTCTTCTTCTTCTTCTTCTTCTTCTTCTTCTTCTTCTTCTTCTTCTTCTTCTTCTTCTTCTTATACTGTTCAGTGTAAGAGAATTTCATCCAACATGACTTGACCTGATGTGACTTCTCCTTTCAGGCATAACATCCCCATTGGCCTCCATGCTAACCTGTCAGAGGGCCGCCCAGTGTGTGAGAGCCTCCAGCAGGCCTCCACACTCATCAACCAGCGGGGATTCTTCCATGGGAAGATGGGTCTGCGTCAGGCGCTGGACAGAGGCCAGCTCAGCATCAAGGAGGTACACTAGTCATGTAGTATGCATGCATGACCTGCTAGAGTTGGAATTCACATCATTCATCCACACTACAATGAGAGGGGCAATACACTGGACATGTACACCTGGAAATCCAATGGAAATCCTTTCACTTGCAGTCTGTCCAAAAAGTAAAGTTAAAAAAACGGTTTGAGCCAATAACATGCAAAAGAGTCAAACTGTTAGTGACAATCCAAGCACACCTAATGCTGGGCTTACACTACACGACTTTTCACGCAATTTGACAGTCACAGACAATCTTTCAATGTCGGACTGAAATCACGGGAGTCTTGCTGGAGTTGTGGCGCGTGCCCGTAATCTCAGTCGTTTGGTGTATGGTGGTCTTCTGACCCGATTTCAGCCAGTCTTCTCCCTGTCTTGACGTTCTGAAATTATCTAACAGGTTTGATATTATCGTTAGTCTTAAGGGGTTGGCTCAAGCGAAATGACGTAAACACTGTCACACTCTCTCCAGCACCAAACACGACGCAGGAGGAACGGCATTAGTCGCGACCTGTGTCCAACTGTGAGGCACTTTTTCCGGACACTTTCACGTAGCAGCCTCGGCTTGAGAACCAGGTTGTCACGCGCAACCTTAACACTTTACCGTCAAATACAGGTTTAGGAGTGAGAGTTATTTGGGGACGATATCAGCATATACATTTGGTCAAATAACTACAGGATGTCCCCCGCTTGGAATATTGAATTAACTTTTTTTTAATTAAATATAATCACAATCGCGTTTGCAGTTTTAAACGTGATCATACATGACACAAAGCCTACGTGATAAGGGCATATAGTTGTTTATACACCCAGTCCATTTTACCTGCTAAAAAAAAAACGTTTTATTTAACTGAAATCACTTTTAATCCCCCGTAGCAGGATTGGAAATTATATCAATTTGAAAAGGAATCTAGTTGTAGTCTTGCAATATGAGACCCCCAGTCTTTTCAAAATCTCACTCTGTGACTGAAAACTAATGACTATGTGTGAGGTGTGAGTTGATTGTCTTTAGATGTAAGAGGGTGTCAGTCTTCAGTCTTTTCAAAGTCTTTTAAAAGTCCTTTAGTGTAAACCCAGCATAAGAAGTCCTTTATGGATCCAGTGTAGCAAGCTAAGGGCTTGGTCTACTAAACGTTTGTGCGTATTGAAACGTGTGCAAAAAAGATTTCACCCGCAAAAAAACATTTAAGCTGATCTACTAACGTAAGCTCTCTGAAGATTGTGTGTCAAATAACACGCGCTGTCCATTTAATACGTGTGCCTGAATGAATATGCAAAATCAGGTGTTTCTTCCCGAGTGCCCAAAATATGGGAGAAGCAGATGCAAAAAGGTTTATTTAGCACACACACTGTGATTTACAAAGCCTGAAAAGAATGGCGTCGTTTTGATTGAGTCTATATTTAATACGTTTGTAAAGCAGGTGTTCAAGTGTTGCACACAGACGGCTGGTGAGGAGGAAACATAAAAGACAACTGATGAAGAGGGTTTTTCTGCTCGTTTGGATTGACAGAAACACAAATAACCCAGACATATCGTCCATCCAGCAATGACGTTGGAGCTTTTGGATGAGCTAGGGGCTTATTTGTAGCCACTCACAAGAAACAGTCACACAATACCTGCCGTGACAAAAGGCATTCCCTCTCGTATGAGTTGTTCCAGCGCACTGTAACTCTTTCTTCTGCCATCTCCCCAGTAGTTGTATGATGTCACCTTCTGTCCCAAGTCCTTAAAGGCCTACTTCACCAGTTGGAATATGAAGGTGTATTGAACTCGGAGATCCTATGAAGTATAAATGTGCAAAAATAATTGAAATCGGATCATCCTAGCCTGAGAAAAGGCAGAAAGAGTGTTTTATGGTCTCACTGTCTAACCCTACATTTCTCTTTCTGTGACATCACATACGTGTGTGTGTGTGTGTGTGTGAGCGAGCAGCTTTTGGCATCAGAACATGTTTGTAGTAGGGCTGGGCAATAATTCGATTTCGATTAGTAATCGCGATAAAACTCACAGCGATTACGTCAATAAGCACAAGACATAAATGCTCGATATGGAAAAAAATTATAATAAAAAAAATTATAAAAAAATTATGGATTTACCTAACAGCCAATCACACAGCAGAAATACTCGCAACAGCCAGTCAGATGGCAGTGTTTGCCGTTCATGTCGAAGTACACGCCCATTTTCTGGTGCATGTTTGAGCTTTGAGCGCCGCGGAGAGGAGAGTGGAGCTGAGAGGAGTGTTGCAGATAGTGTTGTTTTTGTCAACAAAATATATGACAAAATATCGTCATCGAACCTTTATCACGTGACAGAAACGAGACGAGACTCAACGTAAATGGTGGTCATGTGACGAAGACTATAATCAAATATATAATGCTTTATTGTTGACGAATAAAAACGGGACTAAATGTAGTTTACAAAAACGAAAACTCTGCTAAAATATCT
Organism: Hyperoplus immaculatus; assembly: GCA_949357725.1. Lineage (NCBI taxonomy): Eukaryota > Metazoa > Chordata > Actinopteri > Uranoscopiformes > Ammodytidae > Hyperoplus > Hyperoplus immaculatus. The sequence continues at coordinate 2,175,627 of OX442351.1, forward strand.
TTTCATGTTTATTGACAAAAACGAGAGGACACGAAATGTTATAAGGCTATTTTGTCTCGCCATTATTATTATTTTGGAATATTTCTGTTTCCTGAGACTCGGGGCTGCAAACAGGCTACGGCTTCAGATTAAAAGCATTTCACTGGTTTAACATGAGCATTTAACTAGACAAATGTGTGTTGGCTTTTATTTTGAAATAGCAGGAAGTTAGCAGGTGACTTTACTTCCTCAATCCCCACTCGCGGCAATATAGAAGCTAACAAAGCATTATCCCCCAAAATCAATAACACGGAGAAAATGACTGCTGCAGCCTGAAGTTAGGCTAACTGTCAATATGCGGCCAAACGTACTCACGTCGTCTTGACTGGATTCCTGTCGGACATTAACCATGACTCCTGTGTTCCCTGCTCTCCTGATACATGCAAAGTCATGTTGAAAAAGTATTCCATTGTTTTCTGAACGAGTAGTAGCCCTGTTTGTGGACGTCTATCCATCAAAACTATGACGTAGGTCCTTAGCAACGGTCATTATGCCCTTGACAGCGGTCTTGCTGTAAATAACAGACCTGTAGAATGCCGTGATTTACATAGGATTTTCAAAGTGCCATGTATTAAGTTCTGTCAACAAATTCCACTGTATGCAGTCTGTGCTACCAATCGCATGGTTCAAACCATTTGTGTTATATCTTGTAATACAAAATCTGACTTCAGTTTACAAGCAATACAAGTCACACAAACATTTTATTTGCACTTTGTTATTATGTTATTGTAGCTCTAGCATTCAAGCACCTCGTTTCTCTTAATTAAACTTGAATGTAATGTCATTTTTTTGCTGGCATTGTTATTTGAAGCTATTTTATTTAGGCCTATTTATTTTATATAAATGTATGTCATTAGACAGGAGATTTTGAAACACAAAGAGAAGCTGTCCGAGCTCCACCAGACTGCTGTTCAGGTTGAGGAATCCGGCATTCTTTCATGTTTGGTAGCTCAAATAAATATGATGTAAATTCAATCAGAGCGTCTTCCGTGTCTGGAATTGCATGTATTCTTGAGTCTATAAGGTAAAAATAATATAAAAAGATAAGATAACCTTGTTTGACTTGTGAAATGGGGGACTTAAAGAACATTTTGATTTTGTCTGTACTATACTAGGTAATTGTACTATATTAACTAGTATAATTGCATTACTAAAAAGACTAAAATACAAATGTCATTGACTAAGACTAGAATTAAATGTCATCAACTTTTGTTGACTAAGACTAGACGAAAATAGTCCCAGATAATTCTGACTAAGAGAAGACTAAAATGCTCAGACTTTTAGTCAACTGAAACTTGACTAGACTAAAAAGAGTTTAAAGGTGCAGTGTGTAATGTGACATCATCAAGAAAGTTCTAGAAAGTTCTAGAATGCAACGCTCCCTGGGTAACCCCACCCCTTTAGAATAATAACTGAAGCTACAGTGGCCTTCAAGGACAAGAACAATTCTAAATTTTAAACAATGCACCTGATGACATTCCAAAAACATGGATTCCTCCATAATACTTGCCTGCTCAATGTAAAAAATGTAATATTAATATTTGTAATTCTCCGCTCAGGAGGATAATTCAGATTATTGGCAGAGGTGATTTTACACCAATGAGGACATATTTATGAATGAGGATATCGAGTTTAACTAATAACTTACTTAAAATGTTACACAGTGTCCCTTTAAACGTGACTAAGACTAATAAAAACTAAAATGACAATTTGACACAAAGACTGGACTAAAACTAAACTTACACTCAACAAAAATATAAACGCAACACTTTTGTTTTTGCTCCCATTTTTCATGAGATGGACTTAATTCCCCTCACAAGGGAATTCACATCCTGCCTGGATACTTTTGGTCTGCAGCAACACATTCATTTCCCCACTCATTCAAAAGGACATATTCTGGACTTGGTCTGTTGTTCTGGTGTCACTCCTCTGGACTGTACTGCTGCTGAACTCCCCATTTCCGACCACATGTTTATTTCTTTTACTGTCAACCTTACACTTTCCATCACAAATCTGCCACGTGTTATTTCATTTCGCAACATTAAGGACATTAATTTAAATACACTCTCTACTGGTATCAACTGCCTCCCCAGCACTGACAGTCTGTCCTCCACAGATGATCTGGTTTCACATTACAACAATAGTCTTCATGATCTTTTCAACACCCTGGCTCCCCTTAAATCCCGCTCTGTTTCCTTCACTCATTCTGCCCCATGGTATACCACTGAACTACGCAAACTCAAGGAGAAAGGCCGTCAACTGGAACGCCTGTGCAAGAAAACTGGACTTGTCATACATAAAGAAATATATCAAAACCACATTCTTCACTACAAGGACACTCTTTCTACAGCCAAATCCACTTACTACGCAAATGTCATCAGTTCTGGTGAAGGAAATACGCGGGTCCTGTTCCTCACTGTCAGCAAACTACTACGACCACCGGACTCCATTGCTTCCCATCTGTACTCAACTGATTATTGCAACTCCTTAATGTCATTTTTCACCACCAAAATAGAAAAGATCCACCAGCAACTGACCCCTAACACCATCCACATTCCGTCTTTTCCCACTGTCTCAGCCCCTGTCTCCCGTCTACTCTCAAACTTCACACTTCCCTCTGCTGTGGCAATCTCAGACCTCATCCGCAAGTCCAAATCATCTACCTGCCAGCTGGACCCTATCCCTACTGTTTTAGTTAAAGGCTGCCTACCATCTCTTTCACCCTTAATACCGTCCATCATACACTCCTCCCTCAGCTCCGGCCTCGTCCCCTCATCCTTCAAAACAGCTGCTATAACCCCCATACTCAAGACACCTGGTGCTGACCCCAACAACCTCAACAACTTCCGTCCAATCTCAAATCTCCCTTTCATATCAAAAATTCTGGAAAAAACAATAGCATCTCAGGTTCAAGCTCACTTATCCTTCAATAATCTTTATGAACAATTTCAATCTGGTTTCCGCCCCCTCCACAGCACAGAAACAGCCCTTGTTAAAATCACCAATGACCTTCTCATGGCAGCAGACTCCGGACATCTCACCATTCTCATCCTCCTTGATCTGAGTGCGGCCTTCGACACCATTTCACACAACATCCTCCTTGACAGACTGGCCTCCATTGGTATCACTGACACACCCCTGCACTGGTTTAAATCATATCTCTCCGGCCGCACTCAGTTCATCCAACACTGGTAGTGACTGGAAGTGACTGGGATTTGAAAGTTTTGAGTCCTAGGCCCCCTCCTGTTCATCATCTATCTACTTCCCCTTGGCCATATTTTCCGTAAATTCAACATCCATTTTCACTGCCATGCGGATGACACCTAGCTCTACATATCCACCAAGCCCACTTCTACCCTTCCTCCCACCTCCCTCTCCGATTGCCTACAAGAAATAAAATCCTGGTTCACCTGCAACTTTCTCAAACTCAACAGCAATAAAACAGAAGTTCTCCTCATCGGCACCAAATCAGCCCTCACAAAACCTGACAGCTTTTCCATCACTATCGACAACACCTCAGTCTCCCCCTCCCCTCAGCTTAAGAGTCTGGGTGTCATCCTCGACAGCACACTATCATTCCAAGCACACATCAATAACATCACCAGGTCTGCCTATTACCATCTCCGCAACATCAACCGCCTCCGCCCATACCTCACACCCCATAGCACAGCCATCTTGGTTCACACCCTGGTCACTTCCCACATTGATTACTGTAACTTCCTCCTCTTCGGTCTCCCCCTCAAGTCCATCCGTAAACTCCAACTGGTCCAGAACTCTGCCGCCCGTATCATCACCAGAACCCCCTCCATTAATCACATCACTCCTGTCCTTCAGCAGCTTCACTGGCTCCCGGTCTCAGGGAATCTCAACTGCATGCTCGTCGTCCTCATCGGGGTCTTGACCTGACTCCAGCTCGTCGCCGTAACAGACTTGAGTGGGCAAATGCTCACATTCGATGGCGTCTGGCACGTTGGAGAGGTGTTCTCTTCACGGATGAATCTCGGTTTACATTGTTCAGGGCAGATGGCAGACAGCGTGTGTGGCGTCGTGTGGGTGAGCGCTTTGCTGATGTCAATGTTGTGGATCGAGTGGCCCATGGTGGTGGTGGGGTTATGGTACGGGCAGGCATCTGTTATGGACGAAGAACACAGGTGTATTTTATTGATGGCATTTTGAATGCACAGAGATACCGTGATGAGATCCTGAGGCCCATTGTTGTGCCATACATCCATGAACATCATCTCACGTTTCAGCAAGATAATGCACGGCCCCATGTTGCAAGGATCTGTACACAATTCTTGGAAGCTGAAAATGTCCCAGTTCTTGCATGACCAGCATACTCACCGGACATGTCACCCATTGAGCATGTTTGGGATGTGCTTGACCGGCGTATACGACAGTGTGCACCACTTCCCACTAATATCCAGCAACTTCGCACAGCCATTGAAGAGGAGTGGACCAACATTCCACAGGCCACAATTGACAATCTGATAAACTCTATGCGAAGAAGATGTGTTGCACTGCATGAGGCAAATGGTGGTCACACCAGATACTGACTGGTTCTGAGTCCCCAGACCCCCAATAAAGCAATAAAATGCACATTTCAGAGTGGCCTTTTATTGTGGACAGTCTAAGGCACACCTGTGCACTAATCATGATGTCAGATCAGCATCTTGATGTGGCACACCTGTGAGGTGGGATGGATTATCTCAGCAAAGCAGAAGTGCTCACTATCACACATTTAGACAGATTTGTGAACAATGGTTGAGAGAAATGGTAATATTGTGTATCTGGAATGAATTTTAGATCTTTAAGTCCATCTCATGAAAAATGGGAGCAAAAACAAAAGTGTTGCGTTTATATTTTTGTTGAGTGTAAAACAGGCTGTCAAAAACAACACTAGTTGCAGGGATATTAATTAACATCCGCCACACGCCATGCGGGTAGATTTGCGTGCTGGTGTGTAAATTCTGTCACTTCGCCCGCCATTGTGTCGGGTAATACTTTCCAGTCAGGTCCGATCGAATTTGCATATTTAATACATTCGTCATACGCAGGCCTGCCCACACAAATGGCTGGGCCCCTGAAAACCTCCAGTCAATGGGCCCCCCTTACCCATGCTTTACTCGTATCAATGTGTGCGAGTGCACTCATCCCTCAATAAACACATACATTTTTAGAGACTAACTATCTTAACAACTTGCAGGGACAGTTTGGGGAGCATTATTATTTTAAAATAGTAGCACATTTCTGACTTAGCCCAGCCTACCTAACAATTTATTTTGATATCCTTACACTCACACAATGTTTAACAGATCAACAGATCTCAACAAAATAATCAGTTCACACAGAGACATTATTCTTCTTTAGTATTCACTAAAGCAAACAGTGTTTTCACAATTTGCACGTTTTCTATGCTTCTAGTTTTCTGGTATATAAGCTACATTTACACTAATTGACTGCACCAAAAATTGCACTTTTTGTATTTCTGCACATGACAACAAATCATTTGAAATCTTTTGGTGGTATTGGTGAAATAAATAACACTTGAAAATCACCAAAATTCTTCACACATACAGAAAGCAGGATCTTGGTGGTTACGGCAAAAATTCAAACAGGATGATGCTGCTCGTCAGCTTCATTGTGATAGGACCCGGCTGGTTGGTCAATTGGCCAGGTTTGTGAAAAACTGGTCAGAACTGGCTGGTGAGAGAGAATTTAAACCTGTTTGTAGACCCAGGAAAATTACAGAGTAACTAGCCTGTCTTCTTTATAAGAATGTAGAAGAACTACAAAAGGTACCCAACCTGTTTTTTCATGGGGTCCAAATACTTTTCACTGCCACACCGTTTTTCCGTGAGCAGGAACAATAACAAATATAATCCAGCCAAAACTGTTTAATATCAAAACCCAATCTTGTCACCAAAGGGTTTATAGGATGGATTCTGTTTTAAACAGTTACACGCGGCTGTGCTCAATTTGAAAAATGTTGAACATTTCTACTTTTCTACTGATTATCTGAGTTTGATGCTTCCACAGATATTGTCCAAGTACAGTAAAGTAAAGTAATGCATCGTTTTATTAAAGAACTAAATCTAATATATGGAGACACCTGAATTAATCAAACAAATAATTTTACTATTACTCAAACTTAAAAAAGCTATTCAAGACTAGATTATTTTTTGAGAGTTCAAATTAAATGGATGCAGGGCTCAAAGATCCTACAATTTCTGGGAGAACAAATGTTTATATTTTTTTAGATTAACACATCCCAAACCTTGGCCACAACTAGGTGGGAAACCTTCAAGGCATAAACTGTATAAGGGATCAAATGATAAGTTATACAAGTTCCCTGGCAAACCTCCATTCCCCCTCAGATCAGTTATGTGGTTCCCAGTCCAGGTTCTTGATTGTAAATGACACAGGCTTCTCCCAGAAGATAATAAGACGATGTACAAGAGGTATCATTGAGGAAAAAAAAATGTTTCAGCTTTTATTTACATTTGAACAAAAAGTGGCATGTCCAAAATTATTCTTACCCTTCTCAATAATCAATAGAAAAAGCCGTTATTGGCTATTACAGCAATCAAACGCTTCCTATAATTGCTGGCCAGCTTTTTGCATGTCTCTACTGGTATTTTTGCCCATTCATCTTCAGCAATGAGCTTGAACTCTTTCAGTTTGGAGGGTCTCACTGCCATCACCCTGATCTTTAGCTCCCTCCACAGATTCTCAATTGGATTCAAGTCAGGACTCTGGCTTGGCCACTGTAAACGTTAATGTGTTTGTCCGTTAACGATTTCTTTACCACTTTTGCTGTGTGCTTTGGGTTGTTCTGCGAAATGTCCACTGGTGCCCAAGGCCAAGTGTCTCTGCCAACTGCCTGATGTTGTTGTTGTTAAGAATCTTGATGTATTGCTCTTTTTTCATGGTGCCGTTTAGTGCGATTAGGTTCCCTGGTCCATTGGCTGAAAAACACCCCTCAAAGCATTAGGTTCCCGCCACCATGTTTGACAGTGGGGATGATGTTCTTAGGGTTGAAGGCTTCTCCTTTTTTATGCCAAATGAAGGATACATCATTGTGGCCAAACAATAAAATTTTGACCAGAAGTCCTTCTTCTTTGTCCAGATGAGCATTTGCAAAGGCCAAGCGGGACTTTGGGTGCCTTATCTGAAGAAGTGGTATCGTCCTTGGTCTGCGTTCAATGAACCCAGAGACGTGGCCTCCAGCAGAGCCAAGATTAACCAGGATGGCCTTGGTGGTGATCCTGGGATTATTTGTTTACGTCTCTCACTATCCTCCTGGCCAGCACAGGAGTAACTTTTGGCTTCCATCCACTTCTTTTGAGATTTCCCACCATGCAGAACGTCCTGTATTTTTTAATAATACGACAACGACCCAAAACAAACAGCAAAAGTGGTGAAGAAATGGTTAGCGAACAAAAACATTAAAGTTTTAAAGTGGCCCAGCCAGAGTCTTGACTTGAATCCAATTGAGAATCAGTGGAGAGAGCTAAAGATCAGGGTGATGGGAGGGAGACCCTCAAACCTGAAGAATTGGAGCTCATTGCTAAAGATGAATGGCCAGCAATTATAGGAAGTGTTTGATTGCTGTAATAGCCAATAAAGGCGTTTTCTATTGATTATTGAGAAGGGTATGAATAATTTTGGACATGCCACTTTTTGTTCAAATGTAAATCAAAGCTGAAATAATTTTTTTTCTCCACAATGATACCTCTTGCATCGTCTTATTATCTTCTGGGAGACGCCTGTGTCATTTACAATCAAGAAAAACACTTGCTGGTTGAATTAAAGTAACTTTAAGTCAAAATTTGCCAAGGGTATGAATAATTTCGGGCTTGACTGTATAAATTTTGGTCCAGAATACCATCAGTGGTAGACTGGACCAACTTAAAATTATCTTCCACAACACATGGTCTCCAGTCCAGAGTCAGCACAAAATGTACTTTATTATACTTCATTTAGACCATTTTGAGGTCCATCGACTATTTGCTGCCAATCGCTGGGCTGTCGACCAACCCATAACAGATTCAAGGCCTGCAAAATCCAGATTTTCCACCCCGTGCCCACAAAAATGTGCATTAAGGTATGTTGTTTTAAAGGCAGTGAATAACCGCTGACCGCGTTAATGACGCTCAGAGTGGTGCCCCGCCCACCCTGTTCCCAGAAAAGTCAATCTTTGACGTTCTGGGGACACTTAGTATTAAACATGTCCAGCTGCTGGCTCTGGGCCAGGCTTTTGAAATGGCCGTAAGCGGAGCCGCGGCTCTGTGTAAACACCCAACTATGAATAGATATTGACATAAATATCTAAAAATAAAGATTAGCTTAGTTAGGTTCTTGGCTTCCAAAGACCATGGGCCCCCAAGTGGCTAGGCCCTAGAAAGCCTTCCCACTTTCTACCCCTTATGGGCGGCCCTGGTCATACGCATGATGACAGTGCGCTGCACAGTCCCACAGTTTGTTTTTGCCTTTCTTGTTGAACTGAACTACGGCGCGATCCGCTCCGCGAGGAAACGTTTTCTCCGAGTTGACGTGTGGAGGCATGAGTTGACAAATCAATCGACTTACTTCCCCCCCCCCCTTTTTTTCCCTCCCACGGCAGAGGTTGAGGTGGTGAAAACAAGTGAAAACTGCGCTTTTCCTTTAGGCATCAGAGCTGCCGCCGTTATTACAGTATTTACATCAAAGCCCTAATACAAATGAGATGATTTTTTAATGCTGCCTATGCTTAGCAGCTGATTGTAATTTTGTCGGCTGTAGACAGAAACTAACGGAGGGGAGCGGCTCACTGTACAGTCCCTTTAGTCGCGCAGGAGGCTCGAGACATACAAACCAAACAGATCGCATACAAACAGATCGCAGAAGACTTTCCCATCGACATCTCTAACCGGGAGAATATCCCCGGTTATTATTTTAGCCTCAAACCACAGAGTTCTTTTGCGCGGCGGCTCACTCGCTCACTGGCAAGATCTCACAGTCAGTGAAACGCTGCTTTGCTCGGAATAATCTTTGTGTGTTTCTAAGGTGATTTAACATCATAGTCTTAGACGAGCGTTTAATTTATGCAGCATATTTTGCACTGCATTGTTTTTTTTATCAACTGTGAAAAAATGGTCCCACACCGGACTCTTAGTGAAGCTGACACTTCATGCAGAAGTGACGCTCCTGCAGCGCGCTCACGACCAGACGTGAACTCATACACGGTTATAATAAAACGGCATAACCACCTGATTTTCGGATTTCTAATTTTAAAGTCGACTTGAGCATGAGTGGAAAACCGGTCATTGGGTCGACACATTTACATCTGCCTACCTCAACACAAAGACTGATCAGACCTTCATCTCTTATTTTTTTTTAATGTTTGACCATGACTTCTTCTGTTAAACTATTCATTTACCAGCAAATTCATTATATCCCAAATTCAAGAATAAAATCAATCGTCAAACTACTGCACTTTCAATTACTGGCCAACTCCTTCCACATACTTTCAGTTGTAGGCTTCAAATTCAATATGTTTGCTTAGTTTTAAAACATGTGTACTATGCGCAATATCAACATTTCATATCATCATCTAAAAGAAGAAAAAATATCTAAAGGGAACTTCAATACTGTATTAAAAAAAGTTCTGTTGAACCCTGAGTATGTCTATGAAGTTCAATTATAAAATGTTTTGAAATAAACATGACTAATTAGCATGGTAGATAGATGTATATTGTCTATCATATGCAGTAAGACCATTTGCAACTCAGTTCCTTGGTAGCTCCTACTTACTTACTATTATATTGTTTAACATTAACACATATTAAAAAAAATATTGCATATAAAAAGTGGCTGGTTAAAAAGTGGAGTGGCTGGTGGATTTTTAAATCCACTTTAAGATGTTTTCTGCAACCCTGCCAAAGGAGTTTTTAATGTGAAAGAAGTTAGAGCTTTTTTTTTATTTACATTATTTTAAATAATTCAAGCTATCTTATATTGTTTTGTTAGGGGCAGATAAAACATGTTTGTGAAATTAAATGTTTATATTTAAATGTGATTCAATGTTCCCTCATCATAAATATGCTAATAAACAATGATTTTGTTGTTGCTGCAGCGTGAACTATTTATGGGTATAGGCCCAAGGCCTAATGCATTTGTTCGCCCCCCACCCCCTCCACCCATTATCACCACCAGCCGCTACTGCATATACATGCAGCTTTGCTGGAAGTAAAGTGTGTGTTTGTTCCTCCCAGGTGGAGCTGGAGTTGAGAGCTCAGGTGTGTCTGTTCAGGGAGCTGACCGGTCACCTACCTCAACACATGGACGGACACCAACATGTCCATGTGCTGCCAGGTAATGCACAGTGTTTCTGAGTGATGGAAATAATAGTTTACAATTGTTCATGTGCTAAAATAACCAAATGATTAAAGTCATGATATTAAGTTGAGACAGATTCAATGTTCTCCCGTCCAGACGAGTCTCGGCTCAATCAATATTATTACCAATATGTAAATGGTGAATAAAAGTGGGCCTAATACAGAACCCTGGGGTACACCCTTGCAGATTGGTAAATTGTTTGAGTAGAGACCATCATGTTTAATGCACTGGGTCCTATCACTGAGGTAGTTTTGGAACCAAGAGACTGCTTGCTCTGATAGTCCTGAGTTGAGGAGCCTGCTTTTTAGAACATCATGATCTACTGTGTCAAAAGCTTTGGACAAATCAATAAACAGTGATGTTTCTTATCACGTGCTACAGAGATGTCATTTATCACCTTCAGTGCAGCTGTGGTGGTGCTATGTTTTTTTCTAAATCCTGATTGAAATGTAGACATAATGGCATTGGTCTGAAGAAAATCTTTGAGTTGGTCATTTACCAGATATTCTAGAATGTTTGCCAATACTGACAGATTGGATATTGGCCTGTAGTTGTTTAGCTTGGATGGGTCACCTCCTTTTAATAAAGAGAGAACAAATGCAGATTTCCATATGCCAGGAATTTCATTATTTATCAACGTGAGGTTAAAAAGATAAGTGAGAGGGCCTGCTATAAAATCAGCTGCAATCTTTAAAAAGTATTGCTCATTAAGATCAGGTCAGATTTAAACCTGCAGTGTGTAGAATTTTGGGAATTTTGAGAATTTTTTTCATAGCAGACTTGGTAGAAAATAATTATAATATCCATAAGTACGTTTAATTTAGTGCATAATAGCTGAATGTTTTATTTAGAATTATTATTTTTTCCTGCTCCGCCATTTTGGAAGCGTCATAGTTGGAATGTCATTAGCTCTACAGAAGCACAGAACGGAACAGTTGAACACACTGTGTCCATCAGAACTACCAGTTGGAATGTTCTTGTAGAATTTCTGTTGAATTTCTGTTATTGAACTTCCTGTTTAGTGAAAGGCGTAAAAATTTAAAAAGGAGAACCAGACAAAATAAAATGCTCATTAAAACATCTCCATTTTATCACTAACAGCAACAGAATCTTTCACAATAAAAGCTGGTAAAACATTAGAATCTTTGCTCACAAAAAGTGATTTTATAGCTTTCCAGAATTTCCTCGGGTCATTCAGGTTTTCGGTTGTGACAGAGAGATAGTAATCTGACTTAGCTTGCTTAATAAAAGAGGAGCGTCTATTTCTAAGTTTTCTAAAAACAAGCCAATCGTAGGAAATTCCAGTTTTCCTTGCCTTAGCCCAAGCCAAGTTACGTTGGTAAATAATGTCTGCTAGCTCAGGGGAAAACCATGGATTATCACAACCCTTTATTCTAAATATCTTGAAAGGGGCATGTCTATTTATGATTTGGGTAAAACCATCATTAAAAAATGTCCAGGCTGACTCCACATCAGGGATTAGCTCAATTATACTCCAATTAAAATGAAACAAATCATGAAAAAAACCTTGCTCATTAAATTGTTTGAGATTCCGCTTACAAATGACACGTGGCTTTGATTTAGGGATCTTAGTGTCCCTGACAGCAGCAACAACACAATGGTCACTTCAGTCATTGCAAAAAACATCAACAGCAGAGAATTTATGGGGAACATTAGTCAGAATCAAGTCAATTAAAGTTGACTTTTCAGGGCATTGGAGATTTGGACGTGTGGGGCAATTAATTAATTGAGTAAGATTTACAGAATCACAAAATATTTAAAAATCATCTGATCAGTGCCGTACGCTTATTTTTTAAAGTGGTAGCACTGGTGCTAGCAAGCAAAAAAATTCAGTAGCACAAAAATAAATTTGGTAGCACACAAAGTATGATCGAAAACTTGCATGACCCTAACCCTTGCATTTAGCTCTAATTACCTTTGAGCATGTCATCTTGGTTTTATTTGAGATTCTCAATGAATATGATATCCTAGTGTGCAGTAATAATTGTAGAAAAATGAATAGGGGTGCACTGATTGCAATTTAGACAAAATAATTTACCTGCCAATGGCAATCTTTTTGCTGATTCAGAATTATTTCCCCCCATAGAACTATAAAAATAATGTCTATACCTATATATTTTTATAAACATATCATTATTATATTAGGCTAATAATAACAAACATTTTTAGAACATTTCATTCTTTTAATGAAAACCATACTTTAAAACATTGAACATATAGCCTATTAAATAAATTAGTAAACATAGTTATACAATTTAGGCCAAGTTAAATAGGTTGTGTCAATCTTTGTTTAAATCATAGATAGTTACTGCTGTTGACTGCTTTCTTTATAGGTCCATGGTTGACTGCAGGGCTGTGAAGCGCTAACTTCCTGTTCTTACCTGCTTCAAAATAAAAGTCAACCCGCATTTGGCTAGTAACCGACTTTTATTGTGAAGGCGCACAGGAAATGTTATGTTTGCACACGCACTAACTTGACTGCGTTAATGTAAAGAGAGCCGTCTCCTTCCTGTTTTAACCGTTGGTGAAGTTAGACGCTGTAATCGCCGCACAAGCACAGATCCCGAGCACACATCATTCACCAGCCAAAGTGGAGGGTAGACTTAATAACTTACTCGCCTAAGACTACATTCACCCGCATTTGGAGAGTGTTAATGTAGAGCCCTCTAAGCAGTATTGTGCATAGCTCCTCTGTGTTTCAAACAGACAGCATCTGCTCATTAGCACTGGTGCGACTGGACTTGTATTCATCATCGCACGTGATCAATTTCAGTAGCAAATGCGATCAAAACTGTCGTACTGTACAGCCCTGGATCATCTGATGCTGGTTTAAGCCAGTCCCAGTTAAGATCACCAGCTAAAATAATTTCAGTGTAGTCCAATCTGGATAGAAGATGCCCAAGAGACGGCAACGTAACATTTAAGGCAGATGGAGGCCTATAACATCCGACAACAGTTATACATAGGCTCTTAACCAATTCCACATTCAGTGCCAGAAATTCCAGTTGCTTGCTAATTGATTCAGAGACAATTAGGCTATCTTAACATGAAATTTCGACTTTACATATAGCAACACCTCCTCCTCTCTTTGGTCAGCACGGTACACATTGTAGCCATCAATATAAATATCATTATCAGCAATTGATTTTGTCAGCCAAGTTTCAGATGTTACAACAATGTTGGCATCTGTTGATTTAATCCATATTCTGAGCATATCCATTTTGGGTAACAAACTGCGCACATTAATATGTATGACACTGAGACCCGACGGATTTAAAATCAGACGGCATCTGAATGACATGCAACTCAGGGCCAGGGTTAGGTTGCACGTTACCAGACAGAAGTAACAGTAAAACAATCAACCACCTCTGCAGACATTAGGCTTACACAAAGAGCCGTTCAGCAATTCATACTTTATGTCCAAACGATGTCTGTCAATGAACGCAAAATAGTCATTTAAAACCAGAAGGCTTTGAAGCCGGCGTAAATCTCTGGGTGGATACCCCGCTAGGTTCATGTCCGGTGCCTGTAGCGTCGGAGTTTGTACGGATTGTACAACATCTGTACAACTGGAGCATCCGTAAGCAATGTCTGGTGGGCAATACACGTTGTTAGATGTACTCACCCACTTGCGATCGCTTGCTCGTAAGTCCCACACAGCCAACGCGCAAATAAGAGTGAGGAGAAGTTTCTGTTCGGAAAAGTGTGTGTGTGTGTGTGTGTGTGTGTGTGTGTGCGCGCGCGCGCGCGCGCGCGCGCGTGCGTGCGTGCGTGTGCAGGTGGACAAAGGCGCAGTAGAGAATGAGTGATAGATCCAGAGGATTGTTTAATCCCAATCAAATAATCCAATAAAAAATATATCCTTTCATTTTGCATACAATTAGGATGGCAAATAAATGATTTGCTTTACTTCAGGACAAGTTTAAAAAGGTAAAAACGTGTTAGTAAAAAACAGACAACGCTGTCGTGGACTGGCATGCTGCCATCTTGGATCACTGAGTGATTGCTTTTGTGGATATTTTTGAAGGAAGTCCACTTCTAGGCAGATGTTCAGTCACTCTTAAAGCTCTCCATTTGTAGATGATTTGCCTCACGGTGGACCGATGGAGCTCAAACTTTTTGAGATTAATTTATAGCAGTCCCCATACAAATGTGCAACATCACAACTCTATTCTGAGATCCTCTGAGATTTCCTTTCATCTTGGCATGTCAAACCTGTATGGGTTCACTTTGGTGAGCCTAAACTGACCTGGTTTGATCTGTTTAATCTAGTGCCGCCCAATTTCTTCCCTAAAGATCTCTCATCACATTGGTCCCATCTGATTGTGTTTACCTGCTCGGGGTTCACTAACTTTTGCACAGACTAAAATAATTTGTATTATTTTAGTCTGTTGACTACACAATTGATTTCTGGAAAAATGTATGTGGAATTGATAAACACACACCTGTTATTTAATATAAAAATGACTGGTATTGATCAAATTAATTAATAATGGTTAAACTAAATAAAACTCCAAAAGGCTCAAGGGGTTCACATACTTTCCAGCAGCACTGTAGGTTGTGATTTATTTTGACAAGGCGCAGTTCATTACAGTTTTTTCTTTCTTGCGACAAAGCGACCAATTAAATCAGGTAGTAATGACTTTTCTGGTCTCCAAACGTTTGGTGGAGCGTAGGGGGCAGTCCTAGTAAAAGGCTAAATGTGCAACAGTCCAAAACCCAAAGATGTTGAGTTGAAAAGTATCTCATGAGACAGAAGCACTGAATCTAACAGCAGCTGGTACTAGACAATATATAGTAAAACATCTAAAACTATACTAAACCCTACACAATATGCTTCAGTCCATTGATGTTTTATCTCTATATTTGACATTTAATATATGACTAGTTCTGCATTAATTCTTGGCCATGATGATGATGATGATGATGAATACATTAAGTTGATGAGATAGTAGCTTAAAAAATAGGCTCCAGGGACATGTAAGCTTCCAAACTAGTGATGATGTTGTACTGTGTGTTGCAGAGGTGCGTGAGGTGTTTGCACAGGTGCTGTCTGATCTCAGTATTCCATACACTCGTGTTCCAGTGGAGCCGGGGTTCCACAGCTGCTCCTGGCTGCCAGCTCACCTCCAGAGGTTCTACACACAGGTGGAGAAGGACGCCCGGGAGTCCATCCCCGTCTTCACACGCTACGGAATCAGGTCTGTCCTAGAGTGTATAAAACATTCATAAACTGGAACAGTGTTCTTTTAGTGTGAAATAAGGTTGATTGGATGTTAATGTACTGATGGGGCCAAATATCAAGTCAATTGAACCATTTGGTGTCATAGTATAGCAACATGGCCCCATACTAGGGCCACTTGGTGAGGCACCTTGTCATTTGAGTCTTATAGACAATTATTATTTATTTTAATTGTTTTCTTGACATGCTTTGTTGTAACTAAGTTTTAAGTAGAGCTTCAAAATGACATCAGTAGCAAAAGACAAAAAACTAATTATGCAATTTATTGAAAACTGAATTTAAACTGAATGTAAACTCAAACAGGCTGTTCATCATCTGATGAAGTCCAGTTGTGTATAACGGCCTCTGCACACATCCTACCTCTACTGCGCGTCTACCTCGTGTCTGCGTCTGACTTTTTGTCACTGACCGTGTAATCAACCTAGAGCGGGCACACATCCAACCTCAGACGCACTGCTGATGCGCGTCGGAGGCACGTCTGCAGCGACGCTCCCCTTTACCTCAGGAGGAGGAGCCTATTTTATTCTGAGAGCCGCGCATCTCTCTCGGGTCTCTCTGCTTTAACTGATAGAGAAATACTCTGCTGAGAGTCATATTGACTTCATACCGGCAGCTTTCACTGTAGTTTCACCATTTCCTGGTGTGTCCCTTTCAAAATAAAACTTCCAACAAGCGAAAATGTGACAAAAAAAAAGGCAATGGGGTGCACGGATTACTGTCCAGACTCAATATTAGACTCAATATAAATCATATGCATCATAAATGACACGAAAGAACTTAATTTTTAATGGAAATTATCTATGAAAACTCTATGTAGAAAGACAGTGCTTTTAGAAGCAGCGCTGCAGCAGCAGCAGCTGCTGAGACGTTCCATGTGTGTCCGAGAAAAGTCCGAGAGACGCAGCAGTAAGGTAAGGCGACGCGCTCCAGAGGTAGACGCAGGATGTGTGCAGAGGCCGTTAGACAACCTGCTGCTCATTGCCCTGGTGGGATTAATAAAGTTGTTTAAATTGAATGGAATGGTGTGTTATATGTCACTTTTCTGGCACAACACACGTTTTGACTGATTGTCTATGACCTCCAGTGTTTGCTGGACATATGTATTCCCATTAGCTGGAAGAGACAACACTGAGGTTGTCCTGTCACAGAGAGAGAGGGGAAGTTAACATGTTGGCATCATGGTAAGACTTTGACAACTGCCTATTCCCACCGTGCTGCTAGACATGTTATATGTGAATATGCAGAACTGAGCCTTTACTAGGCCACCTCCCAAACACACAGGCTGGCCACAGTGCAGAGTAGGACAGGCCCTGGCAGAAGTCAACACTTTATTGGTGAAGCTCTATTGATTCCTATGGAGAACTGTTACATTTTCATTTTTTTCTCAAGCTTTTATCGTTGACTCATTAGTAGAAATGGTCAAACGGTGGAATAGTGAAACTCATTACCCAGATATTTATTTCTCTGTCCGAAACCTCAAAAGTCAAAGCCTGAGAAGTGTAGGATGTGGATATGGATGTATGGTGGATAAGGTTATGTGGACATCCTCATACCCAGTCACAGCACGGTAAAGCCTTTCTAAACCTCTTCCATGTCCACAGGTGGCCAGACGTTTACCTGGGCCTGAGCACCATGGGCCTGAACATGTCCATCCCCAACCTGCAGAGGGCACTCACACAGGCTGTGTCTGCAGGCTCCAGCAGCCAGGCCGTGGTCACTGCAGAGCTCATGGTCCACCCAGGTTACCCCAGCCTGCCCCAGGAGGGGGGCTGTGGAGAGGGACCAGACCACTTCTCTCAGTCCACTGACAGACAGCACGAGCTCACTGTGCTCACACACCCTGCACAGCTAGCCCTCTACAGCCAGGAGAGAGTCCAGCTCTGTGCCTTCAAAGACCTCTGAGCACCGCTGTCTTAACATCACTCACATAGAGTAATATATACTGGAATGCGCCAGAGTCAAACAAACGTGGTAAGTAAATAAAATAAACATTATTTAGAGTCCTATTGACAATTAATACAATAAATGCCTCCTCTACAAATGGATGGGGAGGTTTTAATAATAACACATTATTGTTAATAACACATTAAATATTATAACATTTAAACCCAGACACATTTCACTTTTTCATAATGACAGATGAATAACCGTAAATGACAGATAGGGCTGTCATTACACTGCTTTTAATCTCTAGTGAGTGTTAAGCACAGAAGCACTACGTTCCCTTATAGGACCACACACTGGAATGTTCTATTCTCCTTGGAAATGAGAGAACTACATACTAAAGTACAGAACAGTTTAAGGGCCATAGGAGAGAAAAAAAATCAGATGAGGAAGATTTTTTTTTCATTATGTCAAGAAATGTCAAGAATAAAGATGAATACTCTATTGGACTTAGTGGGGCATTTATGTATTTTCAGCATACTACAATTGTCCTGCATGTATTGGGACATCCTCAATCTTCTGGCATACTAAATAGTAGGGAAGTATGGGTATTGGAATGCAGGGTTTGTTTCCAGCTGGACAGTTCTCTCTGGCTGTGTTCAGACTTAACACAGAGAAGAAGAAACTCAATGGGCTAGTAGCAACAACAGCCAGAGTAGTTCTGTCAGAATCATGACTCAAACTAAAAGAAACGGTGCAACAAAACTGACCTCATCCATCTTTAGAACCACTCAGTCACACCGTCTGCTGTCTCACTGTGTTTGCTCTCTCCAACGTAAAAGCAGTAAAATCTTTGTGTTGAGTTCCTCTAATGCTGCTGCCCTAACTCTAAATGACACTGTCCACACCAGACTGGAAGAAGATATGCACAATGTTGTTGCACACATTAAAGGGACCAAGCTTCTTAACTAAGCATATTAGTCTGAGTCTGTATATGATCGTATCCCATCATAGAAAAACTCATTGCACATCACTGCACAGGGTGAAATAGTAGAGGAACCCATCAGCATATTTCTATTTTAGGAACTTCTGACGGATAAATGAAGCCATTTAGTCAGGAGTTTGTATGTACTATGCTGGAGGGATGATTTCCAATGATCTCAGGTCTGTACATCACCTGCCAAGACTGTGTCTTTAAATCTCCTGTAACAATACAGTTTTTTTTTGTAATATGTATAGCTGTTGTCTGGGTATTTGAAATGTTATATTTTGATAAAAGTTTCTGTGGAAACTTTTTAATGCATTGACATATTTGAATTGATTGAACAGCTTAAAAATCCAACAATGTGAGCTAATAAATGATGTCAACCTGGTGTTTCTTTGTCATTTGACTTATTTTAAAATCTTTCACAGGATCGTTAAAGGTGCTGTAGGCGGAATGGTTCTTTTTAGCTAACTTCTTGTCAGTGACTGCAGTTAGCAGTCCCCTCGCTCGTCCCTACGTCACCACATCAATGCATTGTGGTCTTCAAGCAGCAAGTTATCTAGCATCATCTCAGATACATAAGTGTGATAAAACATGATAAAAACCATCAAAACAGACATTGGGAAGGATTTTTACCTGCTCCGCCATTGTAGGCGCATACACATTCACCCATCTGTCGCTCTGGCGTGCACCGGCAGTGAGACCATGAGTGAGACGGGTTTCGGTTTGTAGCGTTCTCTCTTGTGATTGGATATTAATTTTGGGATCCCCGCAAAAGTTTATTTGCCGATTACATGCAGAGCAGCTGACTGAGAGATCGGCTTTAAGAAACGTGCACATTATGTAAGTGATCACTGTATGAATAAAGAGCGATTTAACACTTATATTAACATAAATAAACTGCTTACTTCACCTTTAACATATTAACGTTTTAAGTGAGCACACAAACACCCATTGCACCGTCTGTTCCTAATATCCATATTGGCATAATATCAGTCAAAAATATGACTCATAACTCCTAACTTTTTTGTCTTTATTGAAGCTTCCTTCATGTTTGCCTTTTTGCGCTAGACGAGAGGCAGAAAGGTATAATGAAGGTCCCTTCATACAGGTGGATAAGCTGCAGTGTTGCATGTAGCTCTTTTACTAAAACAGTTGATGTTAATTTCCTCCTTTGCCAGTCTTTCATGTATCATCGTTACTTTTAGGTCACACACATAAAAAAAACCTTCCATCTTTGACAAACCCAGGTGTTTGAATGGTGACTGTCAGATGAGTGACCAAGCCTCTACAGACTGCTGCTCAAAGGGCACAATAAACATTTGTATATGGAACCATTGAAGTATTTTGACATTGTAACTTTTACCAAATGATCTTTTTATTTTTACTACCTATCGGTCAGTTTGAAGTTGTTATATGGATAATGCTTCTGGACTTTTACAAACTACTCAGTAACTTTGTGATGAATCAGTTCAACACGTGGTATGTGCCTTGTGTGTTTGAGGGCAAATGTATTTGTAACCATCGTATTGATCTGTTTTTTTATATGTATATCACATCAGTTTAACACATGTGCATTTCTTCTAAGAAATGTGCTGACAACAGTTGCTTTAACTAATTTAAGGTTTATTGTGGCTGACCACAATAAACCCCCGAGACCTGTTTGACCATCTGTTAGTTGACACCCCCGTTCAAAAATCCCTGTCTGACCAAAAGATAGGATCAGTCCCGTCA
Organism: Hyperoplus immaculatus; assembly: GCA_949357725.1. Lineage (NCBI taxonomy): Eukaryota > Metazoa > Chordata > Actinopteri > Uranoscopiformes > Ammodytidae > Hyperoplus > Hyperoplus immaculatus. The sequence goes on from OX442351.1 coordinate 2,195,912, forward strand.
GGGGCTGACCATGCAGGTTGGAACTTTACTCTGTTGTTTTATCTACTTTTATTAAATTGTTTATATTGAGAAGTTTCAGTTCATTTATTCCCACAAGGTTTAACTGATTAAAAAACTTCCACGACAGTGTGTCCTGGTTACACAGTAACAGCCTTTAACCCTAAACTGTGCTTTTTAGTCAAGTCAAGTCACTTTATTTATATAGCACATTTAAAAACATAAGTTAGCCGCAAAGTGCATCAGTCCGTGTTCCACATTAAATGTGGTTCTGAGTTCTATTTATGGATACTCCGGACAACAATCATGTTAAGTCAATGATTTGTAGTGAATGGGATTGAGCATGGAAAGGGAAAGTTACTCTTACTAGCTTTTTCAGATGTAAACCATAAATGACCATGTTGGAGTCTCACTGTGGTTGCTGTTAAGGCTGACCAGGAGACTGGGAGGTGATATTTGCTGTCACACTATGGAAGCGGCTCTATAATCATGATATTAACTAATAATAGCTTTAACTGTTGGTTGATTATGTCTCTAAATCCAAGTCTAGCATATTGATGGGTTTGGATCAGTTCTGTTCCTCTAGTGAGCAAAAGCTGAACGTGCAACATCCAATTGACTACCAGGCAGACAGTGAGGCCAAATGGTTAGCCATCTTTATTATGAAACAATATTGGGACCAGATCAAACAGCGGTTACATGGTGGGGTTTCGTTTGGCCACTGCAGTCCCTTCCCATGTCCTGACAGCCAGCCCTCTGCCGGCTGCCTTCAAGGTGATTGTTCCTAGGAGCGCCTCCAGGAGACCCAGCTTCGCCCTCCTCTCAGCTGGGCAGCTGGCAGCACATCTGCTGCTGGATCAAATGTCTCAGTGTGGGTAAAGGGCTCTGTGTCTAGTATGACAGGTGAGTAAACTTGGGTGCCCAATAGTGGGAGAAGAGGCATGCTTGGAAGATGCAAGTTAACCAGACAGGTTCTTCCCACGTTGCCAGTTTTATCAATATCAAGTGCCAATCAAAATAATTTAAAGTGGAGAAAGTAAATTATTATCATTAATTAAGGGGGAAACAAATCACGGAAGCCATTTGTAACACAACAGCATGGTCTGACAGTGCAACTCATCTAATTTTGTGTAGATCTGAGAAAAGGTGGGGGTAGTGCTGTTCAATTGGTCTTTAAGGGCCCTGCTGAAGAGAAGTAGGTGTTTGGAGTGTTTGGAAACCAATGACTCTTCCTTTAATACACAATAACCTTCTGTAGCATTGACACACTGTGGTGAAGGAGGTGTAGAGAGCAGGAAACATCTCAGCAAGCACACCTCCAGCTCCGCACTACACTCAACCTTTGTTCCTTCAAATATTATCGATGGGCCAAAAGAAGAAAATAACAGTAATCAACCAGTTTTCCTGCTTTGCAAAAAAAAAAAATACTTCAGAAAAGAATCATGTCTAAATGAGCTTCTATTGAACACATGAGTTGTTTATATGGAGGAAACAGCAACAGAAAATGAACACATGAATCTGAGTTTTTCCATCCAACTCTTCATCCAAACATCATGTTCCCTTAGCATTTCTTTTCCCATTTTTCACATTAAGAAAAAGAGTAGAAAGTTAGAAATGGATCGGGAGATTTTATGGCCAAGGTGGAAGAGGGAGAGGAAGCTGTCTGATCCACAGAGAGTCCTGGATGGGAGGGAGGCTGTGGCTGCAGAGGGGAGGGGGGATAGAATGAGAGGAGGAAAGAGAGAGAGAGAGAGAGAGAGAGAGAGAGGGAGGGCTACACGCTCGTCAGATGATCAGTCCCCTGGCCGCTTTTCGGCGTGTTTCTTTGTAAACTCTTCAGCGTTCTTCACGAATTTTTTACGGTCCTTTGAGTATTCTTCTGCTAGGTCTGCCCTCAGGGGATGCTCCGGCTGGGGGTCGTTCACCAGCGCAATGAGGGACTGGATTACTGCAAGACACAGACCAAAGAGATCCAGTTAGATATGGACAAAACTATTGCTGAACAGTGGTGTGTATGTGCTCTCATTAAAAGAACCATACCACTTGTTTTAACCAACCCGGTAAATCCAATCATGATATATGGTGTTGCAGTCTTTCCAGCACATAGGCTCTACTTATCCGTGACTCTGAGTCCCTCACCATCTTCCAGTCCCACCTCAAGACCCATCTCTTCTCCTCTGCCTACCCCTAGATCACCCACCAACCCAAGCACCATCAACTTATATTTTCCTTTTGTTTGTTTATGTAAAGTGCTTTGACTGCGAGAAAAGCTCTATATAAATTAAATATATTATTATTATTACTTGGGCAGGTAAATTGAGAGCCGCCCAGGTAGATATAACCCATATTCGATTATTTAAAAAAGAAAGAAAGAAAAAAAGGCTATATTAGTAAGTGCGAGTGTTATCGTGGTGCAGCCATGTCAGCGGCCGATGTTGTAGGCCTATGTCAATGCCACGTTATGTGGCTTGTAGCCTACGAAGCGAAACATAATTTTTACTGTATTTTTGCTGCTGGGCGCGCGGCTCACAAGAAGAACAGGCTCAAGCTGACACTCAGCTGATATAGCTGTGTATCAGCTGGGTGTCAGTTTGGCACGGCTTAGCACCGAACCGACACAAGGACAGTAATAACGGCCTCACCCGTTAACATGGGAAGATAAATAAAAACACGCACTTCATGCAAAGCACAGCGTGACCCTGTTGGCACTGTGCGGGAGACGCACTGAACAGCATGTTTACTCGTCCCCTATCAAATGTAATATATTGGCTCAGGGCTCCCGGTCAAACCACAACTAATCTTCTTAACACTGGTGACAACAACACTTTCCTATAATGTGAAGCTGACGGCGATTTATTAAAACAGGAAAGAAAGAAAAGGCGCAGTGCTTCCTGCATTTGGGCCGGATCGAGTCCGGACAAATTCACACCACAAACGAACTGCAGCAGAGTGCGTTTGGAAACGCACCGAGACCACCTCTTCAGCTGGGTCTCGGAGCGCTTGTTTGGTCCGCCCTCGAAACTGCCTGGAAGATGCGCACCGAAGGCGGAAGTGCACCCGAGTTTGTTTCAACCGAACTAAACACAGCATGTGTGAATTCACCCTAACGGCCTCCACACACATCCTGCGTCTACCTCTGGAGCGCGTCGCCTTACCTTACTGCTGCCTCTCTCGTGCTTTTTTTGGACACACATACAACGTCTCAACTGCTGCTGCAGCGCTGCTTCTAAAAGCCCTGTCTTTCTACATAGAGTTTTCATAGATAATTCCCATTAAAAATTAAGTTCTTTCATGTCATTTATGATGCATATGATTTATATTGAGTCTTATATTGAGTCTGGACAGTAATCCGTGCGCCCCATTGCCCTTTTTTTGTGCCACATTTCTGCTTGTTGGAAGTTTTATTTTGAAAGGGACACACCAGGACATGGTGAAGCTCCAGTGAAAGCTGTCAGTATGAAGTCAATATGACTCTCAGCAGAGTATTTCTCTATCAGTTAAAGCAGAGAGACCCGAGAGAGACGCGCGGCTCTCAGAATAAAATAGGCGAGCCTCCTGAGGTAAAGGGGAGCGTCGCTGCAGACGTGCCTCCGACGCGCATCAGCAGTGCGTCTGAGGTTGGATGTGTGCCCGCTCTAGGTTGATTACACGGTCAGTGACAAAAAGTCAGACGCAGGCGCAGTAGAGGTAGGATGTGTGCAGAGGCCGTTAGTGTAGCCTTGAGTCGGATAAAAGTAACGCCTCGCTACTTCATTCCTCTGCAAGTTGATCGGGCAGCCAAAGCTAGTTAGCTTAGCCAAGCCAACACATGGGCACTTGTCAAAACACGCAGCCAACTAAAGTTCAGGCCAAGAAGCTGACGGATAACAGAACTCATGTGAGTAATCTAGGCTACCCTTAATTTGATATAAAATTGGATATCGCCCAGCCGTCTAGTCTGGTCTGTTTAAAAGACTATTTAAATAGGTAATCCTTTCTAAATTATTTAATGTCATTGAATCATTGTTTATCTATGCCAGAGACCTTGCCAGTGTCGTTGTCTAGGGGAACGGCTTCCGCGATCTGCCTGTCTCAAGCCCGAATACAGAGCCACGTCGGCAAACTGACAGCGCGACTGAAGGGACTGTAGGAAGCCGCCTCCCTCCATTTCAGATGAGTAAGTTACATTCACCTCCAACTAGGGGTGTGAACGTTTACAAACACACTTTTTTTTGCTGATGCTGTTGGAGTGACAGTGTGCAGTGAGAAAGACATGCAGACAGATAGACAAAGAGAGGCAGAGAGGCCTTTATTTCATAATTTTGCTTTCGTCTTAAAAGTGATCAAAATTAGCCTAGCGATCATCAGACTGACTACCGCTGTCGGGGCCATTGGGCTCACGAGCCGACCAGCTGATCGGACCAGCTGTTTGAATCAGAGATGAAAACAAAAGTGAAACTGAAGGTGGAGCACTTAAATAGTTAAAGTGTGTTGTGTTATCTGCTTTAGTAGACTACAGTAGCACATGTCGCCCCCCACTCCTGGAAATAAATTAAGTATTTTTCGAAAAAATAAAACAGTTTTCGTTTTTTGAATTTTCCTTAACGGCTACACGTGCACAACGCATGGACAGCGTTTAAATAAAGCCTCTGATTCCTATTATAAAAAAGGCTTTGATGCAAATGAAGTCTGAACACACACAGCAGGCAGCAGCAGTGTATCAGCACCACAACTGCGTGCTGCTGCCGCAAAAAAAGTCACTTTTTTATCCGTGCCTCCAACACGTCGACACGCAAATAATGAGTCGTTTCACATCCCTAGTTTTTATTACACATTTTTGAGGGATACAAAATATCGCCGTTATCGTTATCTGCAAAAAATCACACACATTTTTAATATCGCACACCCCTAAAAACTTAAAAGATTGTGTACCATCATCAGTTTACCTACAGGGGCGTTCAGTGACACAAACACACCCACCTTGGTCAGTTTTGGTGGCAGGCTTCCAATTCTCTGCGCTGATCACAGGCAAGCACACCTGGCCCTTCTCATCGATGTTGGGGTGATAGATCTTTGTCTTGAATGTGATCTTGGGAGGCTTGAAGGGGTACTCAGTGGGGAAAATTATTTCGATTCTGAACGCACCTTTGTCATAAGGAGGGTTGTCCTGGAAGTAAACAAAGGAGGTTAGTCAAGGAAACAAATTGGTCAACTTATGTCAGAGCAGAGCAAAAAGAATGGCTACTTACAGGAACAATGAGCCCTTGCCATGACAATAGGTTTGACTCATCAACTTGAATGTGGCTGAAGTTTTTCATTCCAGACTTGCGAATCTCGTCAAGTTCCTGAAAGAAGCGTCATATTATTACAAGTCAAACAATATCAAAATGTCATTATGATGAGACTGACACAAGTGAAACTTTACTCCTCACTCCACTCCATAATTGTACAACCCGTTTTCAATTGAAACCACTTTCAAGTGTGTGACAAAGGATTTCTTAAGAAACATGCTTTATTGCATTTCAATTTCACTAAATATTTAAGCTCTACAGTTTCTTCCTGGTTATGTCAATGCATGTATGGCATTTAACAGTGGAACAGAAGTTCAGGCTTTCCCCCAGTGTATTCCAGGCATGGTGGCCCACCATTTTGAGGGATGCAACTTGCTGGTTGAATAAATTTTAAGTCAAAATTTGCCAGGGGTATAAATAATTTTGGGCATGACTGTATGTGTATTTGCACACGCACCTTCACAGTAGGGCTGCTCGATTATGGCAAAAATGATAATCACGATTATTTTGATTGATATTGTAATCACGGTTATTAAAGAGGATTATTCATTGTAGGGATGCACCAAAATGAAAATTCAGCCAATTCTTTCAACATTACATAAACAAAACTCCCAATTGTGCTCCTCAAACATAGCCTACAACTAAAAAGCCACACAAAATAAATAATCAGTAAAACCTTCGAATCTAAGAGTAAAATTAATATTTTACTAGGGATGTGATTGTGAACCATTCATTGATTTGTACTTCGACTTATAAGAGGAGGTAGGCTATGAATCTACAGAAAGATCGACTTATTGCCTTCTTTTTTTTGCAGTGCATGTTGAGTTGCTGTAAAAAAAACTACACCACAGCTGACACCGTAATGTTCAGACTTCAGAATTTGCATCAGAGCGCTGATCATAAAAATGAGACGCTTTATTTAAACGAAGTCCATGCTTAGGTGCTGGTTGTAACTTTTCGTCTGTAGACTGAAACTAACGGAGGGGGTGCGTCTCACTGTATATTTGCTCTTGTCGCGCAGATAGTTTGCCGACATGGCACAATATATTCAGACTCGAGAAATGCAATCAGAAAGCGGAAGCCTTTCCCCTCAACAACGTTAACGTGCAGGAATCCCCGACTATCATTTTACCCGTAAAGCCACAGAGCTTTTCTGCGCGGCGGCTCACACCGGCAAGTTCTCACAGTGAATGACACCGTTACCCACCGCCATCACAGTGTCTCACTCACACCATGTGTCACCGAGTGAAACGCTGCTTCAATCGCGCAAGGCTTTTGTGTTTCGGTGTAACATCCTGGACGAGCGTTTTAACTTTATGCTGAATAAACCATTGCACTGGAATCGCTGAAAGCGACAGTGTTCGGGCGGGGGCGGGGCGCAGGTGGAGACAGAAGGGTGCGCTGCATTTACTACACATGACCCGGCGTGCCGCACAATAACCGTTTTATTACGATTATCTTATTTTCATGATCGAGGGAAGCCAAAATTGTAACCGAAATCGAAATTCAACTTCACAGTGCAGGCCGGTGAGTAAAATAAACAAACATGGACGCTGACGGGCAGCAGCATTACAGCTAATGCTTACACTAAAGGACTTTTAAAAGACTTTGAAAAGACTGAAGACTGACACCCTCTCACATCTAAAGACAATCAACTCACACCTGAAGACAACTAGTCATTAGTTTTCAGTCACAGAGTGAGATTTTGAAAAGACAGGGGGTCTCATATTGCAAGACTACAACCAGATTCCTTTTCAAATTGATATAATTTCCAATCCTGCTACGGGGGATTAAAAGTGATTTCAGTTAAATAAAACGTTTTTTTTTAGCAGGTAAAATGGACTGGGTGTATAAACAACTATATGCCCTTATCACGTAGGCTTTGTGTCATGTATGATCACGTTTAAAACTGCAAACGCGATTGTGATTATATTTAATTAAAAAAAAGTTAATTCAATATTCCAAGCGGGGGACATCCTGTAGTTATTTGACCAAATGTATATGCTGATATCGTCCCCAAATAACTCTCACTCCTAAACCTGTATTTGACGGTAAAGTGTTAAGGTTGCGCGTGATAGCCTGGTTCTCAAGCCGAGGCTGCTACGTGAAAGTGTCCGGAAAAAGTGCCTCACAGCTGGACACAGGCAGGGTTCGACATAACCCATGGCCCGCTGGCCCAGGGCCAGTAAAATCATATGCAGGGCAAGTTGATTGGCCAGTCACTGTCCTGCCCGGGCCAGTAACGGCCAATCACAGTTCAGTATCTTTTTGTAGACTACATCATGGTTCATTGAAATCAAAGTGAAAACTGCGCTTTTAGGGAGCGCCTTTAGCTCAGTTGGTAAGGCGTCCCCTCCATGGGCCTCGGGCCAGCAGTGGACGATTTCAGCCCGTGGTCGTTCTCTGCATGTCACTCCCCTCTCTGCCCCATTTCAACTCTGTCTCTACACTATCAAATACAGCATAAAAATGCCATTAGCTGCCGCCGTAATGTTACAGTATTTGCATCAAAGCGCTAATGGTAATACAAATGAGAGGCTTTATTTAACCGCTGTGAATGTGTCGCTGGTGATTGTAATTGTGTCGGCTGGATACAGAAACTAACGGGGGGAGGCGGCTCACTGTACAGTTCCTATAGTCGCGCAGTTTGTTTGCCAACAGGGCTCTGTGTTTTAAGGCTTGAGACATACAGATCGCGAAAGCCTTCCCCATTGACATCGCTAACGGGGAGAATATCCCCGGTTATTATTTTAATAGTCAAACCCCGGTGTTCTTCCGCGCTGCGGCTCACTCACTCACTGGCGAAATCTCACCGTGAAACGCTGCTTCGCTCGCACTAGGCATTGTGTGTTTCTAAGGTGATTTAATCATAGTCTTAGACAAGCGTTTAACTTATGCTGCATATTTTGCACTGCACTGTTTTTCATCAATAGTTTGAAAAAATTGTCCCACACCGGACTCTTATGTGAAGCTGACACTTCATGCTGAAGTAACGCTCCTGCAGCGCGCTCACGAGCAGACTTGAACTCGCATATGGGTCAATGACGTGACGCCCATTTTTTGTGTCCCTGAGGTTAAATTAAATTTGAAAATGTGGAAACAAAAAAAAGCTCACACATTACTTTAACACATTCATTTCTAGAGACCCTATTCAAAAGTTTTTGGTTTTATTCAATTTTGAGAGAATATTTGGAGATAAAAGGCAAAAATGTCTAAGTGGTGTAACCGTCAAAACTTCGTACCACAAAATGTAACTTGCTTAAATACAGGGAATTTCTCAATATAACATCCTATAAACTATTTTGGCATTATCCTAAAATGGAGGTCATTATGAGTATATAAATTATATTTAGATATAACTTTCATATTTGTTCTAATAATTTGGGGAATCTCATCAGACGAGCGAACGTCCTGAATTGTCAAGTGGTGTAACCATCATTCAAGATGCCATTTTGTTCAAATCTTTAAGAACAGTAAAGGACCCCTGATGAACATGACTGCTACATTCCAAAGTTAAGAGCTCTCCAAGAAATATAAGATATTTGCACTTTTAGGGTATGTCAAGTATCATTTGGGTTACATGTCAAATGGTGTAACCCAAATAAAATGTTAAAAATAAAAAATATTTTATTCATAAATAGTATTATTTGTTTTAAGAATTATATTTGATTAATTCACACCAAGACCATGTCCTCAGATATGAGTCCATGATAATGCCTGTCAAAATAGATTTTTAGTCGAAATGTCAAATGGTATAACCGGTTACACCATTTGACTAATTTGACAAACATCTCAGTTTTTGTCCAATTTTTTCAAAAATCACTAGTTTATGATACTGGTTTAAAATGAAATATGAGCTCAATTACTTTTTAACCTTCAATCACACCTAGACACACTTGTGTGTTTTGAGATTTTAATTTCTAGCGTATCTTTTTCATTTGTTGCTTATATTGTTAATAAATTGGCCAGTTTGTGCATTTTTGGGTGTTCTCAATTTTTTTCATGAATACTTTATGTTTTACCTTTTGTAAACACCCCTACTGCAAATACTCACACCTTTACACCTAAGCACAAAAGTGTGTCCCATTGAAACCCATTCAAATCCTTTGAAATCACTATTTTTGATCCTGCTTGAATAACAAGTATTAAACATGCAATGTCTCATTTCTCCACTTCATTCGAGGCCTGGGGCTTTACGTGTGTGCTCCGAGGCATTTCTTTGGAGATGACGTTATTTTTACTATATGTGGCAAATGGAGAAAAAAACGTTTTTTTGCGAAATAGGGCGCTCGCACTCTATCCTTCTCCTGCTCTCGTTACACAAGTTGTGAGGCATTATTTTTGTGTGAGTGTGCGAGTAGGTGTGTGTGGGAATGAATGCACATCAAAGTTTGTGTATGTGCACGCGCACGGGTCTTCAGCGTGCACACTTTATTACCGTATGAGTGAATGGGTTAAAGCCCAGGCGCTTTCAAATGGCCGTTATCCATACCATTCCTTTCATGAGCATTTTTCATGCAAAAGTTCAAAGCACCACTTTTTTTTTTGTTATGAAATACTTAAAACAGACATCTACCCCTGGCCCTTGCACAACTTTGATATAAATTAAACTCAGGTCCTTTCCCACAACATGAAAGTTACTGCCGCCGTGAGAATCAAAATATACGCAGACTTTGTTTGGACAGGTGCACAATGCTCCTCTCTACATTAGTAGAGAGGAGCATTGCTTCTAATTTCTTACCTGGCATCATGGAGAGACTGTACTGTACCGAGGAAGCAATTCGTATGGTCATGGAGACGGACGAAGAGCCCGAGGAGCCCGAGGAGGCAGACTGCACATCGGACTCCGATACGGATACGGCGGATGAGGATGCAGACTACCATCCGGACGCTGACACATCGTCCTCCAGCTCCAGTGAGGCATCCAATTCAGGGGAAGAGGAGGCTCGTCCGGACCAGCTATGGGGGTCCAAGAACGGCCTCATCCACTGGGCACCGTCAAACGCCCAGACGCTCCGGTACTTCCCTGCCGAAACCGGACTCACTCCAGGCCCAACCCGCTATGCTGTGGCCCGCGTCAACGAGCTGGTAGACACCTTTAATTTGTACTGTACACCTGAGATGACGGCGCTGATCACCACTTACACAAACCTGCACGGGAACAGGACGGTCCAGGACTGGAAGGATGTAGATGACATCACCGTGCGGAGCTACATCGGTCTCCTCCTGCTGGCCGGTGTTTACCGCTCTCGGGGAGAAGCGACCCGCAGCCTTTGGGACGATGAGATGGGCAGGCAAATTTTCAGGGCTACAATGTCCGTGAAAACTTTTGAGAGGCTGGGAAGAATCATCCGTTTCGATGACCGACTTTCAAGACCGCGGCGCAGGGGAGACGACAAGCTGGCTGCAGTGAGGGACATTTGGGATCTCTGGACGGCCAGGCTCCCCCTGATGTTCAACCCAGGAGAAGATGTGTGCGTCGACGAGCAGTTGGTGCCATACAGGGGACGCTGCCAGTTCCGGCAGTATATGCCTAAGAAGCCGGCCAGATATGGACTGAAAATGTGGGTTACTTGCGATGTCAATACCGCATACGCATGGAGGGTATCTGTCTACACCGGCCGAACAGCTGGTCAGCCCGCAGAGCGGAACCAGGGAAGGAGGGTCGTGCTGGAGCAGACGGAGGGCCTGAAAGGCATGACAGTGACTTGTGACAATTTCTTTTCCTCGCACGGGCTAGGAGAGGAGCTGCTCCAGAGGAAGCTGGCTATGGTCGGGACAATCCGCAAGAACAGGGTTGAGCTGCCCAAGCAGCTGCTCGTCACAAGAGGGAGAGAGGCACTCTCCTCCCTGTTCGCCTTCACCCAGACGCACACTTTGGTGTCGCATGTCCCAAAGCGGGGCAAAAACGTCCTCCTCATCAGCACCAAGCACCGGGCTCCAGAGGTCAGCAGCGGGGAGAAGAAGAAGCCGCAGATCATATTAGACTACAATCGCTGCAAAGGAGGAGTGGACACAATGGACAAGGTATGTAAAAATTAAAGTATTCCATATATTTATTAGATCTATTTTATTGTATTTGTTTTTCTTTTCTAACCTATTTTATTTCTTTGTTTTTTTCGTGTATTATACATTATCCTTGTAATTGTCATCGCCACTGTACAGGAGACAACCTCAGTGTCTCACGAGTTAAAATAAAGGTTATTATTGTATTGTATTTTTACAAAACTCTCATCATTTTTCTCTGGTCCCTTTTTTGCAGATGATCGCGGCATACAGCTGCCGGAGAGCGACCAGGCGGTGGCCCTTGGCAATATTTTTCAACATTGTGGACATCAGCGCGCTGAACGCCTACATAGTTTGGAAGGCTATCGATCCGGCATGGCACCAGGGGAAATCCCACAGGCGTAGGCTTTTCCTGGTCGAGCTGGGGAAGAGCTTGGTAGCTCCACAGATGGCCCGAAGACAGCGTCTCCCAAATGCACCATGGGCCGCCAGCCTGGTTCTAGGGGCACAGGCAGGTAACCCCACCACAAGCGCAGCAGGTCCAAGCCGCTCACCAACCGACCGTGCAAGGAGGCAGTGTGCGCTCTGCAAGACACGCAAAGTCGCAAGCATCAGCTGCAAGTTGTGCGGAAAGTTTGTCTGCAGGGAGCACTACAGTAATGTTTGCAGTTCTTGCATTTAAATGTTTGGCCTAAGGTAGGCCTATGTTGTTCATTTGTTCATTTGTTGTATTTTGTTTAAAGGGTTAATTTAAAAATGAAAATCATTTATATTTGTATATGTGTGATAAGTTCTGATGTTGCGGTTAAATAAAATGTAAAATAATTGAATAAAAAAAATCTAATGATTTCATTTATAGGCTCATTTCTTATTTTGAACCATAAAAAGGGTGTTTTGCATGTCAAATCATGTCAATTAAAGGGTTAATTAACAAAAAAATACTTTAATATTTTATATGTATGTTTAGTTCTGATGCTGGTTTAAAATAAAATGTAATTTTTTTTTAACAAAAACATTACTTTATATAATTTTCATAGGCTCATTTCTCATGGACACACAAGTGTGTCGAAGGTGCAAAAGTGTGAGTATTTTATGAAAAGTAACAGTGCAAAAAAATTGAAAATGCAAAATGATAAATGTTGATGCTAATCTTTCACACACACTAGCCTGCAATAACCAAACCAGAAATAGTCCAGTTTGCATAACGTTTTTTGAAAATAAATCATATTTTGCATATTTCAACCGATAAAAAGGGGGTTTTGATTGTCAAATCATGTCAATTAAAGGGTTAATTAACAAAAAAATACTTTAATATTTTATATGTATGTTTAGTTCTGATGCTGGTTTAAAATAAAATGTAATTTTTTTTTAACAAAAACATTACTTTATATAACCTTTATAGGCTCATTTCTCATGGACACACAAGTGTGTCGAAGGTGCAAAAGTGTGAGTATTTTATGAAAAGTGACAGTGCAAAAAAATTGAAAATGCAAAATGATAAATGTTGATGCTAATCTTTCACACACACTAGCCTGCAATAACCAAACCAGAAATAGTCCAGTTTGCATAACGTTTTTTGAAAATAAATCATATTTTGCATATTTCAACCGATAAAAAGGGGGTTTTGATTGTCAAATCATGTCAATTAAAGGGTTAATTAACAAAAAAATACTTTAATATTTTATATGTATGTTTAGTTCTGATGCTGGTTTAAAATAAAATGTAATTTTTTTTTAACAAAAACATTACTTTATATAATTTTTATAGGCTCATTTCTCATGGACACACAAGTGTGTCGAAGGTGCAAAAGTGTGAGTATTTTATGAAAAGTGACAGTGCAAAAAAATTGAAAATGCAAAATGATAAATGTTGATGCTAATCTTTCACACACACTAGCCTGCAATAACCAAACCAGAAATAGTCCAGTTTGCATAACGTTTTTTGAAAATAAATCATATTTTGCATATTTCAACCGATAAAAAGGGGGTTTTGATTGTCAAATCATGTCAATTAAAGGGTTAATTAACAAAAAAATACTTTAATATTTTATATGTATGTTTAGTTCTGATGCTGGTTTAAAATAAAATGTAATTTTTTTTTAACAAAAACATTACTTTATATAACCTTTATAGGCTCATTTCTCATGGACACACAAGTGTGTCGAAGGTGCAAAAGTGTGATTATTTTAAAGGAGCATGGAAGGGTTAAACCAGTTTTAGGTTATTGTTGTTTGTATCTTCTAAAACAGTTGATATTTCCACAACTTTATCACCAAAGCTAGGTACGGCTAGGATAAAATCATTAAGTGGCATGATTTTGTGATTTTTTAATTCATGCTTAGCTTCAATGCATATTTGTATATAATTCCTTTTCATTTGAATGTCACATCATTTCATAATACATGAATACATTATATATATGAAGCATGTGAACAGTGACACCTAATGTGGAAGGATGAACAGCAGCTTTAAATACCTAGAACTCCAACAATTTGTGAAAGTTATAGTAGAAAATGTTAATCAAATTTAGGCTGCAGAATTGAGCCACTTTCTCTACAATAGATGCCACATTCAAAAGAGGAAACAGGCCAATTACAAAAAGAGGACAGGAAAGGTAGTTGTCATGAACAGAAACAAGCATGCACTCACACTCACATGTGCTGCTGCAAGCTTTTTTCTTGAATGTAGATTGTCAGATCACAAGGCATAACGTCAACCAAATAATACCTTGCTTTCAGATAGATATAACTAAATATGAATTCACTGTTTAAAAGTGAATGCAGGAGCATACATGAATCTCCTAGTCTCTTCTACCCATCCACCTAGCTCTTTCTCACAAACAAATAGATGCACTTAAACGCACAAACACACAATTTGTTTAGACTTTTTGCTGTTGATTGAATTTTTTCCATAAATACAATCAAATGAGTTCCACCCTAGAACATCTTTGTCATCCATGGAGATCTTTATTTAAGAGTGTTTTCTTTAGGTTTAAGAGCATATAATTACAAAATCTGAATGTGTAAACAATAAGTCATGCTCTTGAACCAGAAGACCACGCTCGTGAATAAAGATAGAATAATTACTCCATAGTCACCTTAATGGTATTTGTTGACCAATGTTTTAAATACATGAAAACAAAATCCAATGGCAAGTCCAAACACAGTAACTATCTTGACTGTAGTGCCTGATTTCAGTGTTGTTTTTTCTACTTTTTGGCTGTAGAAGCAACACCGTCAAGTGGTGTAACAGGTTTGTGTCAAATGGTGTAACCAGTTTTTTTCCTAAAAAAATCAAAATGTACCTGTAAATTAATGTAGGCCAGAATTGATTACTCTTCTTAAATGTATTAAATCATTTTTAACACTTTTAACACAATTGGTCAACAATTATTTAGAAAACAAGATGTTTCCAGTTAACGTCCCACTCAGAATTGCAAAAACGCATACAATTTTGATTTAGGGGTTAACCAAATAAAATCTTTTTTCATGTGATATTTTGAAATGGAAGTTATTATTCTTATGAGTTACATTCATATTACACTATGGTGGACAAAATAATGAATATTTCTTATTCTTTTGTGGTTACACCATTTGACATTGTCAGGTCCATTTGGGCCTACTTTTAGTAGAAAATTGTGTAAATCCCATTTCCCATGAAATAAAACTAACAGACACACACACACACACACACACACACACACACACACACACAGCGGATTGATTTTGTCAGTTTGGTTAACAGTCCCAGTGATGTTGGACTCAGCGCGTAGCGAGATCAACTGGCACATCGTGGGGACAGTAAAATACGTAAGCTCCAGCACTTCTGCTCTCAATTCACCGGCCAGTGTTGTTGTTGTAAAGCAGCTGACCGGCGCGGCGCTAAATGTTTACGTCACACCTGACACTGTTTACAAGCGCCTCTTTCATTCCGGAACACTGTGTAAAAGGGGCTACTGATGCGCCAGCAGGCCGGCGTTGCTTGGTTCTGTGTAAATAACACAGAAGCAAGCAAAGCCGGCATTTTGGAGTGATGTTGTTCCGTCAATATGCCGCAATCTCTGTGTAAAAGGGGCTTATGAGTAGTGCAAATCAAAATGTTATACAGTGCTTTCGAACAGAGAGCGAACTGCATGGTGAAAGAAAACAGGAAACCGAAGCTCGCAGGCGCCCCCCTGTCATTCAAATCCCGTTTGAGGGATAATTTCGGATTCCAGGTGAATTATGAAAACAGCGATAGACGTGTGGAACAATGATGGCACACAGGTTATTGTTTCACCGCGATCGCTTATGTAGGAGGCAACACGTCGAACATGCATACGCATTTGAAAAGGCACCATCAGGTGTTTGGCTACTTTCACCATTACTGTGAAGAAAAACGAGCTGGGCAAAACCCAGACATTATTTTCTTTTTTATACTGAAAATAAACAAGCTGTCATTTAATTAATGCAGCAGTAGCAAATTAATAATTTGATAATTGTTATATTTTTAAGAACACTTTAGAGTTTAACAGAGCTGCAGCAATATTTTCTTTTTTTAAAGTCAAAAAGACCCTTAAAGATGACATACCCTTTGTTTACACCAGCTTACAGAGCCTGCTGAGCATTAACAGTATATGTTTTCATTGCAATGTTAGTTTATGCTGCACCTACACTAGTATTTAATAAGTATTTTATTTATTGGAGAATTGCAGCAGTATTTTTTATATTTGTTATGCATTTTATTTGTATGTTACATACTGTCAGCTACTTACTGACAGCTAAAGCTGTTCATTCTCCGTTAACTATAGGGATGGGCATAATTAATCGATTGCTCGATCATTGCTCGTTAAGAATATTGTCGATCACGTTAAATTGTTATCGATCATAATAGCCGTTGTGTTGCGCAGTGTGAGTCCCGCAGCACAGCAATGAATTTCACTATGTGGCAGCACCAGACTGTATGGGCAGCAATTAAACATCCTACCAGCAGGGGGAGATACTTAACTAGTAGTAGGAGACAACAGAACAGGCTCAGGCAGCAGCCTGCGAGCTGCCGTAGATGGCAAAACTTAAACAGCAAGAAGTTAAGGCGAAGTTTGGCATCGGACAGCTTTAGATCTGAAAATAACTAAGTTCATTAAGCATTGTGAAACCTTGTACAACACTTAAACAAACCGAATTATGTACCACTTGTACATTGAAGCCTAAATCCGACCCTGTTTAACGTTAGCGCCGCTAGCATTAGCGGCTAACTTTAGCGTCTATGCTTTCCTACTTCGCCTTCATCAGGGAACTAATTTGCACATTTTGTTTATTAGTTGAAGTAACGTTAGGTCCTTTACCACTCAGAGAAACGTGCCGTGCCCTTATGCAGTCTTTGGCAGCATCTTAGGAGGCGCATATGTGTTAAAACTTTAAAAGGTATCGTAGCATTGGCTCCTTGTTGGCTCATAGCCTCGGGCTTTAACCAGCGCTGCATTTTATTATTATTTTATTTAAAAAAGTTGCCTTGTTTTAATAGATTTGTTTGCCTAGAAGATCTTGGAATAAAGATGTAATTGAGTAAAAACCTCTTGTATACAGTCTATGGTAAAAACGCTGTATTTTGGATGTTCTGTTGGCATTTTTTAATATGTAAAAAAAGATAACGATTAATCGATAATTGCTCGTTAATTTTCCCGATGATCGATCAATTGAATTTCTTAAAATGCCCATCCCTAGTTAACTATGAACCATACTGTACCGTACCTTCAAAACCGAAGTACGTACCGAACCGTGACTTTAGTGTACCGTTACACCCCTACTATCAACACATGAGACAGCAATAATCTCTGAAATGCTGCCATAACGTTCACAAAGCTTTTATTATGAGCCCAAAGAGATAAGTATTGCAAGTTTTCTGTGCTACTCTTTCAGCGAGTAGGCTCCAACACCCACACTGGAGACATGATGCTAGTGACTGAAGCACAGGGCTCAGGCTGTTCAGCGCTGCCTGCGTCTTCCTGTCTGTTTCAAAATAAAATTAAACTCACGTTACGCCAGTTAAATGCATAGACTGTATCACGATTATGGCCAAAATGATTATCAAGATTATTTTGATCAATATTGAGAACACAATTTTTTAACCGCGATTATTCATTGCTTTTAGTAGGGATGGGCATTTTAAGAAATTCAATTGATCGATCATCGGGAAAATTAACGAGCAATTATCGAGCAATCGTTATCTTTTTTTACATATTAAAAAATGCCAACAGAACATCCAAAATACAGCGTTTTTACCATAGAATGTATACAAGAGGTTTTTACTCAATTACATCTTTATTCCAAGATCTTCTAGGCAAACAACAATCTATTAAGACAAGGCAACTTTTTAAAATAATATAATAATAAAATGCGGCGCTGGTGAAAATGGTGACTAAAATATTTTAGTCCGTTCCTTGTACCTGCATGATGGATGTGTATAAAACTTGATTTTGAACTAAATAAAATTATGTCCAAAATGGATAACTAAAAAAATTATTTTGTCAAAATGAATCACAACCTATATGGCTGTACCATGTCAGAATTGAATTTGAAAGGACAGACACAGGAAGTGGCGACAACACTCAGCAGCAGTCCACGTTAGTTAACTTTGCTGCCTCATGCCTTTACTCACAACGTGAGGTTTCATCTTCGCTTCAGGTTGTGTGTACGCCGGTCAAACAGAGCCACTGACTCAGTGTTTTCCGTAAGCGCCGGCCGAATGGCCGTACATGAAGGCATTTCCAGCCGGCTACTCTTCCACCTCACCTCCACACAAAACCTTTCCACTTAGGTCTTTCGCATAAACGTTGAACTGAGTTCTTGTGTTATACTGTTAAATAAAGTCAGTTAAACGTAGAGAGTTCAAGATCTTAGCAGACCCCCGCCCCCACGTCTCTGAATAATCTGCCTGCTCCATGCGGCGCTGTGTGTGTGTGTGTCTCACTCTCAGCAGTGTACAAATACACAAGCATGCACTCACGGTGCATCTCTCACGGCGGACGAGCGTTTCGGTGAAATACGCCAATAACGTTAGGACCAGAATTGACATGAATCACGCTTGTTGTTACTGCAAGTGAAATCAAACACAAGTTATAAGCCCAACATTGTCCAATCAGTAGGCTACACCTGTTCTACCTGCATTTATTGTGAACACGCAATATTTCAATCTGTTCTGTCGGTCTATAGCCTATTTCAGCCTCATCTGTGAAAAAAAGGTAGCTAGACAACAGAGTTCTTGGTTTCTTTAAAGAAGAGAGAATAATATAGAATGATAACAACATTGTTGATGTTTATTTGCATAATAATCTATTTTATATTAATATTTTTATGGTAAATCCATGTGTCTTTCTTCAATATCTTCTAATTCATCAGAACCTTTGTCTCCAAGTTATTCCAAAAATAAGTAGGCAACTACACAGAAAACAGTTCACACAAAATTAATTCTCATCTCAAAGTGCAACAGATTCATGCATTTTCACTTTAAAAAAGGTAAAAAAAAAAAATCTCCCGGGGAGGACATACCCCCGGACCCTCCTAGGAGAGGCGGGATTTCGGCTGGCTACTATTTTCACCCAGGTTGACATTGGAGGCACAAGCTTAAAACACTGCCTGTATAGAGTTATTATTGGGTTATATTTGGTAGACATTGTGTCAGTAGTTTATAGAATAAAATCAAAATGTTTTTTTTACTGAAACATATGCCTCTAAAGAGTAAAACAAGAGACAATGAACATTTGGAGTGGTCTCTTTTCCAGCTGTATATTGCCTGACGAAACAAAAACGTCACACAAAACATTCACGTCTACATTGTGTACTATTAGCACTGCATTGGAAATAATATTTTAGAAAAAATACACTGAATTACAAGGGTGTAGAGAACAGTACGCTATTGTAGACTAACGTAATAAGGTTGTAATTAGGCCTACATTATTTAGTTGGACGGTCGTAAAGTGAGCATTTTTTGTTCCAGTTTGAAAAAAAGAAGAAAATAATCGATTAAGTGTAAATAATTCCTATTTGTCGAGTATATGATTAAAAATATTATAAGACCTTGTCATGTGTAATTTATATGAAATATTCATTAATTGAATTTATAGAAAATATGCTATATCAAATATCGTTATCAGGATATGAAATGACCTGTATCGGGATAAGAGATGTTGGTCATATCGAATAGCCCTAATTTGTATTGTATGAAGTCTCAAACAGTACACTGACTAATAAAGCAATATCTACTTTGTCTTGACACGATAAAGGTACGGACAAGTGTTGCTTCTTCTGGCTCTTCAGAATCCTGAGTAACGACCTCAACATTTTCAGCTATGCAATTATGGATAAGCAAAAGAGGGCTAGTTAATGTATAACTCTTTATTGGCTAACAGCATTGACATTTGAATTTTACTTTCATTTGCAAGCTTCCTCGTGCAGTGAACAGAAGATTGTGACTTTAGGTACACACCTTAATAGCTCACAATTTCACATGCATGGCTCATTTACTTGTATGGACATTTATTTGGATTGGAAAAGACCATACAAAAACACAACTTTAATCACAAAAAATGGACAACATAGACCTTGCGTAATGTAGCCTACTACCGTCACCACTTATTTTAACGACAACGGCACTAAGCTGACTATTACCGTAATGTAGAAAGCAAAGTCTGACGCTTTCGCGTAGCAGCTATTAAACCCGTTAGCTGTATTCCATACCATCCCATAATCAAGAACTCTGGAACATGGCTAATTGTGAGTTTTGCTGTTGCTAGCAAGCTAGCAAGCTGGGTCTAAGGCTAGCCAGTTAGCTTATTAGCAAACGCTTTATGCCGCGGAGATTTGCTTACGGTCTTACGTTGGTCAAACCGAAACTTCCCTCCCCAAGTCATACATCCTTTAGCCGCATAAAAGCATATATTGTACAGTTAAGGAGACAATGGCGCCCTGGTTGTCTTCCGAAGGCTGTTTCTCTCTCTCCGGCCTAACTTGCCGGTGCTACGCAGCCTAACGGCAATATGTGTTCGGCTGGGTGGCTAGTGACCTTTCACTTTTAAGTTTACAGCTGAGATCGTGCAGTTAATGTGTCTTCACATAGCAATGTTATCTTGAATGAGTTTAGGCGAATAAATAATGTCTACACTAACCGCCAATGCTGCGTTTAAATGACACACATTACATACGATATGAAAATAACGGGATCGGGAGATTTACCTTGGCCAGCCTCCTGCTCGCCGCCATCTTGAAACTACTGTGTTTTCCCAGGATACACAGCGCGGCGAATATGGTCCGTCTGATCCTGTTCCATGCTCTGTTCCTGGAGTCGAAGATCATTCTGTTCACTACATTTGTCAAATCAAATCTTAAAGTGAAATCACCAATATTATGTCCTGTTCATATGGCTCACAGATCACACACTTGAAAATGTACATTATTACCGTTAGCTGGATAAGGCTTCTTATTGCCAGTTGTTACCCACATATGCCTCTAGACATAGCAGTTAGGCCATGGACATATAAAGAGCTAGGCCTATATCAACATGCTGTGTAGGCTACTGTAGGTCACCCAATAGAGCCCTATGGTCTACGTATAAAAACATTTATAATGTTTTGCATTCATTATAATGGAGATATTAAAGTTGATGGAGACCATTAAACGTTGGGGCCACACTTCCCTAATAGTCCATAACCTGGCTGTAACCTAAGTTTAAAAACTCAACACAAGGTTATGCAATATAGGCTGCAATATGATGTTATCACAGCAAGGAGTTCGGATAGGCCTACTGGAATTTCATTTTCGCAAATGAGATGTAATGTTTGGGTTGGCTTTTAACTGAAAAAACACTTTTCTTGTGTTGCTATTTTTAAAGGAATTCAAGTCCACTTCTCGGCAGATGTTCACTCTTAAAGCTCCCCATTTAGATGATTTGCCTCACGGTGGACCGATGGACCTCAAACTTTTTTTAAGATAGCTGTCCCCAGACAAATGTGCAACATCACAACTCTATTCCTGAGATCCTCTGAGATTTTCTACCCTTTTTTAATGTCTGACCTGTAAAAAACTGACCTGGTTTGATCTCTGTTTTATCAAGTGCTGCCCAATTTCTTCACTAAAGATCTCTCATTACATTGGTCCATTTCATCACTCAATTTAGCCCAACTGATTGTGTTTACCTGCTCGATTTAAAGCTGGGGTATATGATTTCTGATTGGTCAAAGTTAACATGAGCTGTACACTTTGACGAATCAGAGCAAGGCTCCGATTCTCTGTTCTTATTGGCTGTTGGGACTGTCCATTCACTATGGCACTACTTTGTTGGTGTAGAGCAGGGGTGTTCAAACTTTTTTCACTGAGGGCCACATACAGAAAAATCTACGAAGGGCCGGGCCACTTTGCAAAAATAACACATTTATCAGGACATGTAGCTGCTCTGACGTTTAGTTTCATAGTGTCTTCGTAAATTGTAATCCTTCTTCACACTTTCCTTGCACATTAAACAGACACATTTCCCCTCTTGTTAAATGCCAATGATACACCCAGTGTTTTCTGCTTTTGCGTCCAATGTCCAGCTGGGTGAAAATAGTAGCCAGCCGAGATCCCGATCCTCCTAGGGGGGTCCGGGGGTATGCCCCCCCCCCCCCCCGGGAGATTTTTTAAAGTGTTAAAAGCAGTGTTGGGAATAACGCCGTTTAAAATAACGGCATTAGGAATCGCCGTTCTTTTTTCAGCAACGGGGTAATCTAACTAATTACTTTTTCCGTCGTTACAACGCCGTTATCGTTACTAAACGTTAAATGCGTTGCGTTACTATGAATTGATTGAATAAACTGTGTAATCCGAACGCACCCTTGGCTCCATACTAAACAAACTGCTAGTGAGGAGACCAGTGTGTTTTAAGTTGAGTTTTATTCAGTGTGGATGACATTATAACTGTCAGTTAGCGCCGTCACGTCAGTCAGCCCGTTTAGTGAAGTTTCTTTTTCTTTCTCTCTCTGTTGTGTGAGTGTGCACGTTGCCGCAGTAACCACCAGTAACCAGTAACCACATTCCACGGTTGAAACGTGCTCTCCCTGAGTTTGTTTGCATCGCCCTTGTGAGTAAGTGCATGGAGTTTCCCGATCTTTATAAATTATAATTTATGCACGTTATTAAACGGCCGCGATTCGCCGGTTGCAACAGCTGTTTAGCGTGTCATCACGAGCCGAATATTGCTATTGTTCTTTTCCTGGGATCCGTATGCTGCTGTGCATGTTAAAGAAGGAAATAAACAGCGGATAAATCCTTACTCCTCCTCTCATCGTCTCATGCTTCATAGTCTGACGTTTTTGGCCTTAAGGCCATGACACACCTGCCCGATAATCGCCGTCGTAGAGTCGAGAGAGGGCGGGGACACAAATCTGTTTGGTGTGTGCCATGTAATTGGTCGTAGTAGATGTCGTCGGGCTTCTTTTGGCGGCGGGCAGTCTTTCAGTTGGAGCAATTTGATTTGTGGAGGGCTAGCGAATCAGTGAAGCCCGGAAGTGAGGCGGGTAGCACAAACAGCTAACAACAGTTAGCCATCTTTTTAATGTGTTTGTTTGTTTCGTTCAGCGAGTACTCACATGCATCAACCCTTGTTGACTGCTCGACACTCTCTGCTAAAAATGGTGCTCTTTATGGTCCATAAATATAAATACTTATTTCTATCTATGTTTATGGTCTGGACGAGAGCCGTCCCATCATCTCCGGCTTTCGTATTTTTTCGGGCCACAATAACAGCTGCCTGCTGTTATGGACACATTACGTCCCGCGCAAGCGCAGAGCTTACGGAAAGTCAGCAGTCGGTTTGGTGTGTTCTTTGCACTTTTTCGGCCGCGACGGGAAGACTGGAGCTCCCTGAATCGGCAGTCCCCATTTTCGGGTAGTCGGACTGGTGGAGAAGCCCCTGACTGCGGCCCGCAGCCAACGTTGAGGGGGAGGAGACATTGAGGGGGCCGGCACATTGAGGGGGGGGAGCCTAAGACCACATTGAGGGGGACGGCGCTCAGTCTCTCACATTCACTCCTCAAGCAGGCTAATGCTAGCGCTATGTTAAGCTAGCGGGAGCCCACGCTGTTAATTACATACAAACACATGGCACGGGAGTGTTGTGACTGGCTATCTTTCTTGCAGGGTACCTATTACAATGTTAAACGTAGCCTATACTACTTGCTGTAGTTTGGTCTGACTTTGGCAGTTGGCATTGTTACATCCGTAGTAATACCAAAATAAGAGTCCTTGTTACATCCAGTTTAGCAATATCAAAATAAGAGTCCTGCATGGAGCAGTAGCATACAGGGAATGGGCCCTTTTTCTGCCAGCGATCACACCATTTTTGATCAAAGATGTGGTTTTACTTCATATTTTTAACTAAAATCAATATTCTTATGATTGCCATAAATATTTAAGACATAGTTAAACAAACAGTATATATTTTTTATAAGCTTAAAGGAATACATACCATAAAGGTGTGACAGAGTTGAAACTAGGGTAACAGGGTTGAAAATGGTAACGGGGTTGAAGGGGACATATACAAATTAGAGTTTATTTTAGACTCAAATTGCTTTCAACATGCATTAGGTAAAAACAATTCTAATAATTAATTTTAATGAATAGATAACTTCACGATCACAGTACCGGATTGGTGGAATGACTCGAATAAATTTTGTGAAACAACATTTTATCAAGCTGACCTGGCATATTAAATACCCCTTTCTTGTGAAGAGTGAAGACCCATAGCTATTATGGATTGTATCCACAGAATATACATGCTGTTACAGCCATCCTGTTCTTTACCTTGAATATGTGTGTATTAATTATTAGTAATATTAATTGAATTATTCGATGGCAAGGGGCGTGTTTTGGGCCGCAAATTCGCCTGAGAATGGCAGCCGGTGTCAGTCTGGCAATGTCACAATCAAGTGCAGACACTGTGGAAACATAAGTTTGACCGCTTTAATTTAAATGTTTGTTTTCCAGCACCTTAACACCGACACCTTAAACACCACAGTTAATGCCCAGGAGGCATCGCTTCGCCTTGCTGTGCATACATGTATCCATGATCAGTTAAAGCCTCAAAGTGTTATATGCCTGGAAAATCCTGTCCTTGTTCAGGAAGGAAATCTTTTCAGTAAGGGTTCACAAGTGTCATCTATAGTCTACTTACAGCAGTGTGTGTCTGGAAATATTGTAAAAAATGCAATTAATCATTTAACAATTCAAACATCTTTATTTTAAGATACTTTTGTTATTGAGTCACATTTTAGGTCAGCCCTGAAACACTACAGCTTGTGAAAATAAACAATATTAACGGTTTTAATAGATTGTGCAATTGTCCCTTTGTTGCTGTTAAAATAGACTCATCCATAGTGAATTATGGTGACTATGGCAAGAGAGAGTATAAGGTAAAAATAAGGACAATATGTGTTCTTTGATTGTTCTACACTTTATTGATTAGTTATCTTTTCTGTTAATAGTTTACTATGTATTTTTTGTAGTTGTTATTTTTACATTGTTCTGTTGAATAATAAGACTGTTCTTAGGGCTGCTGTGATTGGTGTAACTTAATGTGCGTCACACCTGTAGCATTTAGTTATGTCTAATTGAGGTATATTTTTAAGCCTTAAATGTGGTCACATTGCATCTGTTAAGATCATACCTTGGGGTCACAGTGACCCCTTCATAGTTCCCCATATCTTATTTTGACTCTTACTTAATTCATAGGCAGCTGGGCCTGCAACCGTCACAGACAGACAGGAGTTCTCTTTAGCACATGTCACATTGTTTACAGTGCACACTTAATCATTTTACATACATATATACTTGCTTTTGTAAGTATAGATCTCATTGCTGACCCTTGGGAGACACAACACTAATTTAACACTCACAGGATCATCTATGTCCTCATAAGTGAACTGTTACAAGATAGCAAAAGCAATCAACATAGTAGGAAGGGATGTCCATTGTTAACCTGTTGACCTTTAAGAAGATATTTAACCGGTTAATACTATAGGTTAAACATAAAATTATCTAAATGTTTCTTATATCCGGTTATTATTCCAAGTAGGGCCTATACTGCTGCATGCAGGACTCTTATTTTGATATCACTAAACCGGATGTAAGAATGCGTTCTTCATGCAAATAATTAAACAAGTCGTTTAGGCTATGCTTAACTTTATAATAGGTCGATGGTACGCAGCAAGAAAGATAGCAAGTCATAATACTCCCGTGCCATCTCTCTGTAACATTTAATAAAGAGCGTGGGCTACCGCTAGCTTAACGGCTGCAGCGGACCTCTACGAGTGAATGTGTGAGAAAGAGACGGACAAGCAGACAGCGAGCGCCTGCTCAAGCTCCCCCCCCTCAATGTGCCGGCCCCCTCAATGTCTCCTCCCCCTCAACGTCTCCTCCCCCTCAACGTCCGTCTGCGGGCCGCAGTCAGGGGTACTTGGACTGGTGTGTCCTGGCCTTTAAGTGGTGTTTTAGCCGACACCCCTGAAGTGAATCCAGTGATATAGCAGATCAGCACGGTACATTCAGCATTTTCCTCTACTACTTTTGTTGAGAACAAAATACTTGAAGTGCAGGATAAACCTCTTGCTGTCTGTTGATGTGCAATAAATATTGAAGGTTATGTAGCCTACAAGTAGCTCTACATTTCTGTTCTACTCATTTCAAACTGCTCAGAAAAATCCAAATTTGTTGACATATAGCAACTTTTTTCTTTTTACAGTAGGCTAACGCAAATAGTTACTTTCCCTGGTAACTCGTTACTTCTATTATAAATTAATTCAGTTACTAACTCAGTTACTTTTTGGAACAAGTAGTGAGTAACTATAACTAATTACTTTTTTAAAGTAACATTCCCAACACTGGTTAAAAGTGAAATGCATGAATCTGGTGCACTTTGAGAGGGAAATAAAGAGGCTAAATCTGAAGAATTTTGCATGAAAAAAAAATTGAGGCACTGTGGCAGATGAATTAGAAGCTAATGGAGAAGGACACATAGATTTTCCATAATAATATTAATTTAAAATAAAATATTATGCAGGGTCCTCTGGGATGGGCGTGTTGCTCTTTTTCTTTTATGGGACACATTTCTCTGTAATATAATGAGTGCATTTGAATTATTTAAAAATTAAAAGGGCCATATTACAATATATTTTTAAAATGTGCCATGGGCCAATCAATCAGTTTTTGACACCCCTGCACTAGTGGGTTAACTAAGAAATGCAAAAAAAAAAATTTTTTCAAAGGGCCATATTACATTATATTTTTAAAATCGGCCGTGGGCCAATAAAAAGCGGGCCGCGGGCCGCAGTTTGCCTGCGGGCCGTAGTTTGGACACCCCCAGGGCCGGCGGTAGCCAGGGGCCAGGGTGGTCCGTGTCCACCCAAATGTGGGCTGTGCCCAACCAATAAAAAAAAAAAAAAGGTGGAAGTCCAGACCCACTATCGGACGGACCTGTTCATTCGCTCTCCAAGAAAATGTCAAATAAAATTCAGACAATTAATTAATACTAAAGAATATACCATTACCATGCATTGCTTCTAATTGTATTATTGGGTGGGCAGGACAGCCTGCCTCCAAGTTACCCACCCGCTTATAGTGGTCACTGGTCAGTAGAGCCGGCCCGAGGCATAAGCGAAATGAGCGGTTGCTTAGGGTCCCGACTGCCAGGGGGGCCCCCCCCCAATTTTTTTTTTATTTTGTTTTTTTTTTAGTTTGTGTGTTTGATATCAACATCATATTACGTAAATTATTATACAATAAAAGGAATAGCGGAGAACGGGGTAATCTGAGCCACTTTTTACATTTGCTCCCCTCTAAGCGAGCTAAAATGATTTATCACTCAAATTTACACATTTCCCATTAATTCAGGATGTTTCCTAGAAATGGGCATTAGCAGAATTTTTTCAAGACAAAGGGCAGTGAAAATATGATTGTTTTAAAAAAAGTTGTCATGTGGCTCACTTTACCCCAGCAGTGGGGTAAACTGATCCACTTACTTTTTCCACTCTGAAACTACCATAACAACACATATTGTAACAGTAAGAATCCTGAAAGCTAGCCACACATTCCAGAACTAATGTCGGACTAGTTAAAGAATGATGGGGTTTGGTCAATTAAGCAAAACAAATTTTCTAAACACTTGAAAGTAACTCTGAACAAAATCCAAAATCAAATACAACATATTGTAATTCAAAAGGTTTTAATAAGATTCAAATGAAAGATATAACCAGCTAGATTAGAACACAGTCTGGGGGTCAGAACACAGGACCCTTAGGGCCAGCTAGTGTCTGGGGGTCAAAGCATAGGAAAATCAGAACCAGCGAGAACAGCCTAACATCAGCCTGTCATACTCTACAACTAGGCCTACTCTACATTCCAGCCCTGAAGGTCACAAGGAAAGATGGGAAGGTGCTCTTTCTGTATGGTTGCCCCAAGTCGTCTTCCTGGTGTATTTCCTTGGCATGATGGCTTTTCCACAATGTGTATGACATTAAAATAAAACATATGTCATGTAATATTACATTAAAGTATGTTTAAGACTAAACTTAACTTGTGCCTTATGGTGGGGGAAAGTGAGACAGTGGCTCACTTTCCCCCACAGCATTTGGCTCACTTTCCCCCACCACCACAATTTGAGAAAAAACTACCTCTCTTAGCATTTCAGGCTAATCTTCAGTTATCAGCATCACATGGTTTCATATGTTGGTAGTTCATCAACACGTATGATAGAAGTTTTTCTACGTGAATACATTTGCTTTGGCACAACAGTTGATTAAGTTGACAGCAAGACAATTTACTTTTACATGCTAAATACCTATTTTGGTGAAAAAAAAACATGCTTACCACAGCACCATGAGGTCCTCTCTTTCAGGGCCAAGGGGAAATAAGAGGGGCTTGAAAACATATATCTCACATGACCACAAATGTTTTCCGTTGCCTAGATACAGGGGGTGGCTCACATTACCCGATGCCTCAGATTCCCCCGTTCTCCCCTACAATGTTTTGGTAGATAGTTAATAGCTTAATAATTGAATCAGTTCATCTGGGAGGTAATCCGAGGTTAACTGATCACGTCACGTTCAAGTCCATGGCATGCACAGTGTGTATTGAGTTTATTTAAAAATATTTGAAAATGGGGCTGCCCTCAGTTGCCCATGCACTGTGTATAGTCTATAGCCTATTTCAGCCTCGTCTGTGGAAAAAAAGATAACTGGACAACAGAGT
This sequence comes from Hyperoplus immaculatus, assembly GCA_949357725.1. NCBI lineage: Eukaryota > Metazoa > Chordata > Actinopteri > Uranoscopiformes > Ammodytidae > Hyperoplus > Hyperoplus immaculatus. Next base: position 2,224,433 of record OX442351.1, read on the forward strand.
TCTTCTGCTTCGTTCCTCTCACTGCATTTAAATGAATTCATTATATTACAGAAAAATATGTCCCGTAAAAGAAAAAGAGCACCAAGCCCATCCCAGAGGACCCTGCATAATATTTTATTTCAAATTTATATTTCTATGGAAAATCCATGTGTCTTTCTTCAATAGCTTCTAATTCATCCGACCCAGTGTCTCCAAATTATTTCTTTAATTATTTATCACACAAATTCCTCAGATTTAGCCTTTTAATTTTCCTCTCGAAGTGCACCAGATTCATAGCCTGGCATTCCCAGACCTGCCACTAGGCGCTGGCAAATAAAATTTGCTGCACCTGTTGGTCTGGACACTCTCCATTGAAGCTTTTTCAGAAAGTCGAGAAATCCAGACTCACGTTTCAATTGGTTCTATCTAATATGGGCGCGCCAGAGCCCTTTGTATGGTGCTCTGGGGCGGACGTAAACGGATGACGACAGTGACGTGCATGCAACGTCGAAGCCGTGATAGTAAACATCAAAGATGGCTGTGGATATGTTGTGTGAGTTTGAGACTGCTTTGGCCTGGACCCTTAACGATTTGGAAGACGGCACTCAAATCTTTCATTAGCAAGTAAGTGGAACGTTATGTTTTGCCGACCGACCACGGCAAAAGTTTAATATAACAGTTTAACAGCTGTTCGCTAAACGAACGGGGCTTAATACGTCACCTTGTGCATCGCTCTGATTGGTTGTAGTGCTATCCAACTGCATGCAGTGGCATTTGAAATGCACGAGTAGGAGCCGCCCTTTGAGTTGGAAATTACTATTGATCGTGGCCAGACCCTCTATCGTTCAAGATATTAGGGTCTGGATTTCAAGGCTACCAGATTCATGCATTTCACTTTAAAAAGGTAAAAAAAAATCTCCCGGGGGGGGGGCATACCCCAGGACCCCCCTAGCAGGGTAGCAGGGTTGTGACCTCGGCTAGCTACTATTTTCACCCAGCTGGACATTGGAGGGAATAGTGGAAAGACTATCTATATAGTGTGTATAGTATATAGCTCTGGACTACCACCATCCAGGTTGCCCAGTCCCAGCTTTCTCTTCAATCAGCTCAGGCTGCCTACAGTTAATACTGCGATTAAAAAAATATATACATTATGTTGTACATAATGTATATTATATGTTATTCATAAACATTTGGGGAAAAAACATGCAAGAATCAAATCTCCCACACAGCAACACTCAAACTTTATTTGCATATTGTGTTCTACACAATTCACAGTAAATGTGCCAAAAAGCAGACGCAGAGATCTTACAAGCGCACGCTCGCATCTTCGGTCTCTCTGCCCAGTGTGCCCACCTAAAATTTCTACAGGCCCACCCTAATCTAACTGTCTAGAACCGGGCCTGGACACCCCTGGTGTAGAGCATGTCAGGGAGGGACCATAGGGGAGGGACCAAAGAGAACAAGTGGAGCGGTTGAGGTATTTGAATTCGAATCTCTATACCAACTGCCATTTTCTCCCCAAATCCTCCACCCCAGCTTGAGCAATACAAAAGTTGGCAAAATCATGGAGGGAAAGGGTTGTTGTTAGTGATGGCCAGATGAAGCTTTTTGAAGCCTTGAAGCCTTAAAGCCAAATGGTTCACAAAAAAGTTCATTTCTCGAGGCTTCATTTGAACCGATTTGAACACAATACAACCCCCCCTGCTGGTCAAACAGTGTTAAATAGCCAGATAATTCTATCAATTTGTAATAAACTCAATACTGTCCTGCAACATTGCAGCCATGGGAATGACTGACAAGTTAATAAATCAATACATCTTAATAAATGCATTTCATGTAGCCTATTGTTCATGTATTAATTCATATAAATTAAATACAATTTATATTTTGTTTGGTGTATTATTATGGGTATGAAACATGATAAAACATGAATAAATCTATCAATAAATATTTGTCGTCAAACTTTGAATTACTCATAATGACAGGAATACTTATTTTCAAACTGTCGCAGTGTTATAAAAAGGTAAGGGGCAGTGAATGTGCTTGTGCAACTTAAGGATTTGATTCATTTTTATTGAGAAACAAAATTTGTTCCACTGTGCTGGGGTTCAGACATTTTCCCCTTTTGGAAACATCTTCTCCTGCTTTGGAGAACACTCTTTCACATGGCACAGATGAGGCAGCAGTGCACAATAAAGTCACAGCAAGTTGATACAACATCCACGTCTACATCACTCCCAAACCAATAAATCGCCAACACTAACCCACAAAGTGCGAGTGGATCCACAATACCCGAAGCACTTCTTGAACAAACGAGGCTTCGCTTCGAACGCCATCAGTCACGTGATTCGCCCTTAAACGATACAAGCATCGATACCGATACGCGCTTCACCAAAAACTTCCGGGATTACTCGACACAAGCTCCGAAGCCTCGGCACATTTCGACCCATCACTAGTTGTTGTGTCTAGTGTATATGGGGAGCATAACTGCTAGACTTCAGCTAAAATTGGACATTTTCACAGTTAAATGGTCTCCAATAATCCTACAGCTTTCAAAGCTGCAAATGGTTGGTATTGGGGGATTAATATAGGCCTACGCTAATGTTACAAACCATCGATCAGTGATTTCTGTGTGTCTCCTGTCTTTGGGGTTCAATGTGTGGTCTCTGAGAGGGTGGGGGGAGACGGAGTTGAGTGAGCACCTGCAATGTAGGCTATCTAAAAAGTAAAAAAAAAGTAAAAAAATAAAATGGCAAATCATTTGTTTTAATTGTTTTAACAATTGATTTCTGTTCAATAAAAAATGTGTAATTGATAAACACACACCTGTTATTTAATATAAATACTGGTAGCCTATTTTGGACTAGTTCACAAGTAGACATTGCTTTGTGGTCCTAGTAGAGTCTCGTCGTGCTGGACCGCCACTCATGGACTTATCAATGGCCTCCATAGCCATATCTTTCTTTATAGGTCCACGATAGATATGAACCATGAACAGCCGCCCTCCACCTTTTATTTAGTGTACTATCTATGCCTCCACTGCCGGTGTTGTGCCGAATTCCCACTCCCCCGCAGGATCATGCAATGCCACTGCCCAACTGAGGCGTCACCTGGAAGTAGTCACGGCTGTCACGCGCGCCGGGCGGGATGACCGGAACAACAAGATGGCGGAGAATGATGTCTTTCGGGTAGGCGAAAAGAACAACAACCATTATGTCTTACTTGTGTCAATAATGCAACATGTAACGATAGTTAGTAACCGATAAAGTGGTCGATATGAGATGCCCCTGGGTGTCGATGTGAGGTTATAGGGCACTGCTAGGAAGGAATGTGCGTCTTTAGATCTGGTCGTTTGTTTCGGTCGTTAGCTTTAATGCTAACGGTTTATCTCGAGCCAGTCGTCAATAGGTCCCTTGTTTGCTCGCTTCAACTAGCTGAAACCACACTGAAATATATACTTGTTATAATGGCGTCTAGTGACGTCTGCATTATTCTAAGGGTGGTGTTTAAAGCTGTTAAGTAACCTTTTTGTAAGACATCGATATCATGTAGATTTTGCTACGAAGAGTGAGCTAAAGTTACGTTAAGGCTGTAACCTACTGTCTGAAATATCTTAATCTTATGTAACTAATGTTGACGTTTCACAAATATTAGCATAGGCCTACGTTTTGTAACGGATCACACATGTTCTGTTTATGTTGTATTGTTGTGCCTTAACACCAGTTTTAAATGTGATCAACTTTAACCAAACAAAAAGTGGATTAGATTGTTGTGACGCTTATTATTTCTTATGATGACCAACACATTCTGTGTTTTGGCCATGAACACAATTTCTGCAGTAGGCCTACGTAGCTTCCAATGTATTTCGGTGTTTGAGACGGTGGTAAAAGAGGTGTCTAAGTTTACGAACACCGGTTCTAAATGTACTAAAGTAGACTGCTCAGTGCGGTGAGCTCCGACCCTTCCCTAGCTTCTCTCCTCCAAGATCGATTATTTCTTCTTCTTATGTTTAAATACACGCTTCTTTCTACACACTTGAACGATGTCTTTGGGATGTTCAGTTTAACGTTCTCATTAGCCAAGGGGTAGGCTATCTTATCTACTACTGTACTGGCAACTTAGATTAGGATGCTTCTTCTTCATGTTGACAAAGATAAACTGTTGATTCCATGAGTTGTAGTCATTGTGCTGCCAACACCTCAATGCAGCTGTATTAGCCGGATGCCATCATCATCCTCTCCTTTCTGTGTATGAATAGCACAGTGGTAGACACTAGTTTGATCCGTGTATGGACAGAAAACCAAGGGAACCTTAAGTTAATTATAAATGGTTCAGGTTAAATAAATAAAAAATAAGAACTATTTAACTAAATGACAATCCAGTCTTTTATGTGGTAGCCTACCTTAAAACAGGCTAATGAAAATAAAGCAGTACACAGAAGATCATGGAATAACTGTTAAACACCTTGATTTCAGATCGGAGTGACAGCTGACTGAACCTATCAGGCAACAGAATAAGTTTATCCTTTACGTTTAGCCTGGTAACTTATGTCCCTCCGCTTTTATGCAACCGGATCGAGGCTAACTCAAGCCAGGATAACCAAAATATCCTAGGTTAATCCCTTATCTTGGTTTTATGCAACAGGCCCCTGGACTTTTGAGTGTATTTACGCCGCGTGCAGCCTACTCTGGCTCTCTTTCATTAAGTACGGGTCCCCAGTTACACTGGGGACCCGTAATTATTACTCTCCACCATACTTATTCTTACTTCTTACTTCTTACTTCTTCTGACTTCTTCCTCAAATTTCTAGCTGCTTCTCCTCCCACACCGTTTCACGCAGACATGCAAAAATTTCACACAACGTGCGTCCCCACCCCACGGGGTGTGCTATTATACAGTTTTTTGAATTTCCGCTAGGGGGCGCTGTTATGATGTCCCGACTGAAAGAACTTTGAGAGGCCACGCCCCGCACACCGTAACTCCGATTGACATGAAATTTCTCACACAGGTGTATGCAGGGCTGTAAACTAGCGGTCGCCACTCACCAAATGCGACCAAAATATTCCCCTGGCGACTTAATTTTGGAGGGATACATGCCACTGGAGCGGGTAAAAGTTTGTCCTGATGGTCGTGCTCTTGCGATAACTTATGCATGATAGAACAAAACATTGTAGTAGCTGTAAACTGATAAATTATGACGGTAGCAAACGTCAAGCTAAACTGGTGATTTGTTGTGTGTCACACTGAAGTAGCTCCCCCGACGTCACCGCTGTAGAAAATAAGTTCCCCCGAAGAAACGTAGCGTGCGCGTCACCGCCATAGAATGTATAAGAACGCCGCTCTTTAGAAGTTTTGGCGCAGCAAAAGCAGTTCGAGCGCAGCAATGGAGCTCTAAATAGATACTGGATCGGATTGGTCCCATTTTTAGTTCTGATGAGTAATAAGTAATGAGTGTAGGGCTGCAACAACGAATCGATAAAATCGATTAGTAAAAGCATGGCAACGAATTTGGTCATCGATTCGTTGAGTCGCGCGATTAATAAGTCACTTGCAGGCGCGGCACTGTTTACATCCAGCCGCCGACAGGTTCATGCACACCCACAGCGAGCCTTCCGCACGTGAAGCGGTGCGGGAAAGCTGTAGTGTGAGCGGCCACAGCTTGTATTTTGGTCATATCTAACACTGGACTGTAGGCCTATATAAAAGTGTTGTACCTTTGCTGTATTTGGGTTAAAAAAACTCCTTCAACTCAGTATCCGTCTAGTCCAAAAACTCTGTCAGCTGCTGCTGCTGCAGACGGTGTGCAGACGGGCTCGGAGAGTCGGCATCGGCGCATCAACAGTCATTCAAAGCAGCGGCAGTAATCACACAACCAAACGATGTAGAAAGTCCCGTCAGTTAAAAATAGTAATCCAGTTTTTAAATCCATGTTAAAATCGGAAGGATATAGAGCTAGTTAGCTTAAAAAAAGTAGCAAACATGTCAACTGTGATGTGTTCAGGCCGACTCAGTAATATGAGTGATGTGTTCAAATGCAACACAAAAAAAAATAAATTTTAGATTTTGTCGATTTTCCCACCAATATAAAATAGATAGTAAAGATGGAATTATGACCTGTTTAATGTCCTATCTTGAGCTATGATCATATCAGCAATTAAAGCAATAATACAAGTTCTATTTCAACAAAATAATAGAAAAGTATCAATAGTGATATCAATAAAGACTTGGATCATTAAGGAGTCTCAAATGGTATCACTATCCATACAAATTAACGATTTCCTGTCATCTGAGAGAAATTAAGATGATTTAATTTTTTTAACCGTTAGTATTTACCCGTTAAAAATCTTATCGGTCGACTGGTTTACCATGGACATCCCTTATACTGTATAAATGTTTATCATACATTGTATGTTTCTTTTGTGTTATCCCAGTTAGGTTTATTATTCATTTTTTATCATTTAATATTACTTTTAATTGTTCCGGGACATTGGAGCAATAACCTGGTGTTTTGACACTGCAGTCTGCACTGTTTTTTTAATCCGATTCATCGATTAATCGAAAAAATAATCGACCGATTAATCGATTATTAAAATAATCGTTAGTTGCAGCCCTAAATGACTGTTTCCTTTGTCACAGTTTTGCACTGTTAAAGTTTGAAATGTGCAATGTTTGAAATGAAATGAATGAAACTAAATTAATATAATATTAAAATGTATTTCTAAATATTACTTTGGCCTCTTTTCTAAGCATGTACTGCTATATAATACTGTTATCTCAATGAAAAGTACTGAAACAGATGTATATATGCAACAAAAGAGGCAATTTATTATATGGCCGGTAAAAAATTTACTTGGCCGGTAGATTCTTTCATCTACCGGTCCCCTTGGCAGGTGAGCCAAAAGGTTAGTTTACAGCCCTGGGTGTATGTTAGAGTGCTCTACAAAAAAGCCTCCGGGACCATAAAAATTCTTCTGGGAATATTTCCCGCTAATTAGCATAAACTGAAAAACAGCGTGTTATCCACAACTTTCTGAAATTTGACTGTATCAACACCAAATTTCTCGTGAAGCCCCGGGGGACTACAATAAACATACCCGTAAAAGATTAGTAGGACAACTTGAAAAACATGGCCGCCATTGACCAAATAGTTTACGCAGGGGCGGGACTTAATAACACGTTGGCCATAACTCCTTAACCATAGGTCCTATCATCATCAAACTTGCTGGGTATGTGCAGAAGTCATGTGGTAGCATGTCCCTCGAAGCTTATCGCGATTAACCCATAGGGGGCGCCACAGGGGTGGGGCCTATCCACACATTGGCCATAACTCCTTAACCATAGGTCCTATCATCATCAAACTGTGGTAGCATGTCCCTTTACCACATTAGGCTCCTCCCCTTTACCACATTAGGCTCCTCCCCTTTACCAAATTAGGCTCATCCCCTTTATCACATTAAGCTCCTCCCCTTTACCACATTAAGCTCCTCCCCTTTACCACATTAAGCTCCTCCCCTTTACCGTATTAGACTCCTCCCCTTTACCAAATTAGGCTCCTCCCCTTTACCACATTAAGCTCCTCCCTTTACCATATTAGACTCCTCCCCTTTACCACATTAGGCTCCTCCCCTTTACCACATTGAGCTCCTCCCCTTTACCATATTAGACTCCTCCCCTTTACCAAATTAGACTCCTCCCCCTTACCAAATTAGGCTCCTCCCCTTTACCACATTAAGCTCCTCCCCTTTACCATATTAGGCTCCTCCCCTTTACCAAATTAGGCTCCTCCCCTTTACCAAATTAGGCCCCTCCCCTTTACCAAATTAGGCCCCTCCCCTTTACCAAATTAGGCTCCTCCCCTTGACCACATTAGGCTCCTCCCCTTTACCATATTAGGCTCCTCCCCTTTACCACATTAGGCTCCTCCCCTTTACCATATTAGGCTCCTCCCCTTTCCCAAATTAGGCTCCTCCCCTTTACCATATTGGGCCCCTCCCCTTTAACAAATTAGGCTCCTCCTCTGTACCACATTAAGCTCCTCCCCTTTACCAAGTTAGGCTCCTCCCCTTTGCCACATTAGGCGCCTCCCCTTTACCATATTAGGCCCCTCCCCTTTACCAAATTAGGCCCCTCCCCTTTACCACATTAGGCTCCTCCCCTTTACCGTATTAGGCTCCTCCCCTTTCCCAAATTAGGCTCCTCCTCTGTACCACATTAAGCTCCTCCCCCTTACCAAGTTAGGCTCCACCCCTTTACCAAGTTAGGCTCCTCCCCTTTACCAAGTTAGGCTCCTCCCCTTTACCAAATGTGGCCCCTCCCCTTTACCACATTAGGCTCCTCCCCTTTACCAAATTAGGCTCCTCCCCTTTACCATATTGGGCCCCTCCCCTTTAACAAATTAGGCTCCTCCTCTGTACCACATTAAGCTCCTCCCCTTTACCAAGTTAGGCTCCTCCCCTTTACCACATTAGGCTCCTCCCCTTTACCAAATGTGGCCCCTCCCCTTTACCACATTAGGCTTCCCCCCTACCACATTAGGCTCCTCCCCTTTACCACATTAAGCTCCTCCCCTTTACCAAGTTAGGCTCCTCCCCTTTGCCACATTAGGCTCCTCCCCTTTAACACATTACGCTCCTCCCCTTTACCAAAATAGGCTCCTCCCCTTTACCAAATTAGGCCCATTCCCTTTACCACATTAGGCCCATCCCCTTTACAGCATTAGGCTCCTCCCCTTTATCATATTAAGCTCCTCCCCTTTACCGCGTTAGGCTCCTCCCCTTTACCTTTATAGCCTCTCGGACCATAGGGGTCAGCCATGATTATTTTTTTCGCCACCATTGCGCAAAACGTTTACGCAGGGGCGGGGCTTATTAACAAGTTGGCCTGGGTATGTGCAGAAGTCATGTGGTAGCATGTCCAGGGGTTGACACTAAGGTTTCAAATGCACTTGCCCATAGGGCAAGTACAGGTAATGTTTTACTTGTCCGAATGTTGTGTTCACTTGCCCAAAAAAAACAAAAAACTGTTAAACAATGATACAGTATAGGCTAATTGAATTATACATTTTAGCGATCTCTTATCTCTTAAATGCAAACACTGCTTACTAGTCTCATACTCAACAATTCATATAAGCCTATATATCATGACATCACAAACTACACCAAGCGCTTGGTCCTGCTGCAGCATCGTGAAAGGGACTCTTTTTGCCATGCACCTTGCCCATTATAAAGACTCCACAATCCAAATATTTATCAATACCTTTCTATTATTTTGTTTAAAGAGAACTGGTATTATTGCTTTTATTGCTTATAAGATGAGCAGAGCTCAGGATAGGACTTTAAGCAGGTCATAATTCCATATTTAGGCCTACTATTTAGTTTATATTGCTGGGATAACAAGTTTTTTTTACCCAAACTGTAGGCTATTATTCAAGCTTCCCGCGAAAAACAAAAATTTCTTATTTTCTTGATGTTACATATGAACACATCATGATGTCATTTTATTGACCTTTGCCTAATAATCATTTTACTGAGCCGACCTGAACACATCACATTTGAACCGTTTGCGATTTTTTTTTAGCTAAATAGGTCTTATCCTGCAGATTTTAATATGGATTTAAAAACTATCCGAATTTTTAACTGCGGGACTTGCTACAGTCTCTCGTTTGTTGATCACCGCTGCATTGAATGAATGATGAGACGGTGCGGAGCCCGTCTGCAGCAGCAGCGGCTCAGCAGACGAGTTTTTTTTTTTTTTTTTTTTGAGACGGAGCGGGTTGAAGGAGTTTCTTCAAGACAGTCGAAGGTATAACACTTTTACAGTCCGTGATGCGGTCCAGAGATGGAATAATACGCTGAAGTAGGCCTAATTAGATGAAGATGACCCGACTCGATATTTAAAATTATATAATGTGACCTAGCCTACTGGACTCCATAGCGGTATCGATAAGCTCAAACGTTATTGATTTCTGGGTTTTGAATATAGCGGAACCAGGTCCGTAGGATAGCCTTTTTTCGGAACGTAGACAGCGAAACTGCGCGCACACAGGGTGTGTGTGTGTGTGAGTGTGTGAGATAGAGAGATCCAGCTGCTCAATTGCGAATATAGCCGATCTATTTTGTGTGAGTTAGCGGAAAAAAAATGTTTTGCAGACTGTAAAACACATGAATACATAGCCTAGACTACAGACAAACCCTCTAAAATCCACTTGCCCGTCCGGGAAACCAGGAAGCAATCTCAACTTGCCCAAACATTATTTTCAGTTGCCCCGGGCAAGCGGGCAACCGTTAGTGTCAACCACTGATGTCCCTCAAAGCTTATCGAGATTAACCCATAGGGGGCGCCACAAATGCTGTTATTAAGCCCCGACTGAAGAAAGCTTGAGAGGCCACGCCCCGCACACCGGAAGTCCGATTGACTTGAAATTTCTCCCACAGGTGTATTTTAGGGTGCTCTACAAAAAATCTTGGATCATTAAAGTCAACCTGGAAATATTTTCGCTAATTAGCATAAACTGAAAAACAGGGTTTTATCCACAACTTTGTCAAGTTTTACTTTATCAACACCAAATGTCTCACGAAGCCCCGGGGGACTATGACGCACGTCTCCGAAAAATATTAGTAGGATAGCTTGGAAAACATGGCCGCCATTGACTAAAACGTTTATGCAGGGGCAGGGCTTAATAACAAATTGGCCATAACTAATTGATCATAGATCCTATCATCATGAAACTTGCAGGATATGTGCAGAAGACATGTGGTCGCATGGCCTTCTAAGCTTGTGGAGGTTAACCCATAGGGGCCCCCACAAATGCGAAAACCATCATTCAAAAATGCAATGTTTGACAGGCCACGCCCCTTGCCCCCTGACTCTGATTGACTTGACATTTCTTACACATGTACAGCTCATGGTGCTCTACAATAAAGCCTCTTGGACCAGAGGGGTCAGCCATGATTTTCTTTCTTCCCTAACTTACATGACCTGAAATACAGTGAAGTCACATTCACTCTGTGGATTTCCAACCTATCATCACCAAATTGTATACACAGCATCAGGGGACGGCCACAAGCGCAGCGGGGATTGGCGGCCTGCGCAGGGCTGCCCGTACTTTCAAAATCTCCGCGGGATTTTCTAGTTTGATTTGCATCACAGATCCGATTTTTTTTTCCATATATTCGCTAAGCTCACCCAGTTGTGTTGGTTGTTGGGGAAGTTACTTTAAACATATGAGAGGAGACATGTAGGGCAGCTAGCAGATAGCCTATAGTAGCCAGCTGGGACAGAAATTATAGCGAACGATTACATTACAAGCCTCGGACTGAACTGATTACCTCAATAAATTATTCCGACTGAGACACGGCTTGCATTTGAAAACACGTATCCTGAAACAAGCACTAAACAGTCAACTTTATGATGCCCGTGTTTACGTGCATAGGGATGTACGTGACGCATCCCTACAGCTGACTGAGTGGCAGAGTCACACATCGGTATACCAACCCTCCCTTTTAATGGCCCGTCGCAATATTCTTCTACTTCTTTTAGCAAACAGATACAAGGGGGGTATTTCTCAGAAAATGTCATCCGTGTTTTTGGTGGTTGGTTCAGTTAAAAGTGCAACAACTGCTCGTAATTTCTGCTTTGCTACTTTGCTCCAGAGTTGGCTTTCAGCCCCTTTGTATGACGACCCCGCCCACGTTCAGGAGATACTATTTGCAGTGGAAAACGACCCGTGCTGTTACCAAACCAAGTTGAACTGAGTCGAGTTGAGTTGAGTCGAGTCGAGCTACATGTGCTGACAGCAGCCGGGCAGCGTGCGTCCGATCCTCCGCCTCAAAACATGTAAACATGTGAAAAAATGTATTAATAATCAATTAAAGCTTACCTTAAAATAAGTGTGCCATGTTACTGTTTATTGTATGTTGGAATTTAGCTTATTTGGACACTGTTTTGGCCTCTGTTTTTATTGATATATGCTATTAGCAATATTACATCTACTTTTACACTCAACAAAAATATAAACGCAACACTTTTGTTTTTGCTCCCATTTTTCATGAGATGGACTTAAAGATCTAAAATTCATTCCAGATACACAATTGTACCATTTCTCTCAAACATTGTTCACAAATCTGTCTAAATGTGTGATAGTGAGCACTTCTGCTTTGCTGAGATAATCCATCCCACCTCACAGGTGTGCCACATCAAGATGCTGATCTGACATCATGATTACTGCACAGGTGAGCCTTAGACTGTCCACAATAAAAGGCCACCCTGAAATGTGCAGTTTTGTCTCACAGCAAAATGCCACAGATGCCACAAGCATTGAGGGAGCGTGCAATTGGCATGCTGACAGCAGGAATGTCAACCAGATCTGTTGCTCGTGCATTGAATGTTCATTTCTCCACCATAAGCCGTCTCCAGCAACTTCGCACAGCCATTGAAGAGGAGTGGACCAACATTCCACAGGCCATAATTGACAATCTGATGAACTCTATGCGAAGAAGATGTGTTGCACTGCATGAGGCAAATGGTGGTCACACCAGATACTGACTGGTTCTGAGTTCCCAGACCCCCAATAAAGCAAAAAAATGCACATTTCAGGGTGGCCTTTTATTGTGGACAGTCTAAGGCACACCTGTGCACTAATCATGATGTCAGATCAGCATCTTGATGTGGCACACCTGTGAGGTGGGATGGATTATCTCAGCAAAGCAGAAGTGCTCACTATCACACATTTAGACAGATTTGTGAACAATGTTTGAGAGAAATGGTACAATTGTGTATCTGGAATGAATTTTAGATCTTTAAGTCCATCTCATGAAAAATGGGAGCAAAAACAAAAGTGTTGCGTTTATATTTTTGTTGAGTGTAGTTTCCTTACTGACCCACCACAAAACGTGATTAGTTCTTAAAGATACTTAGATTATAAAACAAGAGGTCCAAAACACCGATGATGATTAAACAAACTAATGTATGACTTTTTATATTAAACTAGAAATGCACGGGTAGATTTGATTAAGCAGCATATAAAGAGAAGCGTTAAATAAATGTTCTAGTGTTAAATAAATGTTTCGGCCTAGAAGAATTTCTAGCAATCTTTTATCCGCAAAGACTGCAATACGTTTTATAATATAGCCTAGTGCTGTCATGCAGCTGCGCATGAAATGAGCAGGAAATGGAAAATCGAACTCTGAGCAATCGATTTCAGCAGTGTACGAACGACGTAAGGAGTGTTTCTCCTAAGAGACCGTTCGGGAACCACGACTACAGAGGTAAACAACTTTGGTAAGTCATAACGTAGGAGTCTTCGTAGCTCGCTACGAGAGGACGTTATCGGGAAACCGGCCCCTAGTCTATGATCATAAGAGACACCCTGTTGTCCTCTGCTGAGAGAAGGGACCTTTAGTGAACACTGCTATCTCTGTTAACAGGAGCCAGTTCTGTAATGCAGCCTTCAGCCTGTTGACTTGTGAACCAACCCTGGAAGCAGCATGGACCTCCAGCAGCCGGCTCCTCTCATCCCCCCCGTCCACCCTGATGTGCAGATGAAGCCCCTGCCCTTCTATGATGTGCTTGATGTCCTAATCAAACCTTCAAGTCTAGGTCTGTGTTCTTTTCTCTTTTTAGTTTAAATGATACTGGATCACTTAGGCCATGTTTATACGGTAACGATTTCGACACAAACACAAAGGTATTTTTATGTTTGCGGCCTATCATTTACATGTTAACTACGTTTGCAGTCTTGGAAACGTAAACTTTTGAAACCAGGTTCCAGAGTGGAATCTTTTCAAAACACAACTCCAGCGTCACCATGTGAATATCAATGCTGTTCACTGTGATAACGATGACATCACAGCTCCCCTCTGCACATGCATAGTCTATTACATTTGCTGTCAAATAGCCACATGTGAGTTATAAAGTTATAAGACAACATGCACGGTGTCTTCACTGAACCATCACTGTGATCAGCAAAGAATCTCGTGCAGGGCTCAAATATAACACTCGCCAAATGCAGGTAAATGTTGTCTAAGAGAGTAGTAGGTTATTGAGACCACCCTGCATTTTGACAGGTGAAAGATATGTGCTCTGCCGGTTTTTCTAGCGACTAATAAACTTGTGTCTCCACCGGTAATGCTCGGGACATGGGCTTGTACATTAAAACACTATATATAGTGCATAGCAGTTAAGTTACTGTTCAAACAGCATTTCCTGCTGCGTCTTCACATTAAAACATTTCACTGGCCAAATGTGGGTTGACTTTTATTTTGAAACGGGAAGGTTGCGCACACAGCCCAGCAGCGCTCCAGTGACTAGCAGCATTTATTTTTACTAGCTCTACGTGGTGAAATAAGAGGACAGAAAGCTTGTCATTTGCAATACTTGTAACCCTAAACTCACACCAAAAGCTTCATGAACATTAGTGTCATTCATTTTTGGTTACGGTGAACTTTTTTAATTGCCAAATTGCACCGGAGCCATCTACTAGGATACAAGTGTCGCCGCCAACTACTGGCAGTGGCTTGGCATGCGTACTACTGTGATTCGGCCCCTTTTTCCGAAGCCATGTGCATGAAGAAAGTTTTTTTCGCATCTGTACGATGAAACTTTTGAAAATGCAAAGGACCAGTCAGGGCTCCATGCTAAGGTTTTTTTTCACCTGCCCGATTGGGCAAGTGGTTCTGTCACTTTCTCCTCCATTCTAAACAATCATGCACCCCTTAACAAGTACAGGGTAAAAAATGAACTACACTCCTGGTTCACAAATGAACTGTCCGATTTATTTGCAAAGAGAAGTAAAGCCTGGTCTCTAGCCAGACGCTCTGGAAATAATTCTAAGTGGACTTTTTTCAGACAACTCAGAAATAGATGCACAACCATGGTTAGGAAAGCTAAATCTGAGTACCACCTTGAATTAATCTCCAACTGCTACTCTAACCCTGCGCTATTTTGGAAGGCTGTGGATGTGGATGTTGGCCATGATCATTACGAAAAAATACAGTACACCAAATAAGACGACATGTATTGCCAATCTGGATAAAGTAAAGACCATTGTTTTAGTGCATTTTAAGCCGAGTATTTCCTTGATGGGAATTTATGGACAAGTTTTGTATTACTGTAGTGGAAACTATTGAGACAGAAACTAAAGTGTGTCATCACTGTTGTTTTCAGGAGCGAGTACTGCACAGAGGTACCACCAAGAAAAATATTTTATCTTTGCCTTGACACCACAGCAAGTTCGAGAAGTATGCATATCCAGGTAGGTGTGTGTGTAGTGCACTTCTCCACACTTACTAAGAAACACCTGTGTGTGTGTGTGTGTGTGTGTGTGTGTGTGTGTGTGTGTGTGTGTGTGTGTGTGTGTGTGTGTGTGTGTGTGTGTGTGTGTGTGTGTGTGTGTTTGTGTGTGCCTTTGATGTAAATGATAACCTTTGTTTAACCTTGTTTGTTTACAGGGACTTCTTACCAGGTGGCAGAAGGGACTATATGGTGCAAATTCAACTGAGGTGAGAATTACTTTTTAAACAAAGAATTATTGACCTCAGAAACACGACTGCATTTTTCAGTATAAAGTCAGTACAATGTATGGGCAGAGATTTGTGTCAGTAGAACTTGAATTTGAATTGATCGACTTGAATATGAATTGATCAACCTGCATTTGAATTATTGATACTTGAATTCGAATTTATACACTTGAATATGAATTACCCATTTCAATTTGAATTAATTATACTTGAATCTGAATTTTCTCTACTTGAATCTGAATCAGTTAATACAAGTTCAAAATTCAAGTTTTCAAATTCAAGTAGAAAAAATTCAAATTCAAGTAGAAAAAATTCAGATTCAAGTAGAGAAAATTCAGATTCGAGTAGAGATGTGCACATCCGGGTTCTTTGAGGAAGAGCAATCGAGTGCAGATCTGTGATCCTAGGCTACAGCGTCCGGGCGGTGACCGTTATTTAACGTTCAGGAAATATAAAGTCATAAATTAGTTTGTTTAATCATCGTCTGTGTTTTTGACCTCTTGTTTTATAATCGAAGTATCTTTTAGAACACTAATCACGTTTCAGTAATTAAAGTTAAGTTATTAATTCAGTTATAATATCGCCAATAGGCTATATCAATGAAAACAGACGGTCAAACAGCGTCCAAATGAGCTAAAATCCTAAATACAATAAACAGTAACATGGCAAACTTAATTTTAGGTAAGCTAATTGATTATTTATTCATTTCTTCACACGTTTACATGTTTAGAGGCGAAGGATTCCTCCGACGCTCTCTGTCCGGCTTATCAGACAGCACTCAGCTGTTTTTTTTGGAGCATTATGCTTAATTTCCTGCATTCTGGTGAATTTGTATTCACCAAACACCTTTCTTCAGTGCAAGTGAACAGTAGACCTAGTGCGAATAAACCAAACTCTGATGTGTGACTTTATTATTGTGCCCCGCTGTGATCGCTCTCGCAGTCATCTCTCGCAGGTGAACATTGCATCCTGTCAGCAATGACGGATTACCGCATGGGCAAAGTGGGCACATGTCCAGGACCCTGGCCAATAGGGGGGCCCTTGATTTTTTTTTATTTTTTATTAAAACAATTTGACGGGGGTTTCCCCCCTGGGAATGGGTCGTAAAAAGTCGGGATGTTTTATATTCGGGATCTTATATTCGGCCGGGACAAGCGTGTGTGCGCTTGGAGAGAGAACGATGTGTCTAGAGAAAAAAAGGCACGGGAAATGGCCAAAGAGCTCCACATCCCCACTGAAATCAAAGCCTCGACTCATTATGTTGCGAGTCAACGTGTCAGAGGCACGAATCGACAAAGCGATCGACCTACAGTGGCTTTTCTGCTGTGGCAGTTGTAGTGAGGAGAGTGTGCCAACTGTGCGTTCCCTTTACGCACCAGTACCAGTGTAACGAGCGAGGCGGTTGTTTCACTTTACAGTTAGTCGGCAGTGAGATTGGGGTATCCAGGCTCGGGACATGCAATCAGATTGCGGAGCCTGTCCCCTCGACACCCGTTAACGTGCAGGAATCCCCTGTGATCATTTAGTTTTAAACCACAGAGTGTGTCTGTCTCACTGTGAACGACATCAACACAGCGTTTCACCGGGTGACGCGCTGCTTCGCTCAGACATTGAGTGTAGGCTCCGAGGGGGGCATGGGTGGGCCAAAAAGCAGGCGCAGAGATCTTACAAAGGCAAAAAAGATCTGCTCGCGCGCATAGCGCGCGCTCGCATCGTCGGTGTCTCTGCCCCAATCTAACTGTCTAGTAGGCTCCGGCGCCAAAGAGTCTCTTTCTCTTGCGCAGCACCAGAGAGACTTTATAGAATTGTATTTCGCTCTATCTCTCTCTTTCTCTCTCTAGGCCGTGCGCTGCATTATAATGTGTGTGATTGTGGATTGCACGGCGTGCTAGTGCGTGTATTTACGTGTTAGGGGTCAATGACTGGTTTGTGTCCAGGGCCCGTGGTCATGTTAATCCGTCCTTGCGTCTCTCTTTCTCTCTCTCTCTCCCCCCTGCGCTTAGCAGACAGAGGGAACGTATAGTGACTATGTTAAAGTTATCTAGGCTACTGCTTTGTGCCATTAACCTGGATTTTTAATGATAACCTGATGCTCATTAATGCGCACCCCTCAGCACTCTGACTCTACCGAAGTGCGCATGGGAAGGCGGGGCACAAACGTAATCTTGTCCTGGGCACGGAGAAGAAATGCGACGGGCATATACTGTAGCCTATACAGTATATAGCCTATACGCTATATATATATTATAGTGTATACATATTTATGCTCTGTCAAGTTGATGTGAGGGAGCAGGAGATGGGAAAGAGGACATAGGCTATGAGACTGTTTACAGAGCAATCGCGGGAGCACAGGGCAAAGTGTAGGGGGGCGGAGAGGGGGTGCAGGCGGTGGTGAGGGGGGGGGGGGTGCGGCCGCACCCCTATTACTTCCAACGTCCCATTTATATTCATCTCTTATTGTAGCCTAAGCGTTTATGAATGACTGCACGTACAGTTGTCATATCGCGAACAGTTAAATAAATTAGGCCTAGGCCTATGTGTTTCAAAGGGCATCGTTTTTAGTATTTTTTTTTAACTCACAATGCCAGTATTCATAGGCTACTTTGTCTGAAGAACTGGGGCCTGTTTCAGGTGGTTTTGAGGCAACCCAGAGTTTGTTCGCTCTGAGTTAGTGGAAACTAACAGTTTCTGCAGCAACATAGGCCTACGCCGTGGGTCTACTGAATAGGTGATTTGACCTACTCTGAGTTTGTTTTCACTTTACGCTGTAGCTCCGACTGAAGAAAGAGTGTCACTGTCACAACGCGACCCTGTAGGACAGTTAAAGCAAAATCACTCCATATAAATCTCCATTGGGATGTTTTTATCATTTCCTGATGATTTTACGTTTGCTTGTCCAGCTCAACTGACAGACAGCTGAGTGCTGTCTGATAAGCCGGACAGAGAGCGTCGGAGGAATCCTTCGCCTCTAAACATGTAAACGTGTGAAGAAATGAATAAATAATCAATTAGCTTACCTAAAATTAAGTTTGCCATGTTACTGTTTATTGTATTTAGGATTTTAGCTCATTTGGACGCTGTTTGACCGTCTGTTTTCATTGATATAGCCTATTGGCGATATTATAACTGAATTAATAACTTAACTTTAATTACTGAAACGTGATTAGTGTTCTAAAAGATACTTCGATTATAAAACAAGAGGTCAAAAACACAGACGATGATTAAACAAACTAATTTATGACTTTATATTTCCTGAACGTTAAATAACGGTCACCGCCCGGACGCTGTAGCCTAGGATCACAGATCTGCACTCGATTGCTCTTCCTCAAAGAACCCGGATGTGCACATCTCTACTCGAATCTGAATTTTCTCTACTTGAATCTGAATTTTTTCTACTTGAATTTGAATTTTTTCTACTTGAATTTGAAAACTTGAATTTTGAACTTGTATTAACTGATTCAGATTCAAGTAGAGAAAATTCAGATTCAAGTATAATTAATTCAAATTGAAATGGGTAATTCATATTCAAGTGTATAAATTCGAATTCAAGTATCAATAATTCAAATGCAGGTTGATCAATTCATATTCAAGTCGATCAATTCAAATTCAAGTTCTACTGACACAAATCTCTGCCCATAACAATGGCACAAAGTAAACCACTTTTAAAAATGATATTGCATATACTGAAAACACTACGAATACGGTAAATGGAACATCCATTTTTTGCTGAACATGATAATAACTCATTTCACTTGCGAGGAATTCTTTTTCTATGGTGGTATAAAGTCTGCCTATCAGAAACATTTATCAACGATGTGCGTGAGTAATCGATTCCTCAAGTAGTCCTCGTTTCAATAAAACAGAAAAACTTTTCTCCATTTGTATACGGGGATGTACAGGGCTCCAGACTGCGACCAAATGCTGGCATTTTGCGAGACAGTGGGAGTACTTTTTTTTACAACTAGAGGCACACACGCAACCAATTCGCCGACATTTAATAATAATCATTATTATTATTAGTGCTTTCTGTGTGAGAAAGAGAGACAGACAGACAGAGAGGAGAGATAGAAGGGAAAGCCAAGATCAACTGCGCGTACACGTCACCTACTTTCATCGCAGTGTCTCACTGTCGTCACGTCTTTAACATATTGGCGACTTAGTGGCGATATTTGCTGACTTTCCGCCATAGCGATATAATTGGGCAAGTTCCTTGAGGAATGGCTGAAGGAGTTCACATGGCTTTCAAAAAAACATTGAACTGTATCATCTGTTGCCAGTTAACTTTGTTGAACAAACAGGACCCATACAGCGTATTTTCGCCGGTCAATTTCATTGCTACGTTCGGTGATTATGTTGTGTTTACGTCTTGTAGTAGCGGTGTTTTTAAATATGGCGGGCATGAGGTTTGAGTTGGTGTGGTTGGTCAGGATAATCCCTCCCCCGGCCCTTGACGTAGGCGGTTCACTTTTTCTAGCCCATCTGGGCTTACACCATTTTTCCAGCCTGGAGTGGGCTCTCTGGCGGTGTACAACCAAAAAACTGTCTCTAACTGCGCTCTAGCTCCGAACTAGCTCCGATTTTACGTCGGTGTCAAAGGGGCATCAGGCGTCCTTCTACTATGTAAACTCTGAGGTCTCTGTAGCACACCTTTAGCGTCCTGCAGCTACCAACCTGCTGCACCATGCTCAAACCACCTGGACTATTATATTCAGATTCTTCTATGTCTCATTGTGTTTTCAGGTTTTGTTTGTCAGAGACAAGTTGCCCTCAAGAGGATAATTATCCAAACAGCCTTTGTATAAAGGTCAACGGGAAACTCTTTCCTTTGCCAGTAAGTGCTTCGTTTTCCAAACCATTCCAAAGTATTCTGCTATGAGGATGCTAAAGATGCATTTTATTCCTGTAGGGTTATGCACCTCCACCAAAGAATGGGGTGGAGCAGAAGAGGCCAGGACGACCTCTCAACATCACGTCCCTCGTCCGACTCTCCTCTGCGGTGCCCAATCAGATCTCTGTCACCTGGGCACCTGAGATAGGAAAAGTAAGATAAACATATAAGTGATGGAAATAGCCCTTTTTGTGTTTGCTGTTGTTTCTGTTCTCACTATGCTAGGGGACAGTAACAGCAAGTTCTCTGTTAAGGTTGTCTGCTCATCTTGTTTTCCAGACGTATTCTATGTCTGTGTACCTGGTGAGACAGCTGACATCACCACTGCTCCTCCAGAGGCTGAGGATGAAGGGCATCAGAAACCCAGACCACTCCAGAGCTCTCAGTAAGGTCCTATTCAGTGTTTCCCCCAGAAGATGTCTTAGTCAAGGTGGTCACTGCCCAGGGACACAGGAGGTGCGGCGAAAATTTTGGGGGCATTTTGCTTAAAGATGCCAATGCGCAGTAAAGAAATGAACAACTGTTTATTTGAATAGATGCAGACAGTACAACACACAATTAAAGAAAGATACTACTGTTTTGGTGCAATACCATGCAGACACACCAAATACTAATAATGGACCATACAATTTCTTTTAGGCCCAGTGGTAAGAGCTGATGAAGAGTATGCGCGCCGCGTGCGTACCAAATTTCTAGAAGGAATTGACCAAAACGAACCCCATTTGGGATGAGCTTCTTTTGACAGCCGTACGTTTGTACATTTGGTGTTTCCCACAGGATTTTTAGATCCTGCTGGGTGAGAATGGACCTTCTAGGGGTGTCTGGGGGCATGCCCCTGCAGAAGAAAACTTTATCCTTTTAAAGTTAAATGCATCAATCTGGTGCACTTTGAGAGGCGAAATCTGATTAATGTTGTGCTCTTTAAACAACTGTCATATGTCCTGCCTATAACCATTTCCTGTAATAATTTGGAGACACAAGCCCGTAAACTATTGAAGAAAAACATGTGGATTTCAATTAAAAACAATAAACACTAAGATCTAATATAGACAGGTCCTGTCTAGGACTAATTTCTGGAATAATCTGAATCACCTCACCTTGAAGCTAGCCTACTGAAACATATATATATATTTTTTTAGGCAAATAGCCCTGTTGAAAATAAATTAATTAACAGGTTAAACATCATGATTAGCATATCAACATGTGTGCTACATAAGGCAAATTCCCTATTCCGACCATTATATTTCATCTAGCCTTTTTCTCAATTTAAAACATAAAAATAAAGTAGCATTGAAAATAGCCTTCTGTTTTCAAGATAACCTAACAGTTTAAATAATAAATTAATATGTCCCTTGAAAATAAATTAATGCTTTTCTGAGAATGTCAAAGGCAGTAGCAGTGAGGCACTTCTGTAAACTTACTGAAACGAGTGAATGCCGTTTTTTTCTGCGCTGTCTCTGCTGTTGATACAGATTGGTTGTATTGCCACGTAGCGATTTTAACTTTCTAAGTTTTGCTCAGCACTTTTTCCTGTTCAACGTCCCTGTTACTGAGTCCTTAATATCTCCATAGAGCAGGCGCTGGTTTTATTTTCGCCACTAGGTCAACGTTTGCTTGCTAGTCATGCTTCTGCTCATTGGCTTCCGTGTTTAACAAGTGTGCACCGAACACACACACACACACGCAGACACACAGAGACACACAGATCAGCTGATGGGATGATCAAACGAGAGGTTGTAAAGAAAGGCGCACACGAGGGGTAGACTGACAGTGCCACGCATACGCTCAAAAATTTGTATTACGGAATCAATGAAAGATTGATTTAAAATAAATAAATAAATAAAAATAAATATTTTTTTAAGTCAGGCTGTTGTTGGCCTGGCGGGGGGGTCTCGTTGGCCTGGCGGCCCCGCCAGGCCTGTATAATGGTAGGGGAAACACTGATACCCTTAACATGTGTATGTATATCAAAGTGCAAATTTAACTTTTTAAAGTTTTTTTTTGGATGGGGGGCTGTTGTGCGATTATTGTGGACAATAGGCATACTGTAATGCGATAGCCTATAATTCATTAATGGTTATTATTAGCCTACTTGCTTGATTTCTTTTTAAATACAGAGGTTATTGGTCGTTTTGGAACATGTATTTCCCAATTTAAAACATAAAAATAAAGCAGCATTGAAAATTCAGAAAATAAATCTTCTTGGCCTACATGCTGTTTTACAAATAACTCAATAGTTGAAATAATAAATACAATGTGTTTTCCCCTTAAAATGACTAAAAGCATTTCAAAGACAGTAACAGTGTGGTATATATACACTAATGCCGCTCACTGTTTTTTTTTCTGGCCTTTTTCTGTAAACCCTAGAGATAGTTGTGAGTGAAAATCCCAGTAAATCAGCCTTTTCTGAAATACTCAGACCAGCCCTTATGGCACCATCAACATTGCCATGTTCAAAGTCACTTAAACCCTCTTTCTTCCCCATTCTGATGGTCGGTTTTAACTTCAATAAGTTGTCCTGTCCAGGGGCCGTATTCACAAAACATTTTATCCTAGCGCTGAAAGTACTCCTAAGGAGCACTAAAAGTTCTTAGTAAGGAGTAATTTCTTAAAACCTATTCACAAAGCTGATAAGACCAACTTTTACTAAGGAATGGGAGGGACTCCTAAGCTAAGACTAGAGGGCGGTGTTGACCCTGTTGCTATGGATGATGTCATGTTCATACCTTCTATGCCCACAGTGATTGGCTGAGAGGGAATGAGAGCTAAGAGTGAATTTATGATAGAAACACTGTGGGAGATATCCATATCGTGTCGCTGTATTAAAGTAAAGAGTTTTTATATACAATTAATGACAAGTGACACTGATTTAACATGAAACCAAGATACTGCAGGGTTTCCCACACATTCGTTCACAATTAACCTACAATAGCGCTACATAGGTCTATTCATTTTAAATTTTACAATGATTTGAATCGGAAAAAATATCCTCATTGAACAGCTGCACGACATGCACTCTCACTGTATTTCCCTCAACGGCGGACTATGTAGCAATAGTCAGACAGCGACAAACCAGGAAATTCAAAACAACAGCTGGCGAAATCGTAAAGTGCATGAGGAAGGAAAAAGGCGAGACGCGCAACTATACAGTAGCGGATCTGTGGAACGGAGGAGATGCTGCGAAGCGCCACATATAGGCCTCTAGTAGGAAATTAAACCCAAACGTGACACCAACAGTAACTTTCAGTGCATCGTAAACCCAAAGCAACTGCAGGAAAAGGAACTTAATAAATATTTTTCTTATATAAATATAATAAATATAAATGTGTCTATACTTTCTAAATATTTATTTATTTATTTATTATTATTCTTCCGGACAATTACACACAATACATAATTTTCTCATTGCATATTCATACATATTACTTTGTGTTATCGTCCGAAGGGAAGCAGGAGAAGCCAAAGGCTTATCGGGTCCCGCCCCCACTGCCATAAGATGCAGATACACAGATACACAGCTACTACAGTTAGAACATTTTTTTTTTCTTTTTTTTTTAAGAAGAATCATTCTAAAACACAGATAATTTTAGGTCTCTAATTTACTCTCTGCCTGTGACAATGCAGATATGGCCTTGTCCATTTCTTCTCTAGTAGCCTAAACACATCTGCAAAAGTATTCAAAACAGTCAGTGTGTCTGCTGACCTCGCTTTTTGGCGAATTTCCCCTTCGGGAGAAGAAAACAGGACTCCACGTTCTCTAGATCCAGATTAATGGCTTTGCTTCTCAGAAACATTGCCACTTGTTTTTCCACCGTTACATTCCCTGTATCGCCCTCTTCTTCTCCATTCCCGGCACCTGCATACGACCTTGGTTTAATATCCATTCCAGTTAGTATCACATCTCTGTTTTTTGCTTGTTGTTCTTGTTCATCAATTTTATCTCCAAGCTCTTTCAAGAGCTGATCTTTCTTCACATTGACGGCTTGAAGTTCCTTCAATTCGATCGTCAGTGGCTTCAGACCAGCAGCAACTTTCTCTTTGATTTTTACATCAAAACGCCCAATCAATTCGTCAACAATCCCAGCCAGCTCAGCCTTCCGCAGTGCTCGCTCCGTCTCCCTCTCACTTTGTATTTCTCTCTTCAAATCTGCCAACATTCCTTTCTTCAAGTCTGCCAACTGTTTTTTCATTTCTTCCGCAAAAACTTTGTCTTCTTCCATTCCCTTATCAGTGGTTTTTCCTTTTTTGGACATCTCCAGAGATTTTCAGAGATTTTTAATGCTGTGAATCTGAGTTCTCCGCTGCTCTCAGTAAATAGCTCTTTATTGCTGTGTGTGTGTGTGTGTGTGAATAGCTGTGTGTATAGCTTTACTAAGATCATTAAACCCTTACAGCTATTAAGGTACCTTTTGTAAAGCTCACTAGCATTACATCTCTCCAAAATGCCATCAAATGGTTGTCTGTGATTTACTCTTAGTGACATAGGAGTCCTCTCGAGGAAGCTTTTCATAGATTTAGGAGCTAGTTTTAGCGCTAAAATGCTTTGTGAATTACACTTAAAAAGTTAGGAGTCCTAAAATTAGGAGTGAAACGCACCTTATTTTTGAGAGTTACTCCTAAATCAGCACATTAGGACCTACTCTTAGCCTTAAAATGTTTTGTGAATACGGCCCCAGGTCTACATGCCTAAATGCATTGAGTTGCTGCCATGTGATTGGCTGATAAGTTATATGTGTTAACAAGAAAATTAACCGCTGTACCTAATTAAAGTGGCCGGTGAGTGTATACAGTCCCCTCCAAAAGTATTGGAACAGTGAGGCCAATTCCTTTATTTTTGCTGTAGACTGGAAACATTTGGGTTTGACACCAACATGTGAATATGAGACAATAGATCAACATTTCAGCTTTAATTTCCAGGTATTAACATCTGGATCTGATACACAACTGAGAAGATAGCATTGTTTGTAAAGGAACACCACATTTTAAGGTGAGCAAAAGTATTGGAACAGATAGACTTAAAATAAATTAAAGTAAATAAGACTTAATATTTTGTTGCAAATCCTTCGCTTGCAATAACTGCATAGCCTGTGACCCATTGACATCACATAACTTTTGCATTCTTCTTTTGTGATGCTTTTCCAGGCTTTCACCGCAGCCTCTTTCAGTTGTTGTTTGTTTACTCTCTTCAGTCTCCTCTTTAGCAGTTAAAATGAATAGGGTTTAACTCTGGAGATAGACTTGGCCAGTCTGAAACCTTCCATTTCTTGCCCCTGATTAACTCTTTGTTGTTTTGGCAGTGTGTTTTGGGTCATTATCTTGCCGCATGATGAAGGATCTTCCAATCAGTTTGGTTGCATCTTTCTTTAAATTGGCAGACAAAATGTTTCTGTAAACTTCTGAGTTCATTTTGCTGTTGCCATCATGTGTTACATCATCAATGAAGATTAATGAGCCCATCTGAGAAGAAGCCATGCAAGCCCAAGCCATGACATTGCCTCCACCGTGTTTCACAGATGAGCCTATATGTTTGGGATCATAAGCAGATCCTTTCTTTCTCCAAACTTTAGCCTTTCCATCACTTTGGTAAAGGTTCATCTTGACAACAACACAGTAACACATGATGGCAACAGCAAAATGAACTCAGAAGTCTACAGAAACATTTGTCTGCCAATTTAAAGAAAGATGCAACCAAACTGATTGGAAGATCCTTCTTCATGCAGCAAGATAATGATCCAAAAAAACTGCAAAAACAACAAAGGAGTTCATCAAGGGCAATAAATAGAATGTTTTAGATTGGCCAAGTCAATCTCCAGACTTAAACCCTTTAGAGCATGTATTTTAACTGTGTAAAGAG
Source organism: Hyperoplus immaculatus (assembly GCA_949357725.1). NCBI lineage: Eukaryota > Metazoa > Chordata > Actinopteri > Uranoscopiformes > Ammodytidae > Hyperoplus > Hyperoplus immaculatus. The sequence goes on from OX442351.1 coordinate 2,250,672, forward strand.
GAGACTGAAGAGAGTAACCCCCCAAAACAAACAGCAACTGAATGAGGCTGCGGTGAAAGCCTGGAAAAGCATCACAAAAGAAGAATGCAAAAGTTTTATGATTTCAATGGGTCACAGGCTTGATGCAGTTATTGCAACCAAAGGATTTACAACAAAACATTAAGTCTTATTCACTTAAATTAATTTTAAGTCTATCTGTTCCAATACTTTTGCTCACCTAAAAATGTGGTGTTCCTTTACAAATAATGCTTTCTTCACAGTTGTGTATCAGATACTAATACCTGGAAATGAAAGCTGAAATGTTGATCTATTGTCTCATATTAATATTTTGGTGTCAAACCCAAATGTTTCCAGTCTACAGCAAAAATAAAGGAATTGGCCTAACTGTTCCAATACTTTTGGAGGGGACTGTATGTCTTTTTAAAAGATTTTTCTATTTTCCTATGCACTCTTCCTGTCCACTCTGTGTTCTAGTTAAAGAGAAGCTGACAGCAGATCCAGACAGTGAGATTGCTACAACAAGCCTTCGAGTGTCACTCATGTGCCCGGTAAATCTATCTTCTGTGTATAATGTTTATGTGATAACTGCATCTTTCAAATGATTCTGACTGCATTGATAATAGTTTTCTATTGAAATGAAAAATGGTTGCGCTGTAAATGTTGATCATGGATGAGGTGATGGTACAGGTGGTGTCACAGCATGCTCAACTTTCTTCCACGTACCCTGCGTTCCAATCCCCATACTTCTCTACTATTTAGTATGCCAGAAAAAGATTTAGGATGTCCCAATTCATGCATGTCAATTGTAGTATGCTGAAAATACATAAATGCCCCACTAACTCCAATAGCATTTTACAGTATTTGACTTTTTTCGACATAATGAAAAAAAAAAAACTTCCTTATCTGATTTTTTTTTTTCTCTCCCGTGGCCCTAAAACTCTTCTGTACTTTAGTATGTTGTGTAGTAAAAAGAAAAAGTATGTGATTTGGAATGCAGGGATGTTCTCTTTTGAAACTAGTGCCGGGGATCACTGACGTCCGTATGCACAACACACCTCCATATTTAAAAGTCACTGAAACTGGAGACCACGCACTTCTATTGTGCAAAATGAATAACTGGGAGCTCACACCAGACTTCACTAGCTGCTATGACATTATCACTTCGGCACAGTTGTTGGCCATGTGGTTGTTGTTGTGCCGCCATGCACTGTTGCAGTTGTGCCCGGTCTGATCTCAGCAATGGTTGATTAGGGGAAATAAGACAGCGGAAGAATAGAATAGAATAGAAAGCTTTATTTGTCGTTATACTTTACAGTACAATGAGATTAAGAGAGCAGCTCCTTAAAAGTGCATACAGTTATCACAATATAAAAATACATTAAAATACACACTAAAGAACCACAAACAACAACAACACATAGAATGAGAGGTAGGATATGTCTGTAGGATATGTCTGGTGGTGCAGTGGTCAGTGGAAATATATACAGTGCAGTTGTATTAGTGCAAATTGGAGTTCAATATGGTGACAGCTTTGGGAAAAAGCTGTCCTTGAGTCTATTTGTTCTGGCCTGTATGGACCTGAAGCGCCTGCCAGAGGGCAACAGGTTGGAGAGATGGAAGCCGGGGTGGGTGGTGTCTTTCAGGATGTTTCTGGCCCTGCTGAGACAGCGGGAGTTGTGGATGGTGCTTAGGGAAGGCAGAGGGCAGCCAATGATATTTTGTGCGATGTTTGCCACCCTCTGCAGTCTCTTCCAGTCGGCCTCCGTGCAGCAGGAGTGCCACAAAGGGAAGCTATGCGCCCGACGCGATGGACCAAAACGGACCAAAATATGATCAAGTGGCACATTAGGCCTTTACACTTTCATTTGGTTCATCTATACCTTGAATTACAAGTCATCAGTATTGTGCAGATATGCTTCTCTAGTTTTGATGGTGTGTGTCAACGCTCAGCGGTTAAACATGGTTGGTTCTTGGAATGCATAAAAAACTTATAGCAATGATAAATAATAGTATGTTGTGTTTGGCTGTCATATACCACTTCCTACCTCCCTGTAGTGTACAGCTTCTTGTAGACATACAGATGTGTCTCATATAATTAGAATATCATGGAAAAGCTCATTTTGTCCTGTAGTTTAATTCAGAAAGGGAAAGTTTCATATATTCTAAATCAATTTGATCTAAAGTGACATATTGAAGGCAAGGCATTTTTTCTGTACTTTTGCGGATTCTGGCTCATGAAAATCAAAACGCCAGCATATCAAAATATTAAGATATTCTAAATGGCCGATCAAAAAATTTATTTATAATACAGAAATGTTGACCTTTTGAAAAGCATGTTCGTTCATCCACTCAATACTTGGTCTGGAATCTTATTTTGCATGTATTATTGCATTAATGCGGCATGGAGGCGATCAGTCTGTGGCACTGCTGAGGTGTTATGAAGCCCAGGTTGCTTTGATAGTGGCCTTCAGCTCGTCTTAGGGATGGCCATTTAGAATTTTTTCTTTAACCGGTTAACCACAAGAATTAACGGTTATTAACCGGTTAACCGTTAGGATTTAATGTAGCCTATTTATAGTGAAATACATGGAGCATTATAGCAGGCTCCCTACCTTTTTTGTTCAAAGGACCAGCATATTAATTTAAAAACAATTCAGGGACAAGTAGCTAATTTAAATGCCTGCATTTTGACATTCACACGGCACCTTTGTTTGTTGTGAGAAGAGGTCTAGTATGTGAATGTAGGAGCGGAAAGTGCAAGAAGTGACTGAAAAGGGACATTTACACACACACACACACACACACACACACAGGCTTAGGGATGGGTAGCCTAATGAAACCCGGTGCTAAGTGTTGCTTAGCACGGGGCAACATTTTGAAAGACTGTAGTATTGATAAGCTCCGCCGTTATCAGTACTGAATAACGGTACTTTACGCTTTTTTTATGACGGATTTTCGCTGTTGATCCTCGCACACAATCATGGCAGACCTGTGTCTGTGCAGGGGGCGGGCACTCACTGCCTGTCTGTCACTCTCTCACACTCACTGAGACATGTAGGGCCCTATGATTTCCGCGATAACGAAAACACGGACGGAATCACGGAATCGGGCAATAAAAACGGAATCTACTGTTTAACACGGAATGTCACGGAATTCGCCATTATTTTGGTGAAATTCAATTTCCAAGACAAAGGGAAACAACACGGTTGAAATTAAAGCAGAACTAGGGAGGAATTTTGGTTTGGCGACATCTAAAGACCAAACTACTGCCGTGAAAAGTAGAGCCTGGCTGCAGGATCGCTAATGTAACACACAGCGCCAAACCCCCTTCACAAATCTGTCTATTCAATGTTTACTTATGAATGTATCCATGTACGTAACTCTGACATGTACATAACTTAATTTATTGTTAATAATATGGTCTGTTTATAAATTCGGCATATGATTAAAGCATCTAAAAGCACGTAATCATGTTAAACATTTACTGTTTTTAAGTTATTAATGCCACTCGCTCCTGCAGATACACAGCACAGGGAGGTCTTATATTCAGCCATTGCTAAAGGGAGTGTTGTATTATGGAACGGCCGCTGTGGTACGAAATTCCAGTCTCAACAATGTTTCCTACACGCAATTCTAACTCTAGCGTCTACAGCCCGTTGTTTTCATGTAGTGTAACTTGTGTAATGTGTTACATTATTCAGCTGTTGATGTCGGCTAACGCTGATGCTAATGATAACTAGCTCTCCGTCGCACAATAGACTGTAGGTTGGTGTTGCAGCCCGCTGTTGGGTGAAGCGCTGTCCCACAGATAAAAACCATGGACCTATAAAGCCTGTCCAATATTCACTCTAGTCCAGCTTCTTGAAAAGTTTATAAGGACTTTATTATTTATGTAAAAATAATATTTAATGTTTCACTTGAAGCACAAAATGAATGGCTTTATTTTCTGTTATAGCCTATACCCAACCAATTTGTTTTTTCGTTTTTTTAAGCACAAAAAACAGTGCAATGTTGTGATGTATTTTAAATTTAGCCTTATATCTGATTAAATTGTTAGAATATTATTTGTTCGCAATAATTAGACACTCGTTCTGATGACGAAATGAGTGTTAATTGTAAAAAACAGAAATCATGAGATTAAAACGGAATTTGGAAAAAAATAAAACGGATTTCATAGGGCCCTATATATGCAGGACAGCATCCACCTCAAGAAGGCTAATGCTAGCGCTATGTTAAGCTAGCGGGAGCCCACGCTGTTAATTAAATTATAAAAACATATGACACGGGGGTGTTGTGACCATAAGTTGTGACTGGGAGCGTACCATGGACCTATTATAAAGTTGAGCGTAGCCTACACTACTCTTTGCCGACAGTTTGCATTCTTACATCCGGTTTAGCGATATCAAAATAAGAGTCCTGATTTCAGAGAAATTAAGATTATTATTATTATTATTATTTTAACCGTTTAACCTTTAGTATTAACCGGTTAAAGATCTTCTTAACGGTTAAGAAGATACAGATACAGCTCGTCTGTATTCTTGGGTCTGTTGGGTCTCATCTTCCCCTTGACAATGTCCAGCACAGTAATACCGTGGTCAGCCAACCAGTTACTAGTGATAGTTGTAGGTTCCATGTCATCTGCTGGTGTTGGTCCACTGTCTTACTGTAACAAGTCCAAAGTCAACAAAGCCTACCAGAAGATTTTAGCACTTCACTTCATGCTTCTGTCTGCTGACAAGCTTTATGGAGAATCTGATTTACTTTTCCAGCAAGACTTGACACCTGCCCAAAGTGCCAGAAACCACTAGTAACTGGTTTTCTGACCATGGTATTACTGAGCTGGATTGGCCAGACAACTCTCCTGACCTGAACCCCATAGAGAAACTATGGGCTATTGTCAAAAGGAAAATGAGACACACCAGACTAGGGATGGGCATTTTAAGAAATTCAATTGATCGATCATCGGGAAAATTAACGAGCAATTATCGATTAATCGTTATCTTTTTTTACATATTAAAAAATGCCAACAGAACATCCAACATACAGCATTTTTACCATAGACTGTATACAAGAGGTTTTTACTCAATTACATCTTTATTCCAAGATCTTCTAGGCAAACAACAATCTATTAAGGCAAGGCAACTTTTTAAAATAAAATAATAATAAAATGCGGCGCTGGTTAAAGCCCGAGGCCTTGAGCCAACAAGGAGCCAATGCTACGATACCTTTAAAGTTTAAACACATATGTGCCTCCTAAGATGCTGCCAAAGACTGCATAAGGGCACGGCACATTTCTCTGAGTGATAAAGGACCTAACGTTACTTCATCTAATAAACAAAATGTGCAAATTAGTTCCCTGATGAAGGCGAAGTAAGAAAGCATAGACGCTAAAGTTAGCCGCTAATGCTAGCGGCGCTAACGTCACACATTATACAGGGTCGGATGTAGGCTTCAATGTACAAGTGGTACATAATTCGGTTTGTTTAGGTGTTGTAGCCTACTTATACAAGGTTTCATAATGCTTAACGAACTTAGTTATTTTTGGTTCTAAAGCTGGACCTGTCCGATGCCAAACTTCTCCTTAACTTCTTCCTGTTTACGTTTTGCCATTACGGCAGCTCGCAGGCTTGCTGCCTGAGCCTGTTCTGTTGTCTTCTACTACTAGTTAAGTATCCCTCCCTGCTGGTAGGATGTTTTACTGCTGCCCATACAGTCTTTGGTGCTGCCACATAGTGAAACTCATTGCTGTGCTGCCGGACTCACACTGTGCAACACAACGGCTATATGATCGATAACAATTTCACGTGATCGACAATATTCTTAACGAGCAATGATCGATTAATCGATTAATTATGCCCATCCCTACACCAGACTCAACAATACAGACGAGCTGAAGGCTGCTATCAAAGCAACCTGAACTGACCGGAACTATTTGGTCTGAAAACGCCTTTCTGGAACGCAAGAACTCTGTACTAAATGTGACCTTATGAATATGAATGAATGGAACTCAAATGGACGGTGCTCATTTAGTAAACCAAGCATTTTGTGCATTGATGGATTTTGGCTGAGCTCAGTGTTTTGTGCTCTAGCTGGGTAAGATGCGCCTGACGGTGCCGTGCCGGGCGGTCACCTGCTCTCACCTGCAGTGTTTCGACGCTGCCCTCTACCTGCAGATGAATGAGAAGAAACCCACCTGGATCTGCCCTGTGTGCGACAAAAAGGCTGCTTATGAGACGCTCATCATCGATGGGTGAGCTCCACACAAGCATCCCCTGCTGTTGCTGAGCCCGTGTAGTCTGATGCAATGTTTGAAATACTTCTTTGTGTTAATAATCTATGTTTCACTTCTCTTCATCCTTATAGTTTAGCGTTGACTACTATGTCTCTTACTGTAGTGATTTGGGAGTTTTTTTATAATGTATTTTTTTTTATCTGGGAAATCTCCTGGACATATCCTAAGTATCAGGGCCAGTCCGGGCATTTTTTAAATGAGATCGGTACCGGCTTAAATAGTGGTATACTAGTCTGCTTCTGTGACTAGTTCTATTAGAATGATTTATTGGTGATTTCAGTGATTTCTTCTTTGTTCAGTCTCTTCTTGGAGATCCTGAACGACTGCTCAGACGTGGATGAGATCAAGTTCCAGGAGGATGGAACATGGTGTCCCATGAGACCAAAGAAAGAGGCCGTCAAGGTGTCCTCTCAGACCATCTCAAAGATTGAGAGTAAGTACATCCTCTTCACGTCAGGGCAAATTTTCGAGTGTGTTTCAAACCCTGAGGTGTCTCCTCCTCTGTGCTGTAGACATAAAAACAGACCAACTCACCACATTCCTTCTTCACCATGAACACACACGCTCAAGTTTATCATGACACCACACACAGCGTCCTGCTGCCCCAAATACTCACTAGAGCACCAAAGATGTTACTAAGTCCCCAACAAATGCCATATTTCCCACTGTCTGAGGAACAAGAGTATTATTGTTCTTTTCATATGATTGGTTGACGGTACATTTTCAGCAGTCCCATCCTTTGAACCTGTGTGTTTTAGCCTCAGCTCCCGTGCGCCAGTCTTCAGTCATCCCCCATTCCACTGAGCCAGGTTCCACCAAGAAGGCTGACGTCATCGACCTGACCCTGGAGAGCTCCTCTTCCTCTGAGGAGGAGGAGGACGAGGACCCTCCCCTGAAGAAACGCTGCATGTACATCTCCAAGACTGAGGACATGCATTCAAAGGGGTGAGCAAGCCTTTCTTTGCTTTTCTAGAACCATAGAGACCTGTGTGTACTGACAGAATATTTTCTTTTGCCATATCGTTAGCCTCATAACATAATTGCCTAAATCATATTTACTCTACTCTACTTTTACTCTACATCTACTCTACATCTACTCTACTCTACATCTACTTTACCTTACTCTATAACCCTTAAAATTTGACTTAGGCAATTATGCTATGAGGCTAACGATATAGTGATATGATACGGTTGTGTTCATAAAGCATGTCTGTCCGTCCCCAGAGTGTTGAGCTACCAGCCCACTGTGCGTGTTCCAAACGTCCAGAGCTTGGAGCCTTCGTACCTGAGCTCCACGCTGGCTGACTATGCAGTCCCCTTCCACCCCTCTACTCTGGCCTCCATCCCCACTGATATGCAGAGTGAGTCAGCTGGATGGGGTGGCCATAGGAGCACTATAACTGCCGCCATCTTATACTGTTTAAAATATCTATTTTTTTTTATATCTCTTTAACTATAGGTCTGGATTTGTTTTCCTTAATTCAAGCAGATTCCCAGGTATGTTTGCCACAGTTCTTTCTGCTTTTAATTAAAAGCTGCTCTACGCATGATTTCTAGATTGTCCTGTCTAAAACCACTTGACTTGCAGAAGTAACAAAGTTAAACCCTATTGCTACAGCTAGAAGCTATATGATTTAACTTCCTTGAGTGTATACTGGTTTAAGGACAGCTAATGGAAATGTAAAAGTAACACCAGGGGAAAGTATAATCAAAGGTGCTAACTTCCAAAATGATTTTTGGAATTGAATTACACTTAGAAATCCAGAAAAGATTTTGGTTTGTGAATGTTCCCTTTTAGCACCATAGAGCTGCATCTATGAGTGGGTCTCTGGTTTTGCGCAGGAAGGCAGACATTATTTGTTCAGGCTTTTGTATCCTACATACAGCATGCACTACTTACTGCATACTGTCTCCTCCAGGAATATTGATCTTTCAATCTTTCAAATGAAATAAAAAAAATAATTTTCCTCCTACATTAAACCACAAAAGGCTGAAACCTCCAAGTACCCATAGCTGATGCTATTGTAAAACTGGTAGCTGTTGCAATGTGAAGAGAATGCCCATAGGAGGAGCTGTCTTCTAGTGGCTCATCTTTACTAAATGCCTGTAAGCTTTCCCTTAGAGCTGACCTTGTGTTCTCTGCTCAGCATTACAGGCCCCAGATGTTCCTGAGCAGCAGCCTGCAGAGTGCAGCCAGCACCAGCTCAGCCCTGGTCTCCTCCTCCAGCGCTCACTATGACAATGACAGCCGGGTCATCTCGGGGGGCGGGGTTTCTGACAGCAGCCTATCAGATATCATTTCACTAGACTGAGCCACACAGCCAGCCTATCAGATATTGTTTTACTAGACTGAGCCACAGCCAGCCGACTGGACCTTTTCAGGCCTGCTTTCTGTGACCCTTTGACTCCAAGCAATGTGCCAAGACGTGGAGTTTTGCACAAAAGCACCCATATTGGTAAACACAAATTGAATATCTGCTTTGGTCTGCCACCTCCGTAGGAATAGCTGGACGCCTAGATGACTGCAGCTGTGTGCCATGCCAGCAGCATAGGCTCAGTGGAACATTCACTTCATATAAAGACTAAAGCTTAAGGAACTTTACCAGAGAGTCTTTTGGCCTGGATTTCCTGGCAAGAAGATACATGTCTGTAATCCTTTTTTTAACAGTTGCCCACAGTGCTCAGAATATGGACAACATTGAACCTGTTGTTTATACCAAGTTGTTTTCTTGCCCATACGTGTTAATCAGACTTGAACCTGGTTGATCTGAACGGTGTGCCTCATAGCATGGAACAGAGTCAGGGTGGGCGTGACTCACTGTCCTCAACAAGACTGTTTTTCACCTGACATCATGCGTGGAAGTGGGTGAATGGTTGGAAGTAGGAAGCTGCTCTGTGGACTGATAAAGCGACTGTACTGGATCAGAGCTGGCTTTCTAAGGCCTCATTTTGCCTTTCATTCACACTCATGTAAACATGAAAGGCGGGTAAGCCATTCAAATGTTTTTATTGGTTTTAACAGTTGTCACTCAGTATGTTGATCAGGTTTATTACATGGCAGCTTTCATATCATACTGACGTAAAATGTTCCTTTTTATTTTAGTCAGAGCAATAATAGTTCAGCAAGTGTTCAGTTAATAAAAGTTGTTAACGTAGTTCAGACACTCAATACAGGATTCCAGCTGGTCCATACCACTCTGCCCTTCTGCTTTACAAACTGTTTGCTCATTTAACTTGCTTATTAAAGTTGGAAAACATGATTTTGTTTTGTTAGAAAGCAACAATAGAAAAAGAAGAGGACGTAAATGAATAGTTCATAATGTAGGCTTATTTGCTTTCAGAGGGAAATGTTCATATTGATGTCAATCTGATGTCGGTGATTTAAGTACAGACCTGGAGTCAGGGTGTAGCCTGGCTTATCAGGAAGACTAAAGCAGGGGAATGGCAACCCTGACTCTCTTAAAAGTTTCAAACAGTCTAAAAGTCACTTCTGAATTTGTACCTCATTTATTTGAAGGTATTATGTCGTTATGCTAAGGTAGGTTAACCATGTTTCAACTCTAGCTCTGTGCTTAACACACATCAAATTGATATTCACATTTCCTAAAATGGACTGTTCCTTCAAATTCAGCTTTGTTTTTGCAGGAGCTGGTTCAATTGATTTTGAGATGATGTGAAGGAGTTTATATTCCTCTTAAGATGGTGGAAAACCTCTGACAAGTTCATGTTGCCAAAACATCCCTTCATTTAACATTTAAAAGTCAACTGTGTATTTCTTCTGAACTGTGACCTCTGTGCTGTTTTTGGATTTTCTTGTATGCAGATGATGCTATGTTGTATGTATGGGATGGGGGGGACTTGGAATTAACATTTGCTCAGTGTTAACACCTACACTCACCGGCCACTTTATAAGGTACACCTGTTCAATTGCTTGTAAAAACAAATAGCTTATCAGCCAATCATATGGCAGCAATTCAATGCATTTAGACGTATTCAAGACAAGAACTTCGCAGCTGAAATCTAGACTCATCAGACCAGGCAATATTTTTCCAATCTTCTATTGTCCAATATTGGTGATCCTTTGAGAATTGTAGCCTCATTGTCCTGTTCTTAGCTGACAGGAGTGACACCCGGTGGGGTCTTCTGTTGCTGTAGCTCATCTGCTTCAAGGTTGGTCGTGTTGTGCATTCAGAGATGGTATTCTGCATACCCTGGTTGTAACGAATAGTTATTTGAGTTACTGTTGGCTTTCTATCATCTCAAACCAGTCTGCCCATCTTCCACTGACCTCTGACTTCAACAAGGTATTTTCGCCTACACCACTGCAGCTCACTGGATATTTTTTCTTATTCGGACCATTCTCTGTAAACCCTAGAGATGGTTGTGAGTGAAAATCTCAGTAGATCAGCAGTTTCTGAAATACTCAGACCAGCCTGTATGGAACCCTCGACATTACTATGTTCAAAGTCACTTAATCCCCCTTTCTTCCCCATTCTGTTGCTCGCTTTTAACTTCAATAAATTGTCCCGTCCAGGTCTACATGCCTAAATGCATTGAGTTGCTGCCATGTGATTGGCTGATACGTTATATGTGTTAGCAAGAAATTGAACCTCTGTACCTAATAAAGTGTCCGCTGAGTGTATATGCGAGACCACTTTCTCACAGTTAACAGCAAGCAATCACAAACATGGATTATCGGGCAGCTACTGTAACATACCTCCATTATCCGGATTGCTTGCTGTTCCTCCCAGCCATCAGGAGCTCAGTCTCGGGGACCTACACTCCATTCTTCTGTGCTTGAAGTGGATTCAAATACCGACATATAAGAACAGCACTGTCAGCATCTCTACCTGAATTACAGATGCTTATGGAAAAGTAAGGCTCATTTTTTAATATCGTTTAGGTCGGGGCTATTGGTTTATTCACAAATGAAGCTAATGAATGTTGACGGATGCGTTAAGTTGTTACAAGGGTCTATTCATCCAAATTAGAAAAATACAAACCCACTTAGCCTTAATGATATCTTGGTATAGGGATGTTTTTGGTTTAATGTGAACATGTTTTGAGATTGGAGTCTTTATGCTATTGAGTTGTGCTATGAAAAATGACATTTAAAAAAATTACACTGGCAAATTTAAACTAAACCTTGTGCATTGAGCGATACCATTAGAGGTAGGGGAGAACACCTGTTTGTTATTTTCTAGATCCAACCCTTGGTAATTTAGAAAATCAAAGTAAAAAGATACAACATGCAATATCAATTACACAAACAATTTCCCCATTTTGTTCTCACAGCAACAACAAAAACAACTATCATGCTATTTAGTATGTGCTATGTCCCAACATGTCACTTGGTACCATCTGGGTGGGCAAATTATGGTTGGGATTTCTATACATCCCTAGAAGATGTTCTGATGTGATAGACCTTTTATATTGGTAGCTTTTTAGTGGTTATCCCCTCTTAAGTATAGGCTACTGTAATGGAGGTGAGACACTGCAGGTGAATAGGGTAAAATCTTAACTTATAGATATCATGAAACTTTGCCAGTTGATTACTTACATTAAAACAATTATTTTTATATTACTATTTTGTCAAAGGTTTGAATAAATATGCAAATTTGGCAATATCTAACTCATGCGAAAATTAGCCTTTTGAAAAAAAAATTAAAAAGTGTTTTTATTATTATTTCATTTTAACAACTTGTATGTTTCCACAGATTTGACAGAACAGATACAGCCTTTTTTTCATTTTATCAACACAAAAAAAACGATCAAAAAACAGTGTTGTCTTTTCCACATGTTTTAAAGAAGAGAATGTCTCGTAAATAAACATGTGAAGCATATATATCAACCATAATCATTCCCAGCACTATTCTGAGGGTTATTACTGAAGGATGTGTTCATATGTTGCAAATTTGTCTGATTTATGATACATTTTCTTAAAAACATGCCGAAAAGGCAACACTGTTTTTTGATATTTTTATTTTATTTATAAAATGAACAAAAGGCTGTATCCATATTCTGTTCTGTAAAATCTGTAGACACATATAAGTTGCAAAAATGAAATAATGATTTTAACTAAAAATACCTAGTTTTGGGGCTTTAAAAAAAATTCAATTGTATGTATATTTAGGTGGATATTACCAAATGTGCACATTATTCAAACATTTCTGAAAAATGTGTAATGTAAACAATAATTGTTTTAATGTCAGTAATCAACAGGCAAAGTTTCATGATGATATCTAGAAGTAAAAAATGTTAGCCTATTCACCTGCAGTGTCTCACCTCCATTACAGTAGCCTATACTTTAAGAGGGGATAACCACTAAAAAGCTACCAATATAAAAGGTCTATCACTTCAAAACCTCTTCTAGGGATGTATAGGATATAAACAATCACAACTAGAATTAGTATTTGAATTAGTGGGAAGTGTCTGCATAGAGGTCACTGTTTTGGGAAAGTATAGGCCTACATAAGTTTTTCTATTTAGATGCTGACAGTTGATGGTAATTACTAATGTGATTGTGTGGGATTCCATGTCATGCTTTTCTGTATTCATTGTTCATACATACTGGACTTGGAGTTACTATAGAAGCATAATCCAGCTCCGGCCTCAAACACATTGGCCGCGGAAGCGCCCCTATTTGCCCCTGGGCGCCTGTGCTCTGGGGTAGTTTGACTTGGTTCCGTCTGGACAGATCTGTCTGTGTATACTATCTATGGTCTGTTCTCACCAGACGAACCGCGCTGCACAGGAAGGCCCGGCACTCCTCGCGCGTAGCACCCATCGTTTCGGCGTATGCTCCTTTTTCCGCGAGCCAATCGGACAGACACCACATTAAAACCCCCATTAAACTGGATAAACAAACACGATATTAAGGTTTGTATGTGTTAAATGAAGCATGGAAAGAGCAGGGTCTCTCCTAAAAAGATAAATAAAAAAATATCACGACTAGGACCCACGGGTGTAATGTGGACACACGCACAGTAGGCCTGGTTTTCTAACTACTACATGTTTTACTCCTGAGGTTGCTACTAACACATGGTAAGACCAGCGCTTCCAGAGCAGACAGGGGAGATTCTCTCCTGGTTTGTAGAAAATCATGTTTGGACAGTGTGTTTGAGGAACAAGACTGTGTCCAGTGTGTTTGAGGCCTCACTTGGAAATTTCTCACCATGTCAGCAGACTCTGAGAAAAGGTACAAATTCACAAGGTTTTTCACAGGATGGTGAATTACAAACGTGTCTGTTATAACTTTATCTGTAAACTTTTGAATTGTGGTATCATGTGTGGGTGTCTTTATGATTAAAAGTTTTATTTTTTTATTCAGTTAGCATATGTCTCTCTTGGAAGTTGGAAGTAGGCCTAGTCCAAAATGTTCTTCTGCTCAAATGACGGTATTCCAAAGTAAAATGCATTTTACTGATATTATTTATATACACACACATACATATGCTGTTTTCAGCTGTCTCACATGGGGAAAAAATGCTTTAAAGCTCCCATATTATTTACTTTTCAGTACTATTATACACCATATTATATGGTCTTAGTGGTCCCTAATACGTTTTTCTTTAATTGTTTGCTGAAAAAAAACTTTCAGATAATTTATTGTACTACTATGCTGATGTTCAGCTAATCTCACAATGGCCTATTTTTTAAAAAGAGCTGCAGCTCCCCTCGTAAATATACAATCTTTGAGCTCCCCCGCCCCCTGTCCGGAAGCGAAGCCAGATACGCCTCGCCCTCTGTCTGTCGGGGCCGTGGACCATTAAGAAATAGGGGTGTGGGCTGCACAGTGGAAGCTTCTGGCTTTCCAGTTTGTGAGGTCAGAAACGAGGAGAATTCTAACAGGAGTATTGGGGGGAGGGGTGGGGGTTTCAGAAAGGGGGAGAGTGAGAAAAGGAGAGATTGTTATTTTTTAAAATATTTTGGCTGTCTCTAGGCACACCGTGGACCCATGGATATGTTAGAACACATTTAAAAAGAGCATTTAGCATAAGATGTGACCTTTAAGGGCCATACATTTAAGTAGGCAATTTTTTTCGGCTGAAAATTTGTATTGATAGGAAGGCATTTCAACAGAGAAGAAAAACGCTCCTCTGCTTTGCCACAGGAGGGCAGTACAACCTCAACCAGTAACACAGGCCAGATTGAATGGGATGCCCTCTGAATTTTGTTTTACCAAGACCACAATCTGGTAATTTTAAATAGTCATTTAACCTTCCTCTCGTGTTAGGGTCGCCACCGACCCGTTTTGGATTTCAAATGCATAAAATAACCACTTACATTTTGTTTATTGCATCAAGATTTCTTGACTTTGTCAGGAACCTCTATTTCAACAAAATAAAATAATAAATTTCACTTAATTATAAAATGCTCTGGTGGAAATTATAACACTGGTGGTGTTAGGGTCGTTTTCCACCCGGTTATAGAATAAGAAGTAAAAAACAATAACTAGAGCCAAAACTGAAATCATAAGTGCACTGCCAGCCAACACAATGACAGTCAGCTCCTCTCCCAATCATGTGAGCTCAGGGGAGGTTCTCATTTTGACTTTTTTTGCCCTTATACCTGCATAAAAGCGAAACAAACAGACGGGCATATCCAGACATGTGAGGTCAATTCAGTATAGAGTTGGTGACTTGAAGAGTGCACATCTCCTATTTGCAATATTCAAAAATGAGGAGATATACCAGTTCTGGATCATGTTTTTGGTGAAAATGGCCACCTGATTCTAAAAATAAGAGGTGTCAGGTCTGCCGAAGCACTAAGGACAGAAAGATAAAAGTATTGTGCTTTACCTGCAAGAAATATCTCTGCAAAGAACACTAAAAGTGTTGCTCTTTGCCACACATCTGAACATACAACCAGACATATGCAGACAGAGACTTTTACTCAGTTTTTTTTTTTACTAGTTTTGGAACTAGTAATTGATTTTGATTGGTTTGATTTGTTGATTGGTTATTGTTTATTTGACCTTACAAACCTATATTTTGTGTTGTGACTTGTTCTGGTTTTCATTGTGTGTTTGTATAATGCTGAAATAAAAGTTTTTTTGCTGTTTTCTGAAATAAATATATATGGTTCGTAATTGACCAGTAACACCATAGATGTTAAAAAGGTCAATAATATTAATATGAAAAAATAAATAAAACAAATTTTGTGAAGAAATGTGTTGTCATACCCCTCAGTAATAATCAGGTAACACAACAACCAAATATTTATTTATATGATTCTCTTGAGGTTCATTTTACCATTTTTTTTTACTGAAATTGAGGCGCATACTGACAAAAAAAAGGCCCAGCCTCCTCCACCAAAAATATTAAAAACAATATATTCATGGATAAGGAAGCCTAACAAGGTAACCAAGAGATTAGAAACAAAAAGGATGATAGATAAATGTTTTTAGTGTTTTTTACAGCTGATTTCAGACACGAGTCGAAACCGACCCGCTAACACCATGGATGGTAGCAGAAAGTTAACACAGGAGGAAGGTTAAAGGCCTATTTGCAAATTATCCTACAAAGGAACGTGCAAATAATTGGGTTTTTATCTTTAAGTTCATATTCCCTTTGAGACACCAACAAAGCTTGACTGACATCGTTCACTGCCAGAAACTGCTATAATTGTTTAAAGAAAATAATCGATAACTTAAAAGTTTTGAATTTGCGAAATTGATCCTCAACTCAACACCAATTGTTTTTTTTATTTGAAATGAGTCGTAAGGCTTCAAATCTGGGAGAAACGCAACACTGCCATTTCCCCCACAATGACCCCCTGTCAACTGCAGGGCAATGCTATTTTTAATCTTTGTGAAATGGTGAGCCCACAAGGCCAAATTAATCATTGTACACTCAACACGTCAGGTCACAGGATGACAGGAGAGCTGGCACGGGAAAGTATGGGCAGAAAGGGGCTAAAGTCAGCCTGGGAAATCAAGTATGGACTCAGTGAAGGTCAGAGCCATAGTCAGGTGTATGTTCGCTAGCTGTCAAACAGCACAAAAAGACCCAAGTAGTATAAAAAAATTCACTAACATGTAGAAATGAGATAACATACTTTACATACATAAAAACATAGCAGGAATAAAATTCAGATTATGTTAGGGAACAATTACTTTAATAAGGTGGGGGAACGTTCGAAGGTTTGTTTATACTAAACAAAAATAAAAGGAAGGTATAGGACACATCCCAGTGAGAG
This sequence comes from Hyperoplus immaculatus, assembly GCA_949357725.1. Classification (NCBI taxonomy): domain Eukaryota; kingdom Metazoa; phylum Chordata; class Actinopteri; order Uranoscopiformes; family Ammodytidae; genus Hyperoplus; species Hyperoplus immaculatus. The sequence goes on from OX442351.1 coordinate 2,267,164, forward strand.
GTGCCAGCCGATGTAGTGCTTTATACAGAGGGCCAGGCTATGTTTTTAAGTCTCTTTTTCAATATGCAAACTTTTATACCTCAACCAACACATGTCATGTACGTTACTTAGAATTGTTGTGCAAACAAAAAGATAAAGTTACATATGTAGGGGAGACCAGGGCATCTTGTTGCTCTCGCTTACATTTCTCAGCTTCAATACAGCAGCCATTCATTTTCTACATTATATTAAATAATGACTTCTTGGGAACAAATGTATAATTGTAAGATTTACATTCTCACTTCAATAATGATTTATAAATGCTTAAATGTGTTCAAACAATTGCCTTTTTTGTATTATCTATTTTTATTGGTGAATCGATGCTTTGGTTATAAAATGTCATGAAAACGTAATATTTTCGCATCACATTTTCCTTCAGACCAAGTGATTTTAAGTTTATTTTTTTGTACTAACAAGTCAATTTAAAGTTTGTTAAACATTTAAAGGCATTAAGACCGGGAACACAAGCCAACCTTAAAATATGATTCAAAAGAGTAAAATATAAGACAATAATAATAAAGATTACAGTGCAGTGTAAGATCCAAATCTAGTTCATTTGTTTCTAGTGGATCAATTGGTTGTGCAGCAAAAGACACAGACAATAATTACAATATATACAGTAATATTGTCTGAAAAAGTTACATTTTCTATGACCATTGACTTTAAGTATATATTACTTCTTACATACAAGTCATTTCAAAGTGCCTTACACAGACCGAAAGGCATTAAGACAATAAACATGCTGCAGCTGACCAAACGTATGTATTGTAGTTTACATGCAATATGCTACAATTTGGACATACTTATACTGGTATATTTTGTTATTACGTTGCACCTTGAAATTGCCTCTTGCTTATAGAGTATATCCGTCTCATAACCGTATTTTTTCACTAGGGAGGCTCAGTCCATGTGACCTAACTTCTGCTGCAGTGGATTGTGGGTCAGAATCGCCCAACAGTTTGCTGATTTAAAGGTGGAGTCAGTGATTCTGGAGAACACTTGAGAAAATCACTTTTTGTCAAAACGAGTGAATGTCTCCTTTATTACCTGTCTCCTTGATTACCTGTCTGGTGTTAATACACAGCCTTGGATCTGTTAACTGGTATGTTGTACACAAAGGGTATGTAATTATGATAATAATAATAATATATTCGATTTATATAGCGCTTTTATTGCACTCAAAGCGCTGTAAAAAAACGGGGCCTAGCAACATGCAAGTTCACAGAGCGTTGGCTGTGTATTACCCCAAAAAAAATGTCAACGCACACACAGTACATAGGCTAGGGTGGTAGTAAAACTAGTGGTGGCTGGTATTACATCTAGGGTGTCCACTATCTCTACCATTGAGTCCTTGAGCAAGACACTTAACCCCAAACTGCTCCACGGGCGTTGTACTATGGCTGACCCTGCGGTCTGACCCCCTCCCCCCCGAAGTGTGGTAACTTGAGAGGGGATGACGGAAAGCCAAATTTCACTGTAACCATAGACTAATAAAGTAACCTTTTTTCTTTTTTTTCTTTTTTTAAGACTTTTTTTTGGCATTGTTATGCTTTATTGATAGTGTAGAGACTAGTGTTGTTTTTGGCGGCCTGTTTTAAGTTTAGTTTTAGTCTAGTCTTTGTGTCAAACTGTCATTTTAGTTTTTATTAGTCTTAGTCACGTTTAAACTCTTTTTAGTCTAGTCAAGTTTCAGTTGACTAAAAGTCTTGAGCTTTTTAGTCTTCTCTTAGTCAGAATTATCTGGGACTATTTTCGTCTAGTCTTAGTCAACAAAAACTGATGACATTTAAATCTAGTCTTAGTCAATGACATTTGTATTTTAGTCTTTTTAGTAATGCAATTATATTTAACCCAGTTAATATAGTACAAGTACCTAGTATAGTACAGCCAAAATCAAAATGTTTTTTAAGTCCCCCATTTCACAAGTCAAACAAGGTTATCTTATCTTATTATATTATTTTTTACTGTGGTAGATTTGAATGGTATTCATCAAGAGTGCTGAGCAGATAGACTCTAAAGGTTAACGTCAGATCCCTAGATGGACGTGTGTTTGACTGGTGTTGCACAAGCAATGAAACGATATGTCTATTTGCAGATATTAAGACACATGATACCCCACACACACAGATATAAACGGGTCCTGTAACTAGCAACTTCAGTGCCATTGCGGCCTCAGCCTGCTGCTACTGCTACCATGAAATCCTATGTCTGATGTCTGATGGAAATCTCCTGAAATAAACCTCTTTGAACCACAATGATGATTGTCCTGGCCTCACCCTTTGTCTTTGTCAAGCCATGGGGGATTCGGCTACCACATTTGGCGTCACGATAACGGATATAACAGGAACTTGATGAGAAACTACCTGTACACTTCGGGACACATCTGTTGGAATGAGATCAGATGGACTGTTGCTGTTGAAAAGTGCTTGTCTGTTCCAGCATCTAAAAATAACTGAGAACTGCTACGGGAGATGATGTGTAAACGGCTGATAGTGCTCTGTGCCAAGTTCAAGGTCACGGCGTGAGCGTCCGGTCTGGGGGACTAAACACAGAGGCTCCGTTATGGCCAGGTATCCAGTAGTTCCACTGTTATATGAAAAAACCGTGTGCAAGTTTTATTGGCTAAGACTTTGGGAAAAAGGCTGGACTGGATTCGAGCTTGTTAAGTCGCTCTGTGCTTAATGTACGCTAAGAAAATGAGGAAAAAGATTGGAGACCAATGTCTGTCATCAAGAACTCAGACTGCTGGGGATACTGCTCCCCGCGCAGTCACAAGACACAAGGCTGTGTGCATTCCAGCCGCATACCATCTTGGACTTTCCTGGGCGGCTGGCCACGTCTGGCGGAGTCTGCCAGCTATGTAATGGAGGACCCTCTTCTGTGCCAGAGTTGGATGGACTACATCCCCCATGATCATGCCTCAAAATATCTGAACTTGAGACTGTGACACAGCTGTTTTTAATGTGCTGTCGTCAAAAAGAAGACTCTCTTCTTACTGCCTCTATTTATCATCGTTCAGTGTTTGACTCTTTGCCTTGTTGGTCCTATTCATATGTAGTTTGCTGCAGTAATGCTTACATCTATGCATTGTATTCTACTTCACTCATAAAGAGTGTTTCTGTGTTTTGGTGGAGGTTTCTTTAGGCCATTCAAATATGTTTGGTTACATCTTGTTTTGGTAGAATTATTTAATTCTAAATGGAGGAATGTGGTAGATTTGAATGGTATTCATCAAGAGTGCTGAGCAGATAGACTCTAAAGGTTAACGTCAGATCCCTAGATGGACGTGTGTTTGACTGGTGTTGCACAAGCAATGAAACGATATGTCTATTTGCAGATATTAAGACACATGATACCCCACACACACAGATATAAACGGGTCCTGTAACTAGCAACTTCAGTGCCATTGCGGCCTCAGCCTGCTGCTACTGCTACCATGAAATCCTATGTCTGATGTCTGATGGAAATCTCCTGAAATAAACCTCTTTGAACCACAATGATGATTGTCCTGGCCTCACCCTTTGTCTTTGTCAAGCCATGGGGGATTCGGCTACCACATTACCTTATAGACTCAAGAATACATGCAATTCCAGACACGGAAGACTCTCTGATTTAATTTACATCATATTTATTTGAGCTACCAAACATGAAAGAATGCCGGATTCCTCAACCTGAACAGCAGTCTGGTGGAGCTCGGACAGCTTCTCTTTGTTTTTCAAAATCTCCTGTCTAATGACATACATTTACATAAAATAAATAGGCATAAATAAAATAGCTTCAAATGACAATGCCAGAAAAAATTTACATTACATTCAAGTTTAATTAAGAGAAAAAAGGTTCTTGAATGCTAGAGCTACAATAACATAATAACAAAGTGCAAATAAAATGTTTGTGTATGACTTGTATTGCTTGTAAACTTAAGTCAGATTTTATATTACAAGATATAACACAAATGGTTTGAACCATGAGATTGGAAGTGGAATTCGTTGACAGAACTTATTACATGGCACTTTGAGAATCCTATGTAAATCACAGCATTCTACAGGTCTGTTATTTCAAGCAAGACAGACCTCTGTCAAGGGTTTAATGACCGTTGCTAAGGACCTACGTCATAGTTTTGATAGATAGACGTCCACAAACAGGGCTACTACTCGTTCAGAAAACAATGGAATACTTTTTCGACATGACTCAGGAGAGCAGGGAACACAGGAGTCATGGTTAACCCTCTGAGCCCTAAGGGCATTTTCTCTATTTTACATGCTTTTATAAATTACCATTTTAGAGGGCAAGTAGATAACATAATACAATACAATAATAAAATTTTGAAATGTGTGTGAAATAATACCTTTATTCATCTGATTGAGTTATTTTGGCTCTTGAAATTGCTTCTCCAAAACATTAGCTTCTAAAATGTACTGGAATTTTTCCATAAAAAGGTTGGGAAGAGCAAAAAACATGACTAAAATGATCTTTTTGTCCAAACGTTTTTTGGGTTGAGATCTAAGGGCATTTTCTCGATTTTACATGCTTTTATAAATGACCATTTTAGAGGGCAAGTAGATCACATAATACCCAGGTGATTCATATCAAAATGTTCAGAACACTCTCAGCTCTCAGTGAGGAAGGTTCAATTTTGCCTAGTCCAATGTAAAAAAAAAACATTTTGACATAAATGTTGAAATTTTAAGTCCGATTTTTGAAAAAATTCCAAATTTGTGTGAAATAATACCTTTATTCATCTGATTGAATTATTTTGGCTATTGAAATTGCTTCTCCAAAACATTAGCTTCTACAATGTACTGGAATTTTTCCATAAAAAGGTTGGGAAGAGCAAAAAACATGACTAAAATGATCTTTTTGTCCAAACGTTTTTTGGGTTGAGATCTAAGGGCATTTTCTCGATTTTACATGCTTTTATAAATTACCATTTTAGAGGGCAAGTAGATAACATAATACCCAGGTGATTCATATCAAAATGTTCAGAACACTGCCAGCTCTATATTAGGGAGTTTCAATTTTGTCCTAGATCAATGTGAAAATAAATATTTTGACACAAATGCTGCAATTTGAAGAAAGATTTTTGAAAAATGTGGAAACTTAATGTGTAATAATACCTTTATTCCCCAGGACAAATTGTTTTGGCTCTTGAAATTGCCTCTCCAAAACATTAGCTTCTAAAATACACTGGAATTTTTCCAAAAAAAGGTTGAGAAGTACAAAAAACATGACAAAAATGATTTTTTGTCCCAACGTATTATGGGGTCAGGTTTAAGGGCATTTTCTCGATTTACATGCTTTTATAAATGACCATTTTAGAGGGCAAGTAGATAACATAATACCCAGGTGATTCATATCAAAATGTTCAGAACACTCTCAGCTCTCAGTAAGGAAGGTTCAATATTGCCCTAGACCAATGTAAAAAAATATATATATTTTGCCAAATGCTGAAATTTGAAGTCCGATTTTTATAATAGATGTCACTTACAAAAAAAATCATGAAGGAACACAATAATTGACTAATGTTAACATGCTAATACTAAAATAAAATATGAATAGTGTGGATGCAGGAGGACTTCAGATGCTGCCAGAGGAAGGACCTGATCCACACCGTCTTGTCTCCACCAGGGAAAACTGGAAGAGAACAGACAGACAACAAATGAGCCAAGAAAAGTGAACAGGCATGAAAACAAAAAGAGTACTATCCTGCTGAGCGAAAGCATTATCCCCATTTACAAAGCATTAGCTTCTATAATGCACTGTCATTTTCCAAAAAAAGTTGGGAAGTGCAAAAAAACATGACTAAAATCAAATTTGCCAAAATACAAATAGTCTCTTACTCTACTTTGACCACATATGAGGAATTAAGCAAAATGAGACTGAATAATGACTTGATACCTTGATACCACATATAAAAAGGTCCATGGCATGTGTAATGAAAGGGACGCATCACAATCCGTGTAAATGTGATACCCTGTCCCTAGGTATGGCTGCACAAGTGACATTACAGCATCGTAAGAAAGGCCATGTCCGGAGGGGATGTCACTTTTCCCTGTGTAAATGTTAAAATCTATGGTGTAGCCATTGCTTGAGTCTGCCAAAACGAACAATTTCAAACCCCACTTAGTAGGTTTGGCCTTCATGTATTGAGTCATTCCGGTTTTAACCTTTGAGGCAACCATCCTTTCATCCACAGCCAGGTTTTAGTGTGGATGAAAATAGGTCTTTGCTGCGGTTTTGATCGAATTGAGGAGAGGTTTGACCCTGAAGAGTTTGTCGAATTGTGGCGTTCCCTTCTTCCTATCATTGTTTACATCTTTATCTGGATCACTTATGTGTAAGTTCCAGGAGATGACACCAAATCTGTCCCTACTCATGACTGTTGCCGCAAATTGACAGGTTAAACTGTGGTTCTGCCTCCAGTAATCAGCAATGTGGTGCAATCTAACCAGGGCCATGTAAAAGAGGAGTCCAATGTACTTGTAAAACTCCTCAACTGTCAAATCAGTCCATTTAAACTTTTTACCCATGGCAATTCTTTTGGCAGCCTGTTTGTTTGTGTTGCTACAGAGTGTGTGTACAGTGAAACACAATTTGAAGAGCTCAATTGGTGTGTAGAAGTGCGTGCCTAGCTGTGGGAATAAAAAATCCAGTATCTCAAAATATTAGAATGTTACATACAACCAATCAGAAAAAGGATTTATAATACAGAAATGTCGACCTTCTGAAAAGTATGTTTATTCTAGATTAATTTTACTTCATGTGTAATGAATCTAGAATATATTTAAATTTCACTTTTTGAATTCAATTACAGAAAAAAGCAATTTTTCATTGATATTGAATTTTGTTTTAGATGCACCTCGATATAGTTATAAGTACAAAGTGAATTTATTTGACCCACACTTGCAACGTCATCTGCCATCGATAATCAATTGTATAAATATAGCCTGCAATATGAACAGAAATATCACATAAATTATTATAATTTATATCATTGCATCTTAATCTAATTATAATTAAGTTAATTATAAATGGTTCAGGTTAAATAAATAAAAAAGAAGAACTATTTAACTAAATGACAATGCAGTCTTTTATGTGGTACCTTAAAACAGGCTAATGAAAATAAAGCAGTACATAGAAGATCATGGAATAACTGTTAAACACCTTGATTTCAGATCGGAGTGACAGCTGACTGAACCAATCAGGCAACAGAATAAGTTTATCCTTTACGTTTAGCCTGGTCGGGACCAGGCTAAACGTAAAGGATAAATCTCCATGGTAACTTATGTCCCTCCGCTTTCATGCAACCGGATCATGGCTAACGCAAGCCAGGATAACCGAAATATCCTAGGTTAATCCCTTATCCTAGTTTTATGCAATAGGCCCCTGGTCTTCCTCAGTCTTCCAAGCCCGCTGCTGCGTAGGGGGTGCTGGTGGAGTTGGGACACGGGACCTCTTGCGGGTGGTTCTCCTCTTCTCCTGGACCTGGTGCTGCCACAGATTCACAGAAATCAGTCTCATTATCTCATAACAAAAATATTCAAACTTCACAACTTGTATTTGCAAACAACAGTGTAATAAAAGTCGATGCAAAAACATTTCCATTCTCTACTATTTGTAAATTGTAAAGGGAAATACTTTTACACAGAATACACACCTATTACTATTATTTTCAAACAAAAGTAGTGCTATCAATAGAGAAATCAGTCCCTGTAATGTCAAGAATGCAAAATTCAATCTTACATTTACACACAGAGCTTCATTTGCAATTTCTAAAATAAATTATTATACCCGTTTATAAACAGCTGTATAGCCAACTACAGTTTGTTTCTCTCTCTCTCGTAACTTCTGTCTCCTCCCCTCAGCCAGACTAAATGACGACTTTCCATCTCCCACAACAGACAGCGCTGCACTGCCACCGATTAATGCCTATGCCAGTTCATTCACCATTTTCGTACTCATACGCAAAAATATTGACACACACACACGGGGCGGGTGTCCATTTATACGAGACAGCTAGCAAACAAAATTGAGACACACGGGGAAGATTGTACTGTTTTGAACCTAGCCTACATTGTTGCACCTACTAAATCAATAATGCACAGACACTGCGGAGAATAAAGTAAGACTATTGAAATATATTTCTATTCTCTACCTTTTGAAAACTATTACTTGTTTTCAAACAACAGAAGGCTGGCGACAAGAGTATACAGCTCTGTCACGTCAGTTCCAAAAAAAAAATCGGTCATGTCACGGACGCAACATTCAAGCTAGTTTACATGTTCACACTTAGCTTCCATTACAAAAACAGACGTTTTGTCAAATAAATGCTCTTACCCGTCTTCAAATGGATCCATGTCATCTTCATATTCCTCTTCGTCAAAGCCCTCAATGTCGGAATTGGCGTCTTCCTCGTCACTGCTCCTCTGAATCTCGTCGTGGGCCTCAGCTGTCGAACATCCGCGCCATGGTGAAGTTGAAATAGGAGCATGAATAGGAGTCCTTTGATTGTAAATATGTTTGACAAGTAATGGGGAGGTCCTTAGTGATTACTAATGATGGCCAGATGAAGCTTTTTGAAGCCTTGAAGCCTTAAAGCCAAATGGTTCACAAAAAGGTTCATTTCTCGAGGCTTCATTTGAACCGATTTGAACACAATACAACCCCCCCTGCTGGTCAAACAGTGTTAAATAGCCAGATAATTCTATCAATTTGTAATAAACTCAATACTGTCCTGCAACATTGCAGCCATGGGAATGACTGACAAGTTAATAAATCAATACATCTTAAAGCTACTACGAGTAAGTCGGCACGTTGGCGACACCTTTGAACAAAAGCGGTAGTATTATTACGACGCCAGCTGTCGTGAAGCTGTTTTCTAGCTCGTGCAGGGAGTGCAAGATTCAAATAATCAGGAAGCAATATGGTGCGTGGCGTGTCCGTGTGTTGAAAGTGTGAGGGCACCGGACTCTTTTCGGCTCCGTGAGTCTATGGGTGACACAGCATCAACTAATGCCAGTAAGTGCTAAACACACCTGATTGCAATGAGTTGATGCATTGTCACCTCTCACGGAGCTGAACGAGTCCCCGTGTCCTCACACAAAGCGAATGAACGAGAGATGGCAGTTAGTTAGTATGGATCACGATGAGGTAATGTGTTTATGTTGTAAATAATTACTATTTCCGATGAATAATGGTCATCTGATGATGCTGGTGAGGCAAAGTAAACTTTGTTTTAGTAGGCTACCGCTCATTCATTTAGGAGTAAACACTGCAGTCTAGTTTCGCTGCGTGAAATTGTGTATACGTTGCTTGGCAACGCCCTCCCGCCCAACTATCACTCTCCCTTTTAGCTTTTCTTCATTGCATTTTCTTTTTTTTCTTTTATGGTTCAGCCCCGTTATCAGTCATTATGACGACAAACAACTGTCTCAAACAAGGCTCCCGCTCCCCCTCCCTCACCTGGAGGGATAGGCTTCTCAATTCACGTTCCTGCGCCACGCTGAAATCTGTGACCAATACGGATATGTGACCATAGAGCATGCACGCGTGAACCGAAAATCGGACTAGGTGTACGACCAGATCAAATGCAGTAATAAAAACTATTTAAAAACGTCTTTCTTTGCACTGATGGTCTGGTTTGCTGTTAAAGGTAATTTATGATTATCAGAGGAAACATGAGGCTGTTTAAAAGATATTTAAATGTTACTCGTAGCCGCTTTAATAAATGCATTTCATGTAGCCTATTGTTCATGTATTAATTCATATAAATTAAATACAATTTATATTTTGTTTGGTGTATTATTATGGGTATGAAACATGATAAAACATATGAATAAATCTTTCAATAAATATTTTTCGTCAAACTTTGAATTACTCATAATGACAGGAATACTTATTTTCAAACTGTCACAGTGTTATAAAAAGGTAAGGGGCAGTGAATGTGCTTGTGCAACTTAAGGATTTGATTAATTTTTATTGAGAAACAAAATTTGTTCCACTGTGCTGGGGTTCAGACAATTTCCCCTTTTGGAAACATCTTCTCCTGCTTTGGAGAACACTCTTTCACATGGCACAGATGAGCAGAGGTGGAAAGAGTACAAAAATATTCTACTCAAGTAAAAGTATGATTACTTGGATGAAATTTTACTTAAGTAAAAGTAAAAGTACTAGAAGTACTAAAGTGGAAAAGTAGCTGATTTAAAATGTACTTAAAGTACAAGTTACTAGTTACTTTTTAACAGCGGGAGGGGGTGGGGGGGGCTCTTCTGTGTAGGGCATTATATATATAGACAAGGGGATATAAATCTTAAACTAGTTTTGTTTAATTAATGGGTAACACTTTATAATAACTATCCGTTGTAACTCGTTAATAGATCATTAGTAAACTCTTAATTAATGATTATTAATGATTTGTTAAGTGTTTGTTAGCAGTTTGTTAAGGATTTATAACAATGGTAGATAGTTAATAGCTTAATAATTGAATCAGTTCATCTGGGAGGTAATCCGAGATTAACTGATCACGTCACGTTCAAGTCCATGGCATGCACAGTGTGTATTGAGTTTATTTAAAAATATTTGAAAATGGGGCTGCCCTCAGTTGCCCATGCACTGTGTATAGTCTATAGCCTATTTCAGCCTCGTCGGTATCTCGGATTACCTCCCAGATGAACTGATTCAATTATTAAACTATTAACTATCTACCATTGTTATAAATCCTTAACAAACTGCTAACAAACACTTAACAAATCATTAATAATCATTAATTAAGAGTTTACTAATGATCTATTAACGAGTTACAACGGATAGTTATTATAAAGTGTTACCAATTAATGCAACACTTTTACAAATTAAAGTGCACAAATTAAACAAATAATTTCACCAGTGCCACACATGTATGGATGTATACTGTGTCATTATACTTTAGATAAGCAAATATGGAACAAATAGTCTGTAATGGGAGAATGGGAATGTAACTGGTCTACAGACCTAAACAGACTGCAGCTGCAGTTCTAATAATGTAATTCTGTATAATTGATCTAAACCATGGACATTGCAAGGTTAGGATGCTCGATTTTTACAAAAATCATAAGCATGATTATTTTGATTGACATTGTGTAATCACAATTATTATAGACAATTATTCATTGATTTAAGAACTGCAACATGCACTTATTTAACATTTGAAACCATGACTTTGGACTTTAAACATATCCTAATTGAACTGAAAACAAGGAAAATGCAAATAAGTAAAACATATTTTTAATAATTAAATAAAATAAGTGTCCAAATCAAAACAAACCGTTGTAAATGTTGCTGATAGGGCACGTCTTTTGCTAGCAGGAATGTGAGGGCATATTTTATTTATATCTCATGGAGCTGGCTGGATAAGCAAGTTGCATTGTAGGCTACAGTGTTCTTAATTGATGACAGTTGTGGTGGCAAGAGTCAAGGAGCTTTAAACTTCCTGTGTTTTTTATTCCTTTATTGCTTGGTCATAGACCACTTGGATTCGACTTAAAGTGAGTAAACTAATTGGTCGTGATGTTTTGAGGTGCAGCAGGGTCGCATATGCCTTTTTTTCTCTCTCTCACGGTCGCGCTGCGCATGTCATATGACTCGCGTGTCCGCGCGTAACATATCTTGCACATTATTTCAGTCTATTAGTTTTACCTTTCTTCTCGACCAAAGGCTGACTTTCTGCCGTCTTCTGGAGGTGTTTCAAAGCTCCCGGCAACACGCACCTCCATCCTACTCTGGATTGTTAAACTGAAAGCAAAACTATCAGGTGAGGGAGGGGCCGATCGCACGGCTGGATGAAAGGTTCGCTGCATTTAAAAGCCTTCAAGTCTTCACGCGCGGTACAATGAGAGTTTAACTATGATTATTTTGTTTTAATGATAGAGGGAAGCAATGTTTGTTGTTATCATTTAGTTACATTGTGTTCTCTCCTCCTGTCGATCATTCACTGTGTTAGTTTCCGGTATTGTGCCGTAAAAATAAAAGCCCCCCGCGATATTTATTTTATTTTCTCTCAGTTAGCCTATCTATTTTTTTACTCAGTAACGCAGGTGATATAAAATGTAGCGAAGTACAATACTTCAAAATAAACATACTCAAAGTAAAAGTAAAAGTATAGGTTTTAAAAATCACTTAAAAAATTACAAGTACACGAAAAAACTACTCAATTACAGGAACGCGAGTAAATGTAATTCGCTACTTTACACCCTTGCAGATGAGGCAGCAGTGCACAATAAAGTCACAGCAAGTTGATACAACATCCACGTCTACATCACTCCCAAACCAATAAATCGGCAACACTAACCCACAAAGTGCGAGTGGATCCACAACACCCGAAGCACTTCTTGAACAAACGAGGCTTCGAACGTCATCAGTCACGTGATTCGCCCTAAACGATACAAGCATCGATACGCGCTTCACCAAAAACTTCCGGGATTACTCGACACACGCTCCGAAGCCTCGGCACATTTCGACCCATCACTAGTGATTACAATAAGTTGATTGGATGGTTTTTCACAAAATATGACAGCAAGCAGCTCTACCAATCACGCAAGGGAAAGGGCCGATGACGTTTTCGCAAAGTGTTGATTGACAAGCGGCTCAGCCAGTAGCGCAAGGGAAAGGATTGATACATTTTCGCGCCTCTCAGCAACATATCTCTGGCTGTGAGTCACATATACTATCGCGAGAATATGTCCCGGAAAGGGCAGAATCCCAGCTTTCCGGAGATATTTAAACCACATTGCTGCGATTTAATAATGTTAAATAATTTATTAAAACATAACGAAATCACCGACAGAACGCAATAGAACGCAGTACTGCGGGCTCCGAGTTGGAAGGGTTAATATCCGACAGGAATCCAGGCAAGATGACGTGAGTACGCTTGGCCGCATATTGACAGTTAGCCTATAGAGACAGTGCGGAACGCGTCATAATCGGAGGCCACGCCCATCGTGGGGGAAAACAATACACATCGCTCCATCCACTTTATATTGAATGACACCCGTATCCGGCAAACAAACTTAATAAAATCGTAATACGACATGCCTTTCACAAATACACGTTACTTTCTTTAAAGCCACGACTCTTGTCTGTCTATACGAGCTGTTTTGGTGAAAAAGTATTGAGTAATTTTCAATATCGAGACAAAACTCTTAACTAATGTATGCTGAATGCTAGGCTAATGTTAGCCTTCTGCTGTAGGCTAACCATAGGCTAACCCTCACGGACGGGAAAAAACACCTCAATATTGAAAATTACTCAATCATTTTTCACAAAAACAGCTCATACAGACAGACAAGAGTCGTGGCTTTAAAGAAAGTAACGTTTTTTTGTTAAATGGATGTTCGATTACGTTTTAATTAAGTTTGTTTGCAGAAGACAGGTCTCCTTCAATACAAAGTGAATGGAACGGTTTTCAACGGTTTCCCCCTCGATGGGTCCGACCCGGTCCGACCGGACAAAAACACCTCAATATTGAAAACTACACAATTATTTTTCATAAAAACAGCTCATATAGACAAACAAGAGTCGAGGCTTTCAAGAAAGTAAAGTTTTTTTCTTAAATGGATGTTTGATTACATTTTAATTAAGTTTGTTTGCAGAAGACAGGTCTCCTTCAATACAAAGTGGATGGAGCGCTGTTCAATGTTTTCCCCCACGATGGGCGTGGCCTATTTCATGCGCTGTCTCTATACAGTAACTTCAGGCTGCAGCTCATTAGTCGTTAAAGAGGACCTATGATGCTTTTTGACTTTTATGACCTATAAACGTTGTTATGATGATTTATTTATGCTTAACCATACTAAATTATCAAATAATGACTTACATGCATTTCGACGTATTCCCTGCTGACCGTCTGTGGTGTCTGTGCAGAGCACTAAACACTATTCTAGCCAGTCGAGAAGTCACGTCTTCAAAGCGGTCTACCCTTTCATAATTTGTGACGTCGCATAAAACTTTGTGACGTCTCCACGCGGATGTTTCCATGTATGGTAATGCTGTCACTTCCCTGTTCGCGTCTGCCTCGCGCCCTTATAGGTCCATGCTCGCGCTTCCCGCCACTGAAAGTGTTCCGGAAGGAAGGTAACCAATCACAACGGAGTGGGGTTTGCAGGAGGGGGGGGGGGGGAGCGGAGATGGCCGAAGCACAGGCGGAGGGAGCGGAGATGGCCAAAGCACACACACTCAAGTGTTGACAGGACGTGCTGGATCGCAAAAATAAGAGAAAGAGCTTCCCGAAAATCTTCATAGTTTTTTGTGATGTGATTCGTGTCAGGTTGCTCTATAGCAGTGTAAAAGAAGAAATTAAGACCAGAAAAGTAGTATAATAGGATCTCTTTAAAGTTAACCCACCGCCGCAGCTGCATCTTCCATATTGCCGCGAGTGGGGATTGAGGAAGTAACGTCGCCTGCTAACTTCCTGCTATTTCAAAATAAAAGCCAACTCACGTTTGTCTAGTTAAATACTCATGTTAAGCCAGTGAAATGCTTTTAATCTGAAGCCGCAGCCTGTTTGCAGCCCCGAGAAACCACATTTAGTCCCGTTTTTATTAGTCAACAATAAAGAATTATATATTTGATTATAGTCTTCGTCACATGACCACCATTTACGTTGCGTCTCGTCTCTGTCAGGTGATAAATGTTCATTGATGACGATATTTTGTCATACATTTTGTTGACAAAAACAACACTAATAGAGACAGAGTTGAAAATGGGGCAGAGAGGGGAGTGACATGCAGAGATAGACCGCGGGCTGGAATCAAACCTGGGTCTGCTGCTGGCCGAGGCCCATGGGGGGGGGGGACGCCCTACCAACTGAGCTAAGGGCGCCCCCTACTAATAAAGTAACTTCACTAGCCTTCAGGTTGTGGATCGTGAGGAGATATTCACTTGTAGCGCCCTTCTAATTTGATTAAATGAGGTTTTCCTACATGTACAGTTTATGCTAAATTGTCACTAATGTGGGCCTGAAATGGTAATGATATTGTTGACATGTATCTGGTTAATTTGGGGAAGTTTGTGTTAGATATAGAAACGTCCTATGTTTTTAAGAGCCCTTGAACCCCTCAGTTTATTTTTATGGGTTTGGATTTGTTCAGGCAGGTGTCAATCATTGTATCTGTCATTGGGGATTAACCTGTCGGATTGTCAGAGGGGCGGGAGATACAAAAGAATTGTCCGTGGATGAGAGAAAAAAGAAGCTGCGAGAAGAAGCTGAAGAGACTATGTTATGTGGAGAAAACTTAAATTTAACTTGAAGAACAGTTATACTATTTACCGGTTGCAACCGGGCGTTTGCGTGAAGGTTTGTTTATTTTGTTAAAAGTGTAAACGAGCGTGTTTTAGAAGTGTGGCTTTTTGTTAAGGGGCTAACGCAAGCTGACCACGAGTGCGGGACTGTTTTGCTAGCGGTTAGCATAACCAACTGCGTGTACGGGAGAAGCCAGGACAAGGACGGACTTTGCCACGTGCTGCAGCAGAGGAGTTGGTGTTGGACCGAGCATCGAGACAGGTTCCTGATCGTGTAGCTGCATCTTGGAAGAGGTTGCCTTTTCAGGGAGTTTACCGTGTCTTTTTGCCTGATTCGGGTGTGACTATATGGACTTTTCTTTTGAAGAGGATTTCTGTATGAGCTCCAACAAGCGCGCCAACACTGGTACCAGTAACTGAACCTTTCAAAAACCCCGGGGTATTAGTATTTAGGGTTATAAAGCTGTGTTTTCATGTGTTCATGAGTCAATCTAAGTCAAAGGGAAAAAGAGAGCTGAGTTATATTGTTTAGAAATAAAACGGATTAATATTGCTCTCAAATCTTGTCTTTCCAATGTTTTTTTTCATGTTGATTGTATTGTTTCATATTGAATAAGGGCTATAGTTACAGTTGAAATACACTGCATGGGAAATCAATGCTCATTGCCAGTATAGTTACATTAATAAACTAACCAGGCCTCTTGGCATCTTAGCCAGAGTCATCCTTAAGTTGTGTTTAGTGTACACCATTCCAGAAAATATATTTCGTAACTCTCACCATTTCACAACCCATGCAGTAACTTTTATATGTTAAAGGGACATTCTATAAAAGTAATTTAGTCAAACCAGAATTGAGTGAGAGGGCTACACACTGATTTTGACTAAGAAAATTAATAATTGATAAACATTCTTCAGAATCTCTGACTCCACCTTTTAACCACAGGACTGGAAGGTGTCTCCCTCCTACAGACGACAGAGACACTGAGGAACCAGACAATAACCCAAACCCAGGGTAAAGAGGTTCAGTGAATGTGGTGTTCAAGGTGTGGAGGTGGATCAGTGAGTCAGAAGACACTCTGTACAGAAGGACAGAGAGCCAGCAGGACAGTCCACATACACTGCTACTCTGTGAGAGACAGAGGAGGAGGAGATGGATGTTTCAATGTCATTGTGACGGAGAGAGTAACCACCATACGAGCAGAACAGACTCCAGGACTGATCATTCCCTCCAAACCCACAGTCTTCACTGTCTCCTTTCCTCTTGATTCCTCTGTAACTCACTGATATATAAACCGCTCCGCTCCACTCGACCTCCCAGTAACAGCAACCAGTCAGACCATTACTACACAGCAGCTGAGGCCTATGGTCAAATCTCTCTAGATGATCAGTACATGGCTGCTCCTATCCCACCCATGTCACCTTCCTGTTGCTGTCAGACAGTTTGAGTTTTCTGTTTACTGTGTTTGTGTCCAGTGTGAGTTCACATGCCCCTGATGGAGAGAAAAAGACACAACCCAGCAGCAGTTTATCATCAGACACCTGAAGGGTTTATTCTCTGATTATGTCCTGATGTTCATTTCTATAAAGTTTAATGATGACACATTTTGTCTGTGGTGTAAAAAAACCTGAAAAGCATACTTGAGTAAAAGATACTACAGACCTATTAACCGAAACACTTGAGTAAAGTAAAAAAGTATCTGATTTGGAAAGTATTTAAGTATCAAGAGTATTTGTCTTAAGTATTAAAGGTGACTGTCCTACTGTTATATATATTATTATTACTCATGCATTAATATGATTTGTAGCTGGGAATAATCTGAAAATATATTTCATTTTCATTTTGGATTTAAGTTTTAGTTCAAATGTTTATTCATAAAATTATTGTTTTATTGTTCAAAATTATAATGATTAAAATGAAAAGCAGCAGATTTAAAATTTGATTAGTTGCAACCATGACATTCTTGGCATATTTGCATTAAAAATTACTATTATCAAAAGTCACTTTAACATTTCCCACTGAATTGTAGTGGAGTAAATGTATACATTAGAATGAAGAAATACTCAAATAATGTATAAGTGCCTCAAACTTGTACTTAAGTACAGTACTTGAGTAAATGTAGTACACTTCTGTACCTCTCACACACAAACATACCCTTTTTTTTATTACACCCTGTCCCATGACTATTTTTAGTACAATTGTGTTTTCCATTTTCTTTCTGTACATAGGCTGCGCATTTGTATATCCGTTATATACGGTCCCCTCCAATAGTATTGGAACAGTTTGGCCAATTCCTTTATTTTTGCTGTAGACTGGAAACATTTGGGTTTGACACCAAAATATGAATATGAGACAATAGATCAACATTTCAGCTTTCATTTCCAGGTATTTACATCTGGATCTGATACACAACTGTGAAGAAAGCATTATTTGTAAAGGAACACCACATTTTTAGGTGAGCAAAAGTATTGGAACATATTTTGGTGTTAAACCAAAATGTTTCCAGTTTAATCTTTAACAACGTTGTCTTAGTTTATGGAATGTCACGCTTATGAAATGTCTTGTCTAGTGACACGTGGTCTCATGGTTATGTAAGTCCTGAACTTTAAGATAAGATAAGATAAATAAGATAAGATAAATCCTTTAATGATCCTTTGCAGGAAATTACAGTGTCACAAAAACAGCTGTGGACAGACATAACAAACACACATTCCCTCATAGCTAAAATACTTAAAAAAAGATAAAAAACAATAAATACAATAATAAATACTACAAAGTCCAAGTTATATTTGTGCATTATAAAACCGTATGGCAGCTGGTATACAGGACTTCCTGTACCGCTCCGTTTTGCACATTGGTGCAATTAGTCTGTGACTGAAGGTGCAGCTCTCGAGTGGGTGAGTGGGGTTGATCATTATTGTATGCAGTTTGTTGAGGATTCTGGCCTCTGCCACCTGCTGGACCTTGAGCCGCTCAGCCCCGACCACTGAGCTGGCCTTGATCAGCTTGTCCAGACGGTTTTTGTCCGCTGTGCTAGCACCTTTTCCCCAACATGCCACAGCGAAAAACAAAGCACTGGCCACCACTGAGTGGTAGACAGTGCACAGTAGGGGTTGGCAGATGTTAAATGACTTTAGTCTCCTCAAGAAAAAGAGTCGACTTTGTCCCTTCTTGTACACCGCCTCCATGTGGCTTTTCCAATCTAGCTCACTGTCGAGCTGCACACCGAGGTACTTGTGGTTGGCAACCATCTCCACCACAGTGCCCCCGATGCTGATTGGTGTTGGTTGAGTCATCCTCCTCCCCCTCCTGAAATCCACAACTATCTCCTTTGTCTTTGTGGTGTTGAGATGGAGATTATTGTTTGTACTCCACTCCACAAAGTTCTCTATGGTGTCTCTGTACTCCTCCTCATTTCCCCCTTTGATGAGACCAACAACAGCTGTGTCGTCTGAATATTTTTGCAGGAAGCAACTGTTGGTGTTGTGTTTGTAATCCGCTGTGTAGATGGTGAACAGGAATGGAGCCAGCACAGTTCCTTGTGGAGCCCCTGTGCTGCTGAGGATGGTGCATGAAATATTGTGCTGTAGGCGAACATACTGTGGTCTGAGATGAAGGTAGTCCAAACACCACAGTACCATTAATGGATCCACAATCATCATCTCCATCTTCTCCCCTAGCAGACGTGGCTGGATGGTATTAAAGGCAGATGAGAAGTCAAAGAATGTTATTCTTACAGATGCATCAGGGGTGTCCAGATGTATGTATGCCCTCTGCAGCATGTAAATGAGGGCATCATCGACACTGATATTAGGCCAATATGCAAACTGTAAAGGGTCCATTAGAGTTGACACACTAGTTCTGATGTAGGAGAGGACAAGTCTCTCAAATTTCTATGTTTAACCGAGACATGGCAACAGCCCAACGACTTCTCTCAGCTGATTGAATCCACTCCTAGCGGGTTTGTTTACATCTGTCAACCCCGTGGCTCTCGCCGGGGAGGAGGTCTCGCGATGATTTACCGCGATAAGTTGAAGGTCTCGCCGGTGTCAGTGCCTGTCTGCAGCTCGTTTGAATCTGTTGTCTGCGAGTTGTCTGGTCTCACTCCAACCATCATTGCTAACGTCTAACGCCCCCCTAAACCAAATTGTGAATTTTTAAATGACTTTGCTGCCTTTCTCACTCATTTATCCTCTCTCACCAAACATAATTCTACTAGGTGATTTTAACATTCACATGGACAATTTCAATCTGCCTCTCACCAAAGACTTTACTTCCTGTTTAGAGAGTGTTGGATGTCAACTACATACCACTTTCCCCACACACTCCAAAGGACACATTCTGGACTTAATCTGCTGCTCTGGTGTCACCCCCTTGATATCACAGCTGATGAACTCCCCATAACTGACCATTTTCTCCTCTCGTTTACATTTAAACTCACTCATCTCAAAAGACGGAACGCAACCTCCGTTTGACTGGTTCTCTTCTTATCTTTCTGGCCGTACTCAATTTGTCCAACTAAAATCTTTTAAATCCATCCCCTCCCCCGTCAGCTCAGGTGTTCCCCAGGGCTCTGTCCTGGGACCCCTACTCGTCATCATTTACCTCCTTCCCCTCGGCAATATCTTCTATCAAATTTTACATTCATTTCCACTGCTATGCTGATGACACCCAGCTCTACCTCTCCACCAAGCCCTCATCCACTCTCCCGCCCACTTCCCTTACTGATTGCATCTCTGAAATAAAAACCTGGCTCACCTGCAACTTTCTCAAACTCAACAGCAATAAAACAGAAGTTCTCCAAATTAACCCAGACAAAACCTGACAGCTTTTCCATCACTATCGATAACACTTCAGTCTCCCCCTCCCCTCAGGTTAAGAGTCTGGGTGTCATCCTCGACAGCACTTTATCATTCCAAGCTCACATTAATAACATCACCAGGTCTGCCTATTACCATCTACGCAACATCAACCGCCTCCGCCCATCCCTTACACCCCATAGCACAGCCATCCTTGTTCACACCCTGGTCACTTCCCGCATCGACTACTGTAACTTCCTCCTCTTTGGTCTCCCCCTCAAGTCCATCCGTAAGCTTCAACTTGTCCAGAACTCTGCCGCCTGCATCATCACCAGAACCCCCTCCATTAATCACATCACTCCTGTCCTTGAGCAGCTTCACTGGCTCCCGGTCAAAACGCGCATTGATTTCAAGATTCTGCTCCTCACCTTCAAGGCCCTCCACAACCTCGCCCCTCCATACATCTGTGAACTTCTGCACACCAACACACCCACCCGCACTCTCCGGTCCTCCTCTTCCATTCAACTAACTGTACCACCCGCCCACCTGGTCACCATGGGGTCCAGGGCATTCAGCCGATCTGCCCCCCCACCTCTGGAACACCCTCCCACCTGGCATCCGTAACTCTGACACTCTCTCCACTTTTAAGTCCCGTCGAAAAACACATCTTTTTAAACTGACATATTCAATCTAGTTCATTGTCTCCCATTTCACCCCACTTGTGTAAATTGTTTCAATGTATCTTGTTCTTGTGTTTTTTATGATTGTTGATTTTGTTTTTTAAACACTGCCCTGTAAGGTGACCTTGAGTGCTATGAAAGGCGCCCTCAAATAAAATGAATTATTATTATTATTATTATTATTAAATGTCTTCATGATATGTGAAGTGAGCGCTACTGGCCTGTAGTCATTGTGGTGCGTGGGATGGGTCTTCTTTGGGACAGGTACCAGGCAAGATGTTTTCCACAGCCTTGGGACCTTCTGTAGGCGCAAGCTCAGGTTGAACAGGTGTGTTAGGATACCACACAGCTCTGAAGAGCAAGTCTTCAGTAGCCTTGGGCTGATGTCATCGGGCCCCACTGCTTTCCCCGGCTTCAGCCTGTCCAGCATCATCTTAACCTGGGCAGTATGGAGAGTCATAGGTGTGGTTGCTGGTAGAGTAGGAGGTGAGAAGAGGGGACTTTGTGCAGGTGACATCTCAGGAGTGTTGGAGAGAGGGAGGGGAGGTGGAGAGGAAGCAGCATTGGTCAGCAGACCAGGTAGGGGCGGCTGGGGTGGTGTAGTCAAATCTGTTAAAAAATCTGTTCAGATCATCAGCCAGACTCAGTTCACCATCAGGCAGTGTACTGCCCTTCTGTTTCATGCCCGTGATCTTTCGCATTCCAGCCCATACCTGCTTAACTCCATCCTGCTGCAGCTGATATGCTTCTTTCCCCTCCTTAATCCTCACCTTCAGTTCCTTTTGAATTTCTTTGATTTTATTCCTGTTTCCCTCCCTGAAAGCCTTTTTCTTCTCATTTAGTAAGGCCTTCAGGCTGCTGGTTATCCAAAGTTTGTTGTTAGGGAAGCAACGAATTACCCTGGATGGAATGATGTCATCATAACAGAAATTGATGTAATGGGTAACGCATTCTGTTAGGCTGTCGATGTCTTCCCCATACTCCTCACAGAACACATCCCAATCTGTTGTCTCAAAACAGCACCTCAGGGCTTCATCAGCCTCAGGATGCCAGGCTCTTGATGTTCTGGTGGTGACAGGCAGCCTCTTTGCAGCTGGGGTGTAGGAGGGAGAGAGATGTAGCATGTCATGGTCTGATCGACCAAGAGGGGGCAGTGCTGTACATTTGTATGCATTTTTTACATTTGCATACAAGAGATCCAGGGTTTTAACACCTCTAGTTGCACAGTCAATAAACTGTTTAAAAGTGGGCAAAGTCTTAGAGAGACAGACATGGTTGAAATCTCCAGACACAACAATGAACGCATCTGGGAACTTGGACTGAAGTCTCGCGATAGTAGTGTGAAGCACGTCACACGCTACTTCCGCCTTGGCAGATGGGGGAATGTAAACAACAATGGCTATCACCACAGTGAACTCTCTGGGTAGGTAGTATGGCCTTAAACTAACTGCTAAAAGTTCAATGTCCTTGTTGCATACCTGTTCTTTGATAGTAGCATGATTAGGGTTACACCATTTGTTGTTGACGAGCAGTAAAAGCCCCCCTCCTTTCTGCTTACCGCTCGCTCCGGTGTCCCTGTCCGCTCGTATTGTCCTGAAGCCGGTGAAACTGATCAGGGAATCAGGCGTGTTTTCCGTCAGCCACGTCTCTGTCAGGCATACGATGCTGCTCTCCCGGTACAATTTCTGGTACCTGACCAGGCTTTCCAATTCTTCGAATTTGTTCGTTAGGCAGCAAACATTTCCCATTGTGATAGATGGTAGGGCTGGTTTAAACGTCTCTCTCCAAGTTGTCGCCAACCTCCTCTTGTTTCTCTTCATCCCTGCACGGGTTCCCCGATGTCTCCTCTGTAAGAGTTCCTTCGGTATGTCATGTCGAATCCCGAATATTGAGCCATGTACCAGGCTTATCAGTTCCTGACGGGTGTATACCACGGCAGCTTGCTCCGTCCGTCTGGCCGATATTAGGCACATATTTCCACTCCCGTCCCAGATAGTATGGTTAAGTCTTGGTTAAGAACTTAACAACACGCAAAAGTTGTAGCTAACACACTTATAGGAAGTCTAGAAAAATACTAAATCAACATTGAACATACACACTACACAAAGCTCCACGCAACAGGCTGCCGTCTCACCGGCGCCATGACACTATGACACTTTGTATGGTGAAATGGCATTTTTCTTTACTTGAGTGAATGAATCATTGAGTTGGAAATCTGCATAAATATTCATCCCGGCAACAGAAGTTGGTCAGACTTTGGAACCAAAAGGAGCTATGACCCTGCTCGGCCGAACAGTTATTTTTGAGTGTTTGTTTGACTGTTTGTTTATTACAATACTTAAAACTCAGTTGAGTTTTGGTTATTTTTCCTACAAGTTGTGGATATTTTAAATTTCCATAACAATCTGGAACAAATAATAAAGGTTAAATAAAAAAAAAAAATATAAATAAAGGGATATTTTGATAAATTTGTAATAATCTAATCAACATGGGAGTGAACAAATATGCCTGTTCTGTACATATGTAGGGGAGAACGGAGGAATCTGAGGCATCGGGTAATGTGAGCCACCCCCTGTAGCTAGGCACCGGAAAACATTTTTGGTCATGTGAGATATATGTTTTCAAGCCCCTCTCAATTCCCCATGGCCCTGAAAGAGAGCACCTCATGGTGCTGTGGTAAGCATGTCTTTTTTCACCAAAATAGGTATTTTGCATGTAAAAGTAAATTTTCTTGCTGTCAACTTAATCAACTGTTGTGCCAAATGTATTCACATAGAAAAACTTCTATCATACGTGTTGATGAACTACCAACATATAAAAACCATGTGATGATATTAGCTAAAGATTAGCCTGAAATGCTAAGAGAGGTAGTTTTTTCTCAAATTGTGGTGGTGGGGGAAAGTGAGCCAAATGCTGTGGGGGAAAGTGAGACACTGTCTCACTTTCCCCGTGTGGTCGTCTCACTGTCTCACTTTCCCCGTGTGGTCGCTGGGGCAACCACACGGAAAGAGCACCTTCTCATCTTTCCCTGTAACCTTCAGGGCTGGAATGTAGAGTAGGCCTAGTTGTAGAGTATGACAGGCTGATGTTATAATCCAGTTGGGTCTTCTCCTGTGTTCTGAGTCCCAGGCTGTTCTCGCTGGTTCTGATTTTCCTATGCTTTGACCCCCAGACACAAGCTGGCTCTAAGGGTCCTGTGTTCTGACCCCCAGACTGTGTTCTAATCTAACTGGTTCTATCTTTCATTTGAATCTTATTATTTATTTATTTATTTTTATTTAACCTTTATTTCACCAGGAAGGTCCCATTGAGTTACAGTAACTCTTCTCACAGGGAGTCCTGGCCAAGACAGGCAGCAGAAAAGAAGTTGCAGAATTTGCACAAGGCCACACACACACACAAACAAAGTACACCACAATTGACACTATAATGCTAAAATTACACTTCATAACAGGCTATATAGAAACAATCTAATACATACAGCTTTTTAAAAAAAAATTTAAATTACTTAAAAAATCAAAATTGAAAACAAATTAAAAATAAATAAAAGGCATCAGGTTAAAAACAGTTGCAGTGTTCTTTTAGAGCTGATTGTAACATGTTTTAAAGGTACTAAAACCTTTTGAATTATAATATGTTGTATTTGATTTTGTTCAGAGTTACTTTCAAGTGTTTAGAAAATTTGCTTTGCTTAATTGACCAACGAACTGTCCAGGGTGTACCCTGCCCTCGCCCAATGCAGCTGGGATTGGCTCCAGCCCCCCCCGCGACCCCTAACGGGACAAGCGGTAGAAGATGGATGGATGGATGGATTAATTGACCAAACCCCATCATTCTTTTACTAGTCTGACATTAGTTCTGGAATGTGTGGCTCGCTTTCAGGATTCTAACTGTTACAATATGTAATATGTAATATGTATGTTATGGTAGTTTCAGAGTGGAAAAAGTAAGTGGATCAGTTTACCCCCTTGATTTTTCTGGTCTGTCTCAGTTTACCCCTCAGCTGGGGTAAAGTGAGCCACATGACAACTTTTTTTTAAAACAATCATATTTTCACTGCCCTTTGTCTTGAAAAAATTCTGCTAATGCCCATTTCTAGGAAACATCCTGAATTAATGGGAAATGTGTACATTTGAGTGATAAATCATTTTAGCTCGCTTAGAGGGGAGCAAATGTAAAAAGTGGCACAGATTACCCCGTTCTCCCATATGTTTATTTTTTATGTTTTGCAACAATCCAAAACAACAACAAAAACAGTTAAGAATATTCTCTATAATAACGTTCTATTAAAACAAATTTAAATTTTTTTTAAAGAAGAGGCAGGTACAGGCACAGAAATCATTTACAGATCAACAGCCTGACAACACCTACAAAAATATACTGACAGCATAAACGCATCAGCTTTGATTGAGAGAGGACTACATCATCATGATGTACTGCTTGATTGTTTTGTTGTTTTTGTAGTTTGTCGACCTCTTTCTTCAGATCTGCAGTTCATTTAACTGTCCGGTTTTCTGGAGCTGTCACTTCTTATATTGCAGAGTGATACAAATCTTTACAAACAGGAAATTGACGTCATAGTCATTGTATACGCTCCCATATAATGACTATGAACCAGTCAGATCGCTTGATTTGAGCCTTCTGTTTTTAAGATAACACTTATGTCCTTCTTTATGATGAACCAGAGGGGAAGGACACCAGCAGTGTGTGAGCTCTTGTTGTCTGTCCATACCTGAGAGTGTCCAGTCTCCAGTCTGGATCCTCCGACAGCAGCTCTCCAGGATGGTTGTAGCTCAGGTCCAGCTCTCTCAGATGGGAGGGGTTGGATTTCAGAGCTGAGGCCAAAGACTTACAACCTTCTGTTGTGACCAGACAGGCTGACAGACTGGAATTAGAAAAATATCATGAAGTCAGTATCTTAGAAAATCATGTCAGTGGGAAAATTCTAAAGATGTTGACCTGCATTACCAACATGAACATAAAGCTGGATGAGATGGATTTAAAAGAATTATAGTTAAAGAAACAGATTAATTCTGACCTGAGTGTTTCCAGTTTACAGTGTGGACTCTTCAGTCCAACAGACAGACGCTTCACTCCTGAATCCTGCAGGTCGTTACTCAGGTCCAGCTCTCTCAGACTAGAGGACTGGGAGCTGAGAACTGAGGACAGAGCTTCACAGCTTCTCTCTGAGAGGCTACAGCCACTCAACCTGAAGGAGAATTAAACAAAAATAAAACAATGTTTGTTTTTAAGAAAAAAATCAAGCACTATTGACTAAGGAAGTCAGTTTAGTCAATTGTACATTAAAGTTTGTCTTTTCGAATATCCTCTCTAATGTTTTTCACTTTGGAGGGGTACTAGCATAGGATCAGCCAGAGTATAGCGCCCCTGGAGCAGTTTTGGGGTTAAGTCCCTTGCTCAAGTAGCCTGGAAATCCAGACCCACATGTAGAACGATTTAGGGTCGGACGATGAGCAGTAGACCTTCCCAACTCAAGGGGTGGCTCCTACTCGTGCATTTCAAATGCCACTGCAAGCAATTGGATAGCACTACGACCAATCAGAGCAATGGACAGGGTGACATAGTCAGCCTTGTTTGTTAAGCGAACAGCGGGTTAACTGGTAAATTAAACTTTTGCCGTGGTCGATCGGCAAAACAGAACATTCCTCTTTCTTGCTAATGAAAGATTTGAATGCCGTTGCGGATACGTTTCAAGCAACGTATCCGCATCCATCTTTGTTGTTTACCATCACCACTTTGACGGTGCATGCGCATCACTGTCGTCATGAGGTTACGGCCGTCCATATCCGATAGTACGACTTGATTGGTAGCTCAGAATTTCCAACATAGTTACTGAGCTCCAAAGGTTCGTGCCCAGACCAGTAAGCTGAGGAAATTTAAATTTGCCAGCAGGAAAATCTGCATGTTCAGGATATTGCTCAAGGACACAATAGTAGAGACGATGGGCACTGTAGATAAAATAGCAGCCACCACTATGTTGTGCCTACACAGAGTGTCTCATTTGAAATGTTGTAATGGGTTAATTATGATGCCATAGTGCATTCCAAGAGACAAAGTCTAACGCATGTTTACATAAGTTTCTCTGTAGAGTACACCATCCCAGACCCCCTGTGGAGGTCATAAACTAATTTAAGATGGGATAGTCCATTCTAAGAGGTTGGTTAATCCAACCAGACCTTTGGGGCAGGATGAAACTCTCTTTGAAGCCACTGTAAGTTGAAACCAGGCACCCTGATGTGTTTACCTTATCACATCTCTGTGACAAAGCTTCAAAGCTTTCTTTTCCTAAGGAAGGAAGAGCATTGTATTGGCTGGTTCGAATGTAAACACTGCTTGCTGATTTGACAACTAACTTCTGATTGGATGAGAATGCATTTGGACTGTTTTAATACAGGATGCAAGACTCTCATCTTTGCCATTCGCTTTCGGCTTCCAGCCGTGATAGAAGGTACGACATGCTTAAACCTGAGGCCTAGGATTAAGCAACTCCAAGTCCCAGTCTTTATACTCGCTGGACGAGTTCATGGACTGCTTGAAACATCTCCTCTGTTTTCCCGGATTCGAGAGAGTTTTCCTACAGAAAACCTCTTCACCAGAGCTGAAGCAGCCACCTCAGCCTCTCCTCAAAACAGAACGACCCCACACGCGTAAAGCGTGAGCAAAGACGCAGGATCCCTTCATCAAGACGCCTGCACTGCCCGTTCCACGGACCGGAGCCAGCCAAGTGAAGCTGCCTATCACTTATCCTCTGGGCCGTTATTACGCTGCCCTAGACGCAGCGCCAGCCAAGGACAAGGACCCCGACGCAGAGGGAGTTCTCCACTTCCTCCTCTCCTCCTTGCCTACGCTGCCCATCGGACCGCAGACAGCCCGCCATTGCCAAGAAGAGCTGCTGATCCCCTGCTTTCCATCCCTTGGCATGGTGTGGCACGCTGCCCTTATCAGCTGAGCTGGTTCAACACCACTGTCTTCCACAAGACGCGCTCCATCAGCGCACAAGGCCCGGCAAGCGGCCTTTTTCTCCTCCTATCTCCTCCAGCTGCCTTCAACCAATCATCACTGGACCAAGCGATTCACGTGAGGCTATTGTCTGGGCTAAGATAGTTATTTTATGTTGTTCATTAACTTGAAGTAAACGTAAGAGCTGACGAGCTCACTATTTCCTGATTTAAGGTAATTCTGACTCACTTATGTTTTACATAAGTGTTTTTCGCTCACAGTGTTTTTCTCCCGTTAACCGGGAATGTATTGATGTGTTGTTGCTGTCACTCTTATAGTCGGTGAATTCTTTCCTCTTTACCAATTCAACTCAGTGTACGTAAATGCGCATTTGCAGTCACTGTGTGATTGGAGGAAACAGTTCACTACGCGCTGGAGCTGCAGCTACTGTCTTTTGTTTTCTCTCCTTCTCATTTCTAACTACGCACATCACACACACACAAACACACTGACACTCGTGATTTCACCCTCAAGTATTCTTCATGAATACATGAGTGTTGAGTTTCTGTAATTTTAAAGTTAAGATCGCGTGAAGACAAACCCAAAGTCTCCCAGCATCATCCTTTATAATTCGTATGTGTTTGATTGAAGCAGTAGGTTACATACATGCTTTGCATGCTACTTCCCCTACTGATTAAAGGTAGAATATTCAACTTTTAGAAGTTGTCCACATTGCTATTAGCAATTGATCTACCCGTGGCTTAAAAGCCACTTCAAACTCTCGCGTGACGTCAAACTCTCGTGTCTGCCATCTAAATTCATCTAAATTCTAAAGTGACGTTCCTCTGTCACACACACACACACACACACACACACACCACACATGTGCACTCACGCACATAGATAGAAATACATGGCTTTATAATCTAAACTGTTCTTATTATTGCTTGTGCTATGTCTGCTTTCTTAAATGAGATTAGTTCATGGTTATTGACTTATGTGTATCGTTTTAATCAACTTGCCTAAGTAAATAAACCCTTACATTTTGATTTTAAGAAGCAGTGTCTGTGATATTTGTGTCTTGTATTTCACTAATGGCTGGTAAATAAGGTTTGTGCTCGAATATTCACTCCTTCATTATCTTAAATGTACATTGTAACCAACTTTGACATTTTCAAGATAAATCCCTTTAACATTATGAGACTGTTTTCTGATTTGATACAAAGTTCCCTTTTACAAAGGGTGGTGCTCCGTAGGTATTAATAAGTAATTTGATTAGCTGGACTAATTTAATTGATCATTAATTAACAATTTTTCTTAATATTATAATTTCCATGAAATTAATAATATTCTTGACTTTGACCAAATCTACCCCTTATGAATTCCCAACAACTAGTTTCACAAAAAACACCCTCCTGTCTGGTGCCGGGGATCGAACCAGCAACCTCATGGTTAGTGGTCCCCTCTTTCCTCTAGGCCAGGGATTCCCAAAGTGTGGTGCGCGCCCCAGAGGGTGCGTGAGCTGCTGCTAGGGGGTGCGCGAGATGAAAAATGTAATGGCGGTCTGATCATTACACAATCCATATTGGTCCGAGTATAAGAGGGTTTTATTTTCGCGGAAATCGGTCGTAAAAAGTCAGGTCGTGTTTTCCAAGTTGTGTTTATTTTCTTGTTTTAATCGGGTGGAACACTGGCTGTGCTCTCGGAAGCGGCCGGGGCGTTTGTGCGCTTGGAGAGAGAACGCTTTGTGTGGAGAGAAAAAAGAGGCACGGGACATTGACGAAGCCGATTCAAAGCCTCAAATCATTATGTTGCCAGTCAACGTATCAGAGGCAGGAATCGGCAGAGCGATCGACTGTGGCTTTTTAGCTGCTGCAGTTGTGCTGAGGAGAGATTGCCAACTGCGCTGTCCTTTTACGCACCAGCAATGCTGCTGTAATGTTCAGATTTCCTCATTTGCATCAAAGCCCTAATGATTTTAAGAATGAGACGCTTTATTTAAACGCTGTCCATGTGATGATGGTGATTGTCACTTTGTGAGCTGTAAACTGAAACCAACGGAGATCTCGGAGGGCTTCCCCTCGACAACGTTAACGTGCCCCGGTTATCATTTCAGCCTTAAAGCACGGCGTTGATAGCTTTCGTTTCAGCACTAGGCTATGTGATTAACTATGAGCATTAAATAAATGCTGCGTCTCAGATGCCGAGGACTGCAGCGAGGATGACCCGCTATGCACCGAACCAGAGTATAGCAGAGATGACAGCGAGAGCGATCACAGCGGGGCAGAGGAATTTGCGTGTGAAGAATAGTCTGTAGTGAACACATCAGAGTTCGGTCTATTTGCACTATCCTACTGTTTATTTGCAATGAAGAAAAGTGTTTTTATTTTAAATAAATAAAATGTATTGAGTTGAGTTTTGAAAAACGGGGGGTTCGTCTTATAATCAGGGTTATCTTATACTCGGACCAATACGGGTACAGTGTTTAATCTCCACACAATAAAGATGTGTAAATAAAAATTTCCTTTGTAAAATTTAGAATCAAAAACTTGAATTTTAATTAATAAATAAATGGAGGCTATTCAAAATCAAGCGAAGTTATATTCTTCTACGCATATATGCGCACCTAGTTTGTGGCCTCTACATTCATTCTCGCAATTTATTTAAAATGACTGGCGTTCTAATTTTATTTCCATAACCTGTGTTATGATGACGGGGTTGTTTGCTCCACGGTCATTTAAACTTGCTGCAATTGTTGCTCAACGTGACTCAAAATATTAGGCTATAATATTTTCCCCATTTTATCTGCTTTCTGCCCCTTGTTGTGATCGTGATTATTTTATTATGTGTGTTCTGGTCATTAGAGCATGATTGAACATGCCACCTTTAATATAGCTATAAAAAAGCTTGTTGCATTTTTTTTTTAATGTGTGGGGGGATTGGGGGTGCGTCAACCTGGTTGGGACATTGAAGGGGGTGCGCGGCTAAAAAAGTTTGGGAACCGCTGCTCTAGGCCACCCTACTACCCTAGGGATGAGGGACAAGGGATGGGGATCCTTACATTTTAATAATATTGATTATCGAAACTCCTTCACAATCGGAGTCTACTTCGATACCACCATCAATACTTTTCTATTATTTGATGAAAAGACATTGAGACATTACCTTTTTAACAGAACTGGTTTTGCTTTTATTGCTTATAAGATGATTAGAGCTGGTGATAGGATATTAAACAGGTCATATTTCCATCTACTGGGAAAAAAAATGTCTCACCCAAACCACTTTATTATTCAAGTTTCTCGACAATTTTTTTTTCTTTTTCATGGTGTTACATTTGATCATGTCATAATTAATTTTATTTACAATAACTTTCCCTTCTAATCATCTGTTGGCCGCAAATTAAATAAAAAAACTTTATTGGAAAATTCTTGTATGCGGACCAGTGTTTGGATTGATTGATTTAAATGACATGATGTGCTAATAGCAGGATTGATAAACTCAAGTTTTGAAAAAAATACTGACCTGATTGTTTCCAGTGTACAGTGTGGACTCTTCAGTCCAACGGATAGACACTTCACTCCTGAATCCTGCAGGTGTTTGTTACTCAGGTCCAGCTCTCTTCACAGCTCCTCTCTGAGAGTTTACAGCCACTCATCCTGAAGGAGAATTAGTTTAACACAACACAAATAAAACAATGTTTATTGTTAGAAAAATCAAGCACTATTGATTTCGTAAGTCAGTTTAGTAATTACAGTATATGTTGAAACTGTACACAGGTCACATTGAAATGTGTCTTTTCGCATAGGATTAGCCATAGTACAGCGCCCCAGGAGCAGCTTGGGGTTAAGTGTCTTGCAGAAGGACACAATGGTAGAGATGGTGGGCACCATAGATGTAATAGCAGCCACCACTAGTTTACATATAACACCGGCGACCTCATGGTTAATAATGGTCCCCTCTTTCCTCTAGGCTCTATGGATGAGGATCAACAAATTAATCAAAACCATTATCGAGACTCGTTAAGAATCCGAGTCTAGGGGCGCCCTTAGCTCAGTTGGTAGGGCGTCCCCCCCATGGGTCTCAGCCAGCGGCAGACCCGGGTTCGATTCCAGCCCGCGGTCGTTCTCTGCATGTCACTCCCCTCTCTGCCCCATTTCAACTCTCTCTACACTAACAATAAAGCATAAAAATCCCCCCAAAAAATATCTTTAACAATCCGAGTCTTCTAGCACCAATACTTTTTTATTATTTGATTTGAAAGAAAATGAGACAATACCTTACAATACAAGTTTCTCGCCAAAAGCAAAAATGTATTTTTCTTGGTATTACATTTGAACATATTATATTGACCTTTAATTAAACTTTGCTTTATAATCATCAGCTGGCTGACAATTTAATTCATAAACTTGATTGGAAAATCGATGTATGCAGACCAGTGATTGGATACACATTTAAGTTATTGGATTGATTGATTTAAATGATATGATTTACTGATAGCAGGATTAATAAGCTCAAAAAAAAAACACTTTATTGGTTTTCAGGTTTTGAAAAAAGAGGAATCTGGTCCTTAACGTGACTGAGTGAATATGTTCTATTTTTAATTTGTTGTCTGTAACTGAAACTGTGTTGCTGCCTGTCTTGGCCAAGACTCTCTTGCAAAATATATTTTTAATCTCAATGAGACTTTTTCCTGGTTAAATTTAGGCTAAATAAATAAACGGAACACGATTTCGATCCCCATTCCTACTTTTGACATGTTTCATGTGTCCACCTACAGAGCTTTGTTGGAGGCTTTTTACCACTGGCAGCAGCCTCAGCCTCCTCTGAAGCAGAGTATTTCTTCAGGTCAAACACGTCCAGATCTTTTTCTGATGAAAGTAAGATGAAGACCAGAGCTGACCACTGAGCAGGAGACAGTTTATCTTTGGAGAGACCTCCTGAACTCAGGGACTGTTGGATCTCTTCCACTAGAGAACGATCATTCAGTTAATTCAGACAGTGGGAACAGATTAATGCTTTTTTATAAAGAGAAATCCTCACTGATCGTCTTCTTGATGTACTTTACTGTTTCCTTGTTGGTGTTGGAGCTACTTCCTGTCTGTGTCAGCAGACCTCTTAGGAGATTCTGATTGGTCTGCAGTGAAAGACCCAGGAGGAAGCGGAGGAACAAGTCCAGGTGTCCATTTGGACTCTATAAGGCCTTGTCCACAGCACTCTGGTGGAGATGTGTTAGATCAGGGGTGTCAAACTCATTTTGGTTCGAGGGCCACATACAGCCTCTCTGATATCAAGTGGGCCGGACCAGTAAAATAATGGCAAAATAACGTACAAATGTCAACTCCAAATCTATAGTTTTATTCTTCAGTAATATGCTTTATTACTCAGCCTACATATGTAACCTACATTATCAAGGATCACAAGTGATCTCTGTACCCCCCAGGAAATGTCTTAGTAAAGGTTGCTGCTGGCCATGGGAATAGGAGGTGCGGCGCCCAGCGCCGCATCAAAAATTTTGGGGGTATTTTGCTCAAAGATGCCAATACGCACTAATGAAATAAACAACTGTTTATTTGAATACACAAATACAACAGGCACTGACCTTACAGTTGTCCAATTTTGTTTACTATATGTACAGGGACACATTTTGTGCAAACATGCAGACAGTACAAAATACACTTTTTTGATTTATTTTTAAATACAATATTGGTTGTTACTAAAAATAAAAATAAAGCAGCATGGAAAATTAGGAAATAAATCTTGTAGGCCTACATTAGCATGCTCCTGCTCGTTTCGCGCGCGCAGAGCCGCCGACACACCGCGCTTGCTAGTACATTAATTGTTCAGCACTAAAAATAAAAATAGTTTTATTTTATTATTTTTTTTTTGGTTTTTACTTTGCCATAAAGCACTGGAGGAAACATTAATAGCGGTGAAGCAAGATTGCCAATTACCATTTCCCACGTTGCTAAAATGTGCTTTTTTTAAATTTTGGCTGACTCCCTCCGTTAGTTTCAGTACAGCCGCAAAAAAATACAATCACCACCTAAACATGGACATAGTTTAAATAAAGCATCTTGTTTTTATGTTCATTAGGGCTTTGATGCAAATTCTGAAGTCTGAACATTTCGGTGGCAGCTGTGGTGCAGTTTTTTTCAGCAACTCACAGACACATGCTTGCCCATAGGCGTAGATTTGGGGAGGTGGGGCGGGGGAAAGGGCACAGGGGATGTCCCCCCCCACCCCAAT
The DNA here is from genome assembly GCA_949357725.1 of Hyperoplus immaculatus. NCBI lineage: Eukaryota > Metazoa > Chordata > Actinopteri > Uranoscopiformes > Ammodytidae > Hyperoplus > Hyperoplus immaculatus. The sequence goes on from OX442351.1 coordinate 2,301,156, forward strand.
AATCAGAAGAGATACATTGTTCCCCCTCAAAAAGTAAGAAAGACAACCCTATTCCCCCAAAAGAGGTAAAAATAACAGTTTAGGATGTTGAAACATTGATATATCTCCTAATTGTTAATACATATTCCCCTATGATTTCAAAATGTAAAGTGTCATAATAGTTCACACTGCTGCTGTGTCATGAGTAGTGTCCTAAAAAAAATGTTTTGAACAATACAGTAGAGTAAATATTTGAAAGTAATACAGATGCCTGAGAGCCTTACTGCTTTTTATAACATTATATTTACGTCACTGGGAGCCTGTTGTCTTTTCCTTAACAGAAATGTAGACATGTCCACCATAATAATTAAATAGGCTACAGAAGGCATAAATAAGTACATTAAAATTCACCAGAATGCACAAAATAGTATGTTTGAAGTACATTTTTTTCTGGGGGAGTACCCCAGACTACACAGCTGATGAGTAGCGTTTGTGACAGAAAGTGATTTTTAAGATGACACCCCGTCACACAGTGTCTTAACTATTAGCTTCTGCTGCTGTGTAGTCTAACTGTCAGATGCTAATATTACAATATCACTGAACGTTAGCAAAACAATTAGACCTATAATACTCACACACTTACTAACAAGGGATGCACGGGTGTCATCTCTCAGCTTTTTCTTCTTCCGCTTTTCTGCGCCAGATTCCTGTTGTCATTATGAATCGCCGCGGCCGCCATTCAAAAGCAGCTTGATATCACCGATATCACCGGCAAAAGCATGCTATGTCTCCGATGCGAAAACACGAGAGCTTCGAAGGCTGTACCATTAGGGTCAGGGAAGGGGGGGAGAGACTATTTTTATATATTAGGGAAAAACATGTAATTTGCCCAAATTAAGTGATACAATTATACAATTAAGAAAAAAAATACATAGCTCTTCATAGCTTATTTATATATTTTTGTAGTTCAATTATTTAATTATTATCATGATTTTTTTTTAGCAACCTTAATTTTGGTGTCCCCGCCAGGTACTTGGTGCCCTACGCACTCTGCGTATAGGGAGCGGCGGGCCTGCAGGCGGCAGAGGGTTAATAATAAACTTCACAGTCCCTTTCAAAACAGAGTTACGACGTGCTTAAACACAAAGAAAAACACATAGATAATACGGACTAAAAACCGTGAAAAATGATCACAGTATGTGATGTACAGTAGGCTCATTATTAGTGTATGAAACTGTGCACTCCTGTCTGCCTGACTGAGGCATCGAGAACAGCGTCAGTGTAAAAGTAATAGGCTGTATTCCACCTCAATATTATCAGAATGAATTCAATAACATGCAGATAGGTTATTCTTTAATAACATAGAGCTTATTCAAACGTTGCTGTTTAAAAATAAAAGTGCACTATCTCCGTTTGTAGGCTGTTTAAGCCTAATCCTAATTCGTTTTGTTTTTGTTGGTATCACTCCATGGAAAAATCCGTGGAGGCATTTTTTTATTAGTTGTAAGAATGGCTTCAGCCGTTTTGCAAAGGAACTCCCAATATATGATAGACCTACATGGCTTATAATAGGCCTATCTGTATTCATTTTACACAAACACATTCGTTCTCGCACTTCATACATGTGCCGACGGAGTCGCCGTTTCTCCTTTCTGCACTTTCTCTGCGTACGCATGGGTCAGAGCTTGAGTCAACTTTGCTTTTTATAAATCCCAATGTTTGCGTAGAAATTGGCGTGCGCCCTCTTCTGGGCGTACGCCACGTTTATAAATCAGGCCACAGGTGTGTTTGATGCTACTGGGCAGACAGACCACTGGGAACATCTAAGATCTGAGAAATTACAATTTCATAAATTCCATACATGCCAAAGTGGGGGCAATTCGTGATTTATATAAAACTTTGAAATCACAACAATTTCATAAATCCCATACATTTCATCAATTCAAAAATACACCAATTTCAGAAATAAATTCTGAATCAGCTTCATAGTTTAACTTTGATAATCCTTGATAATCAAAATGTATACAACCTAACAAATGACACAGATTTCATGAATACATTTTTTCCGGAAATCTTAGAGTTTAGTCATTTTAAAATCCTTACCTTAGAGCAACAGACTGACGTCCATCTTTGAAGAATATAAGTTGATCCATAGAGCGGTCACTCTTCATGGACAAACAACTGGGGTCTGTTAGTTCCTGCTTCCTCCTTATAGAAACACAAAGGACACAGTAAACGGACACTTTATTAGGTACAGCAATTCATTTTCTTGTTTCTTTATTTAGAAGGGACAGCGCACATTGATAAACAAGAGCACCAAAGTTCAACATGTAAATGTTAACACATATAATTTATCAGCCAATCACATGAAAGCAACTCAATGCATTTAGGCATGTAGACCTGGACAGGACAACTTATTTTAAGGGAACATATTATGAAAAACCAAACATTTCCGGTGTTTGGGCACACTTTTTTGGTTATTTGGGTCCCTACCAGCACACACAAGCTTCAAAAAGACAAATATGTCAGTTTCTTCTGGGATGCTTATTTCGAAAAAGGGGGGATTTGAAGGTCTGTTCCAAAATACACCGCCTGATGACGAAATTGGTCGGTTTTCATTAACATAAATACTCCCACGGGAAAGCTCGCCAGAAACTCGGCAGTTGATTGGCAAATCAAGACGCCCCGTTGGTAACCACACACACCTGGAACTGCACCTGCTAACGCAACAACAGAGTAGAAGCAAGCTGCAGTGTTAGCTCATACATCAGGTCGGCAATACGTCACCTGGACGGAACTCTCGTGACCACGCCCCCTATGGGGGAAAACAAAACGGCTACTCCATAGACATAGACAGCGCGATCATTCAAAATAAGCCGTTATAGCTAAAATCTGCAATGTCCTGAGCTGTTGTGTGGTTTACATGGTAAAAAACTAACATCATGGTTTTATTCCTTCACCATGCCCCCAAAAATTCCCCTAAATAAGGAGAGGGGTCTGGCTGCAGACCTCCACCCACACGAACTTCCGCTGCAGACCTCCACCCACAGAAACCTCCACCAGCAGACCGGAAATTGCTACCGCAAGTTCCGTTATATGACAAAATAAAATAAAAATCGGTAGCTTGGCATTCTTAACCCGTTTATACCATGGTCACTTACTTACTAAAGAAAATAATAATTAGACCACTTGTTTATATTTTCACTTAACAACGACCGAATGTGGCTTTAATGGTGCGTTCAAGCTGTACTGGGAAGTCCGACCAAGGATACGAACAAAGGGAGACTGCGGCAGCTGTTAGCCACAGAGCTACTGTTATGCTAGCAAGATAAAAAGCCAAAACATTGCGCACGCTGTACAAACAGTAAATGTTATCGGCCAATATGTTTAACAACAGTTCCACCTAGCTAACAAAGCATTATCGGCTGTACGCTTATTTTTTTAGGTGGTAGCACTGGTGCTAGCAAGCAAAAAAATTCAGTAGCACAAAAATAAATTTGGTAGCACACAAAGTATGATCGAAATCTTGCATAACCTTAACCCTTGCATTTCACTATAATTACCTTTGAGCCTGTCATCTTGGTCTCATTTGAGATTCTCAATTAATATTATATCCTAGTGTGTGCCTAGATATATCCTAGTGTGTTACCCCAGCTGTGGGGTAAACTGATCCACTTACTTTTTCCACTCTGAAACTACCATAACAACACATATTGTAACAGTAAGAATCCTGAAAGCTAACTAATGTCGGACTAGTAAAATAATGATTGGGTTTGGTCAATTAAGCAAAGCAAATTTTCTAAACACTTGAAAGTAACTCTGAACAAAATCAAATACGACATATTATAATTCAAAAGGTTTTAATAAGATTCAAATGAAAGATAGAACCAGATAGATTAGAACACAGTCTGGGGGTCAGAACACAGGACCCTTAGAGCCAGCTAGTGTCTGGGGGTCAAAGCATAGGAAAATCAGAACCAGCGAGAACAGCCTGGGACTCAGAACACAGGAGAAGACCCAACTGGATTACAACATCAGCCTGTCATACTCTACAACTAGGCCTACTCTACATTCCAGCCCTGAAGGTTACAGTGAAAGAAGAAGGTGCTCTTTGCGCGTGATTGCCCCAGGTCGTCTTCCTGGTGTATTTCCTTGGCATGATGGCTTTTCTACAATGTGTATGACATTAAAATAAAACATATGTCATGTAATATTACATTAAAATATGTTTAAGACTAAACTTAACTTGTGCCTCATGCTGGGGGAAAGTGAGACAGTGGTTCACTTTCCCCCACAGCATTTGGCTCACTTTCCCCCACCACCACAATTTGAGAAAAAACTACCTCTCTTAGCATTTCAGGCTAATCTTCAGTTATCAGCATCACATGGTTTCGTATGTTGGTAGTTCATCAACACGTATGATAGAAGTTTTTCTACGTGAATACATTTGCTTTGTCACAACAGTTGATTAAGTTGACAGCAAGAAAATGTACTTTTACATGCAAAATACCTATTTTGGTGAAAAAAAACATGCTAACCACAGCACCATGAGGTACTCTCTTTAAGGGCCATGGGGAAATGAGAGGGGCTTGAAAACATATATCTCACATGACCACAAATGTTTTCCGTTGCCTAGATACAGGGGGTGGCTCACATTACCCGATGCCTCAGATTCCCCCGTTCTCCCCTACATATAATTATTATATTAATAATAATAAACATTTTTAGAAAATGTCATTGTTAATTAAAACCAAACTTTAAAACATTAAACATAGCCTATTAAATAAATAAGTATACATATTGGTACAATTTAGGATAAATTAAATAGGTTGTTGTGAATGTGTTGGAAGTTGTTCTTCAGTGGCTTATTTCAAACTTTGTTTTTAGACTACTGTTGAGCAGCTGAATGAGTTGCCTTTCTAGCTAGAGCACTGCAGGGCTGTGAAGCGCTAACTTCCTGTTCTTACCGGCTTCAAAATAAAAGTCAACTCACGTTTGGCTAGTAACAGGCTTTTAACGTGAAGGCGCACAGGAAATGTTCTGTTTGCACACGCGCTAACTTAACTGCGGTAATCTCCTTCCGGTTATTACCGTTGGTGAAGTTTTTATACGGTAGAATCGCTGTACGAGCACAGATCCCGAGGACACATATCTTTCACCAGCCAAAGTGAAGGGTGGACTCAATAACTTACTTGCCTAAGACTACATTTACCCCCATTTGGAGTTTTAATGTAGAGCACTCTAAGCAGTGTTGTGCATCTCTCCTCTGTGTTTCAAAGACAGCCTCTCCTCATTATCAACTAGCACTCGTGCGAATGGACTTGTATTCATCATCGCACGTGATCAATTTCAGTAGCAAATGCGATCAAAACTGTCGCACTGTACAGCCCTGTCCCCAATCAATAATTTCACGGATAATATGACTGGCGATCATGTGTATTATGTGCTGCAGCCTGAAGTTAGGTGAGGCAGTGACTGACAGCAGTAAGCTCAGAGACAGTGATTGTTTTGGTGGCTAAACACAATGTTTACTCAGTTACAAACCTTTTTAAATTGAACAGTGGTCTAACTCCCCTTTTAAACGAGATAACCATTGACGTTTAGCCAGAGGACATTTAGTTTAGCCACTTTTTTTCGCTCTTAGATAGTAAAGATTTTACTACTATCCTTATTACAGCTCTTGTGTTACGATTGCCATTCTGTGGTGCACGGCAATATATTATAAATACAGCTATGTATGAGTGGACAGGAATAGTTAGAACAATTCCTCTAGCTTGTCCTTTTCTGACATAATTTTTATATCAGGTCTACATTCTGTTGTCTTAATATCATAAGGTTCCACTGACTGCACTCCAGCATATTTTTGTTATTTTACATTCTTACTCTGAACCATCATTCATTTAATATCTGGCTCACCTTGTGCTGCTGGACCACTTTATTTGCCCATTTTAAAATACGTCAAACTCAAGTAGGCCTATGTGTTTTAACTTAGCTCTGTGTGTAACCAAAGTAAATAAGTGAAGTCATACAAAAATCAAAACATTGTAAAGGTTTGTTACACTTTATTGAGAAGCCACTCAAGTGTGTCATACACTTAACCGAACCATTGGCCCCAGGGGCTCGAACTCAGGACTTTAACACACACACACACACACACACGATCCAAGAGCGGAAGCAACAAATAATGAAAAGCAGAATATTATAACGATTCAATGGCTCAATATTTTCTTAAATGTATTTTAATCTTGCCCCTGTAAAGCACTTTGAGTGGCCTTGTGTTTGAATTGTGCTATATAAATAAACTTGCCTTGCCTTGCCTTAAACTCTCTTTCTCAGAACTGTCTTTGCTGTTTTCCAACCAAATACTATATACATGGAGTGCCTTGGTAGCATGCCAATCAATCGCAACGTTAAAGAGGACCTATTATGCTACTTTTCTGGTCTTAATTTCTTGTTTTACACTGCTATAGAGCAACCTGACACGAATCACATCACAAAAAACAATGTAGATTTTCGGGAAGCTCTTTCTCTTATTTTGGCGATCCAGCACATCCTGTCAACACTTGAGTGTGTGTGCTTCGGCTCCCTCCGCCTGTGCTTCGGCCATCTCCGCTCTCCTCCCCCCCCTCCTGCAAACCCCACTCCGTTGTGATTGGTTACCTTCCTTCCGGAACACTTTCAGTGGCGGGAAGCGCGAGCATGGACCTATAAGGGCGCGAGGCAGCCGCGAACAGGGAAGTGACAGCATTACCATACATGGAAACATCCGCGTGGAGACGTCACAAAGTTTTATGCGACGTCACAAATTATGAAAGGGTAGACCGCTTTGAACACGTGACTTCTCGACTGGCTAGAATAGTGTTTAGTGCTCTGCACAGACACCCCAGACGGTCAGCAGGGAATATGTCGAAATGCATGTAAGTCATTATTTGATAATTTAGTATGGTTAAGCATGACTATGAATCATCATAACAACGTTTATAGGTCATAAAAGTCAAAAAGCATCATAGGTCCTCTTTAATTACTGTCCGCCCTGTGACCCAGGAACATGCAGTTGATTGGAAGATCCTCCTCATCTACCTGCATGTCTTCCTGATATTCAAAAATTAACAGCAAGGGATCCTTCTCTTTTACTTTGTCTGAGGAACCTATCCTTTTCAGGACGTACTGTTGCTCCGTTTCGTCCATTGTCTGAATGCAGGGTTCGACCACCGTCCCCCTGAGCAACCCTGCATTCTGATGCAGTCAGGCAACTCCAGCCATGATGTTGTCAAGTGGCCCCTGGGAAATTAAATACCACAAAGTTTGAATTATTTTATATTCAAAAAATGAACAAACAAATTCAACTTAACTTAAACAGCATTAAAACAATTACAGTGTTTCCCCTAGCAGTGAGATATATCATCCATCTCTCCATCTCTCTCTCTCTCTCTCTCTCACACACACACACAGCGAGAGACGTCTTTTGTTATAGAAAGGTTGTAGTCCTTCACAATTTTGATGCTTTCATAAAAGATTATGCTAGCAAGGCTACTTACTTGTTATCCTGAAGAAGATCAATCCCGTCTCCAAACTGCCGCTCATCTTCGGAGCAGCAGGACACCGGGGCCGAGTCCTCAATGTCCTCACCGGCATCCTTGTCAAAAAGATACTCATATACCTCCTCTCTTGTGAATTTAAGTTTTGCCTTTTCTTTTTGGCTTTTTTCCCTCTCTCTCTGACTGTCAAACTCCGGTTGTCAAACTCAGCGCGAGCGGACATTGATTCACTCTGATTGGTCAGCCTACTACTAAACCTGTGATGTCATTTAATGTAGCCAATAGGAGTGTATAAAGTACTAAACGTCACTAGCTAAGATGGCGACTGAAGATAAATCTATAAATCATTTGTTTACTGCAAGACAGTGAGGGAGACGTAACTCTGCCTCTTGCTACTTAGTGCATACTCCGTGCATTCCACCGGTTATACCGCGTTACACTCAAACGAAAGTTAGGAGGTTGAATCATTGGGTAAATAGTATTCTCACACAGGTCCTTTTTGGCTTGCTTTTTAGAGCGTTTTGTCTAATTGTTAGCTTAAAAAACAGCATGTCTTTATCTGAAACCGTCAAGGAGATATGACGCTCTAAAGTATTGTATGTCAGAGCGGGTAACATAGTGTTAACTAGCTTCTCAACGAGAACATGGGGCTGGATCGTATCAAAAGCCGAGGAGAAATCGACAAAAAGTAGCCTGGCATGCTTCTTACTGCCTTCAAAAGCAGATTGAGAAGAGTAGCAGTAGCGTCCTGGACGCCTCTTCCCTCCCTTTAAGCAAATTGAAAAGGGTCTAGAAGGCTCTTGGTTTTAGCTACGAGCTCAGATTTAACAAGCTTCTCGAACTGCTTCATGACCAGGGAAGTAAGGGCTACGGGTCTGAAATCGTTAAGTGATTTTGGATTATTACACTTAGCAACGGGTACTATAGTGGACTGTTTCCAGAGGGAGGTAGTATCTGCTGACTGAGAGATCTGTTAAAAATCAAATAAAAAATGGGACCCAATTGATCAGAGCAGGTGTTTAATAAGCGGCCGCCGATGTGATCGGGGCCTGGGCCTTTATGGGGGTTGCATTTTTTAAAACAATTGGTCACATCCTGTTCCTTAAAAAAAGGCCTAGAGGGGGGGGCAGACAGAAGTCTGTTTTTGATCAAAGAGTGTTCCTCACTAAAATCATGTGTTTCAAATCTGACATAAAAATCATTGAGGCTCTGAGCAAGGTGCAGGTCACAGGTGTGGTTGGCTAAAGAAACCTTTTTTATTTTATCTTTCAGCCCAATGATGGTTTTCATGCCGTCCCAGGCAGAGCCCAGATTGTTAAGGTACGAACACACTGCACATCGCCGCACGGCGAGTTTCAATAGAAAGTCAATGTATTTCGAGCGCCGCCGCGCGAACCGGCGGCCGGCGGCGAGCGGATCACGCAGCGCGGCCAGGGGCAGCGCGGCCAGGGGCGGCGCGGCGCGGCGCGAATGCTGTGGCCGCCGCAGAAGTTGAAAATATTGAACTTTTCGCCGCCGGCCGCGCCGCGATAGCCAATCAGCGTTGAGCTCCTCCCGACATCACTCGGGTGAGTCTGCTGAGCTACAAGACACGTGAAACCTGGCTGGCGGTGCAGTCGGAAAAGGAGGGATGAAGGGAAAAAAGAAGGAAAAGACAGAGAGACAGAGAGAGAGAGAGAGAGAGAGAGAAAGTTCCAACACATCGATAAAATGTATGACAGCAGTTTAATGAGACACCTTTTAGTAAAAGGAGCAAGGAATAGACTCACATTATAGAAGAGAGAAGGAGAGAAAGCCAGGGAAGATGTACTGCAGATGAGTGAATATGCAGAGACAATAAAAACTAAATACGACAACTGACACTTCCAAACATTTCCCTAAACATCTGAAAATCTGTTTGGGTTTTCTCTAGGCCTACATGTTGATATGCCGGCGTGAATGTGTATATGCACGGCCATGGATACATATGTGCGTGTGTGTGTGTGTGGGGGGGGGGGGGGCGGGTTGTGTGTGTATGTGTGTGTGGGCGCATGTGTGGGTGTGTTTACGAAGCTTGGGTGGCAGGTGGCGGGGAGAAATGTGTGAGAGGTGCAGTGAGACCAATACAAGGGCCGATGGCAGAGATGATGAAGGCAGAATAGCCTACTTCAGAGACGCTCCCAACAAAAACAAATCAGTGAGGATGACGACGATGATGAGAGAGATGTAAATAGCGGGAAGAAACTGGGCGTGCACATTCAATGAGTCATCGGGCGGCGGCCGGCGGCGGACACAAATGAGCCAAAATGATCACGCGGCGCGGAACCTGCGATTCGTGCGGCCAACCGCCGCGCCGCGCTGTGCAGTGTGTTCGCACCTTTAGTTTTAAGTTGGCTCTCAAGTTTTTCCTTGTAGGTCTTTTTACCAACCCAGACCTCTCTTTTAATTTATTTTTGCAGACGTCTCAATTCTACTGTATTACCTTCTTTAAAGGCTTTGTTCTTCAAGTGAAGAAGAGGTCTAAGGGACTTAGATACCCACGGTTTACAGTTAGGATACACTTTGACTGTTTTCACAGGGATAACAATATTCTCACAATACACAGACCAGCTAGTAACAACATCTGTCAGTTCATTGATGTCAGCAGAGGACTCGGTGAACATGTCCCAGTCAGTGGCTTCAAAAAGGCCACGGAGAGTCTCACATGCGTTTTCATCGTTCCAGTTCTTAATGCGGATGCACTGCACTTCGCCCCTTTTAAGTGCAGTGCGGTAAACAGGAAAAAGATGTACACAGTTATGGTCGGAGGACCCCAGGGGCGGGAGGGGTACAGATTTGTATGCATCTTTGACGTTACCATAGCACATGTCTAAGGTTTTATTAGACCTGGTCGGACAAGTGACATATTGATGGAAGTCTCTGAGAGTCTTTTTCAGGGAGACTTAGGTTGCGTTCCGAATCGCATACTTTCTACTATATAGTATGTAGAAAAAAGATTTAGGATGTCCCGATTCTTGTGGCCAGATTTAGGATGGTTAGAAGTACCCGGATGTCCTACTTCATGCGGCCAAGATTGTTAGTGTTGAAAAGTGCATCCTATTTGGGCGATTCTGACCCACAATCCAGTGCGCACGTGAAGTGACGTAACATCGACGAAGCCTCCATATGAAAACAAACGGGGATGCGACGGATATAAAAGCAAGAGGCAAGATCAAGGCGCAATGTTATGATGAAATAAGAGAGAAAAGTATGTCCCAATAGTATGCCTACTGCATCCTAACTAGATTCTTTTTATCGTCGGATGTAGTATGTAAAATAGAAAAAAGAAAGAGTATGCAATTCGGAACGCAACCATGGTTCATGTCACCGAGGATGAGGTTTGGTGCGTCAGGGGAGATTAGCTGAAGTTTCTGTGCAACCTTTAAAATTTGCTCACAGGCCCTAGCTTCATTAGCTTTTGGATGAATGTAAACAACTGTAATAAATATCTGTGGGAACTCCCTCGGTAGATAAGCTGGCCGCAGGGAGACAGAGAGCAATTCGACATCGCGAGTACATAAACTTTCCCTAACAATGACAGATTTAACATTGCACCAACGCTCATAAACATACAAACATACCCCTACGCAAGTTGACTTGCCCGTGACTGAGGCATCCCGATCCTGACGAAAGGGTGACCCGAAGCCATTGATCTCCAAATCAGTGGCCAAGTCACGTTCTGATAACCAGGATTCCGTGAAGGCTAGAAGGCATGAGTTCCTGAAATCGTGATTACAGCCGACCAACTCCTGAAGTTCCTCAGATTTATTCCTAAGGGACTGCGCGTTGGAAAGCAAAGTTAGAAAAATACATGGAGAAATACAGAACAAGAAAAGAAAAGAAACCACCTACCTTAGATGATCTGGTCGCAGCAGAGTCCATATTGATCCAGTTCAGCCAAAGACAACAGTATGGAGAAGACATTAAAGCTCTGCAAAAAGAAAAACAAGTCAGTCGAAACAGCTGTACAAACTGGATCCGATTCTGCAAGATGGCACATTGAGAGTTGGTGGAAGACTCAACAAGTCGGCCATGCCAGAGAACGTCAAGCACCCAGCAATACTCTCTAAGCATTGTAGAGTTGCCACACTAATCTTGAGAGACATACACCACAAAACAGGACACAGTTATGTCATGGCACAACTAAGAAGCAGGTATTGGATCCCACAAGCCAAGTGTGCAGTGTGTCGCAGGATCAGTGGAAGAGTCGTGGAGCAAAAGATGGCGCACCTGCCTGAAGACCGCCTCTTGCATGACAAACCTCCCTTTACGAACACCGGTGTTGATTTTTTTCGGGCCGTTCGATGTTAAGCGGGGCCGGAGTACAGTCAAGAGATATGGCGTAATGTTCACTTGCCTTACCCTTAGCCGTGCACATCGAAGTTGCAGATAGCCTCGATACAGACTCCTGCATCAATGCGATTCGTCGTTTTGTGTCAAGAAGAGGTCAGGTTACTATAATGCGCTCGGACAACGGCACAAACTTTGTTGGCGCTGAAAGGGAGATGAGGGAAGCTATTCAACTCCTTGATCATGACAAAATCGAAAGAGTCTTACAACCAAAAGGAATACAGTGAATATTCAACAGCCCAGCAGCTTCCCACCAGGGCGGGGTTTGGAAAAGACAGATTTGATATGTGCGAGGTCTAGGGTTGGCCCGAATTATTCGAATATCCGAGTATTCGTTTGTTAAATTAGTATTCGGAGCTCAATTCAGTATTCGGGATATTGTTTTTTTTTCTTGTTTTTTTTTCCAAAAAAACTTTTTTTTTAAATTTTTTTGCAAAGGTAGCTCAAACTGCAGTATATTTTGTCAACAAATAATATTTGGATATACAAGTTATAAAACAATTAAAATAAAATATAAAATATATTATCGAATTATTTGAACTTTGGCAGTTGCCCTTTCAAACCGCAAGTTCCAGTGATATCAGCTGTAGTAGGCTGCGTGATGTTACCAGAGTGAGGCAAACTAAAAGCGGCACCAAGCGCAGGAGGGAGAGAGAGATGGAGGAAGAATAGAGTATGTGTTCCTAATAATTTTATAGGCTACCACAACATTAGCGCGATTTCGGAAGGAAATATAATGCTTGACGTAATGCTAACTGTTAGAAAAAATAACTCTAATTTGTATGATATTATGCCCACCCCCCATTAATATGCATTTACTCTTGTATAATCAATTGAACCATTGATATATTCTTCACATTTGACTTTGGTAGATGTTCTCTCCTTCTGATCTTTGTGCTCGGACACTGGGAGGTAGAGGCTGGGCAATAAAACTGAAGCTGATTTCCCATGAGATAAGGTACATTCCTGTATCTGTTAGAACAAAGGGCCTTTTGGCCAAGCACGTCTTAGAAACTGCTCCAGGCCGGGGGAGGAAGACTTCATGATCCCTGGTTTCGACCAGGAGGAAACAGGGGGACGGACTCTGAAATCTGCCTGACAACAAGATTCAACCAATCAGTAGACATTCTCATGATGTTAGAAGATAACATAATGCTCTGATGTGGAGAGAGAAGGGACTTTTTTTTTACTTCTTCTTGCTTTCTGTCCTGTCAACCTGCCTTGTCAATTTACTTAAATAAATACTGAGGCCGAGATCCCGAATTTTACACCTTTCTCCATGTTAATTTTTCCTTCATAAATAAGGCTAAAGAACACGTATATTTTTATTTCTAACAAAATGGTGACCCTCGACGTGGGCCTTTAGAAGGTTTTGAACAGTCAGCAGCCTGTCTGGACTCCGAACTCGGTCACTCAATCTCCTGGGAAAAAGACAAAGGTGAGCAGAAACGCCTGTTGTATAGACCTAAGTTTCTGAAATTGGCTATTTCAAATTTTATTGAGTGGTTGTTTGTTCTGTGTTCATGACCTCGAATTCTGTAGATTTTTGTTTATGTTTTGTAAGGTTTATTTATATTTTTCTCTAGTGCGGAGTCCATTATAGTACGTTTTTGATTAAATGATTAAATTGTATATCATTTCTGGGTACTTCGATAAACTGTCTCCACTTCCACACAATAGGGTGGGGGTGCTAGTAATCTGGTATAATTACTTAGTGAGGGTCTCTACTCCGCGTCCTTTTAGCGTGTAAAGACCTCATATATTCGATGTTCGAAGGCTGTTTTGTAAAAGGGTATAACTGGGGCCGATGAATGACAATGCTTGGTGCGTGTACAGAGGACGGTTCCCTCACGGGTTATAGCAGCCTGAGCAAAGCTATAACGAATCTCTCATGCAGCCTGTCAGATCTTCTCCTATGGAAGTAAATGAGTGTCATCGGATTTTGAAAATAAAAAGCCATTGAATTTTAAGCACTGAATATTTATGCATTGAAATAATGTATCTGAATTTTTTGCCTCTGAATTTAACTAATTACATTTTAAACAACTAATTTTCACCTTTATTATACAATGTTCTCAAATTCAAAATCAAATATTCAACGTTAAAAAATTCAACGTGCCAAATTCAACTGCAAAATCCCATGTATGAAATTCAGAGTAAATGTTGGGGTCCCAAGGAAGAGCAATCGATCATAGATGCTAGATTGCGTTCAAACAAAGAGAGCCAGTGGGGTCCGTGTATGAAATATTATTTTGAATTAAGGGCCGAGTCCAAAGTGACATAAAGGAATATACCACTCGTAATTTTGTTTTACCGTTTTCCAGCTGGAATGCAGAAACGAAAATTCCATCCGAATTTTCCTTTCTTGTTTATTGGTACAAAACGAAAAACAAATATGACAGAACAAGGAAATGGGTGAACGGAGGGTTTTGTTACTTTGTATTAAGAGCTGAGTCCAAAGTGACAGAAAGGAAACGGAAGAACGGAGAGCTTTTATTTCCTACATTCAATTCTGACAGTAAAACAAATAAACGAGCCTCATTGGCTTTTCCGTCTGTGGGCGGGCTTCTCCTGATTGGTTGCAGCGCTCCTTCAGTTGTGTCACTGAGCCTACTTCTGTATTACCAGCATAAAAGTAACCTTTATAAATGATCGAAAACTGATACATTTATCTTCAGATTGTGATCAATGCTTGCAATAAGAAAGTAGGGAACTCAGAAAGCAGCACATAATAAGCCTAAATAGGCCATAATCAACCTCTAAATAAAATGCGTGGTTGGACATATAATAAAAGGTCGGAACATTGTTAATTTTTTCATGTGAATATGATTTTTTCCCGATAATTTTTTTTAACGTCACGTTTTGCTTCAATAGCGTCCATAGCAACAGGGGTGAACACCTCGCCAAAGCCGCAACATACGCCGTGACTATAACCTGCTGGATAGATGGTTAGACCTACTCTGAGTTTGTTTCACTTTACGCTGCAGCTCCAACTGAAGAAAGAGTCACTGTCTGTCACAACGCGTCCCCAGGCCCGGATTAAGAAGAAAGATTACACTAGGCATACCGCATTTTTTCGGGCCTCCAAACGGATACTTCACGATTTAGTGACAAAACTACATACATTTGAACTGCCACAAGAGTATTATGCTCATTCATTTGTTTAAGAGTTGCACGTTTGTAAACGGGAGTAAAGAGAAACGTAACTGAGTGTGCGAGTTCACGTCTGTTCGTGAGCTCACTGCAGCAGCATTTCTGTAAAGTGCGTGCAGAGTCCAGTATGGGAGCAATTTTAACAACTGGATGAAAAACAGTGCCGTGCAATGCTTTATTCAGCATAAAGTTAAAACGCTCGTGCAAGCCTGATCTAACACAAAAGCCTTGATTCAAGCAGTGATTCACCTGGTGAAACCTGGCGTGGAACTCTGTGGTGGGTAACGGCGAAATTCACAGTGAGACATCGCCGGTCCGAGACGCCGCACAGAAAACTCTGGTTTGACAACTAAAATAATAACCGGGGAGCAGAGCCGGCCCAAGCCTTCATGGGGCCCTAAGCCGAATTTGATTAGGGCCCCCCTCTCCAATGTTATCGTGGCCAAATGATTGACTATTGTTAAATGTCATTCACACACCCAGTTCATCCCTAGTGCCTCCAATGTCCAGCTTAGTGAAAATAGTAGCCAGCCGAGATCCTGACTCTCGTAGGAGGGTCTGGGGGTATGCCCCCCCGGGAGATTTTTTTTACCTTTTTAAGGTGAAATGCATGAATTTGGTGCACTTTGAGAGGGAAATTAAGAGGCTAAATCTGAGGAATTTTGTGTGAACTAATAATTTGGAGATACTGGCTCGAATGAAGTAGAAATAAAAGCTATCGAAGAAAGACATGGATTTTCCATAAAAATATTAATATAGAAAAAATATAATATATAAATAAAATAAAAAATATAATTCAGTGTCCTCTGGGATGGTGCTTTTTTTTCTTTTATGGGACATATTTCTCTTTAATATTATGAATGCATTTAAATGCAGTGAGAGGAACGAAGCAGAAAAACTCTGTTGTCCAGCTATCTTTTTTTCCACAGATGAGGCTGAAATAGGCTATAGACTACAGTATACACAGTGCATGGGCAACTGAGGGCAGCCCAATTTCCAATTTTTTTAAATAAACTCAATACCGAGTGATAAGTTAACCTCGGATGAACTGATTAAATTATTATTAGCTATTAACTATCCAGACCAAAAAATTGTATTCCTTTTTTTGTATGATAACTTACATTTGCATAATATGATGTTAATATCAAACACTAAAAAAAAATAATAATAATTTTTTTTCCTTCTCATTGGGCCCCCTTGTGGAAATGGGCCCTAGGCACGTGCCTAGAATGCCTATGCCTAGATCCGGCCCTGCGCGTCCCTGTACAGTTTAAAGCAAAATCACTCCATAGAAATCTCCATCGGGATGTTTTTATCATTTCCTGATGATGTTACGTTTCATCGATCATTTATCTGATCAGTAGCCTTGTTCTCAGCCCTCTTGTCGTTCATATAGGCGGCCACCTTACACATCGTGAACATGCTCTACATGGGATCATCCCTATGTTTCCCGGGTGCTATGTTCCCCGCTTTGTATGTGACCGGGTAACATTCCCCGTTTTTTCCAAAAAAGGGTCCTATGTTCCCCGGTGGTTCATGCGCCGTAGCTGGGAGCAGCCGCTCCAGCCCTGCCCGACTCGCTGGCTCTCCCAGCGGGGAGAAGCTCCAGTGATGCCCGGCGCGCAGTCGCCCTCTCGACCGCTCTCGACCGAGCGAATCTACGAGTGGCCGCCCCCCGCCAGATCTGCCTTTTCAGCTTTGCTTTTCAGTCCAGAGATGCCCTTTTCCCCTGGCCCAATCAAGTGCCCTTTTGAAAAAATAAAAAATAAACTAGAACTGCAAGCAGTTGTGGACGGGGGCCAAGCCGTCCCGTGCGACTCGGGATCGGGCGTCGTCGTCCGCGGCGCCGGCCCCTCGCTTCACGGAATCCGGGGATGTAAAGTTTTTGAATGTGGGATGTTCGGTTTGGGAGTTATAGACCAAAAGGCGGAAAAATGGTAGAGAAAGATGCTTTGGCGCCCAGTAGAACCAACCATAGGACAATGTCAATTGTCAATGGTGTCAATAGGATGAATCGTTTTGGATTTAGGAGCAGTTTGGTACAAGGTAGCTAATGAGCAAATCTTTGAAGCGCTACCGTTTGGTCTTCCGACGGTCGTAGAGAAATTATTTACTCAACTGTTATTCGTGGGAGTCCATAGAGCATAATGCTTTTGGTTTCTTCCAAATCGGGCAAAAACTGTAGGAGGTGTGTGTTTTGGTGACTGACAAAGTTTTTGTGGTTTTGGCGGCCTCTATGGATGACATTCGCAAAACTGCGTTAGATAGAAAGATGCAGCTCAATGTAACAAACAAGTGGATGTCTAGTTTTTTAATGTGCGATGTGTGGTTGGCGAGTTATGAGCAAAAGCAGATTGTCAGCCTTGACAAAATGGCGGCCGGAGCTAATTGCACAATGTAATGTCAATGGACATGCTAGCATTCCCGCCTTTTTTCTTTGACGAAAAAAAAAAAAATCTAATTGTATTAAAAAGTCCCTTAAACATTACTATTTCTTGGCCATATTTTTTATATAGACTCGGGTATGCCCCTTGATGGTTTCCCGTGAGTTTTAAGTAAATTCCTTTGGTCAATTAGGAGATATAAAATTTCCTCGTTTATGGCGCCACCTTATGGCGAAATTCTCCAAATTTTTTCTTGAACGCAATTAAGGGTAGCCCCAACATATGTTGAAAATTTGGACTTGATCCGACTTATGATTTTGGATTTATGAATTTCTACGTAAAACGTAGCTAATCAACAAATATTTAAAGCGCTACCGTTTGGTCTTCCGATGGTCGTAGAAAAATTCTTTATCTAACTTTTGCTCGTGGGAGTCGGTAGAGCATAATGCTTTTGGTTTCGTCCAAATCGGGCGAAAACTGTAGGAGGAGTATGTTTTGGTGACTGACACAGTTTTTGCGATGTAGCAAAAAATCTATCTATACGCAAATGGGCGTGGCCTATTCCAAAAGATGCAGCTGACTTGTGGGCATCTGTGGATATAAAGATTTTGACTGTCGGACTTTCGGTGTGGAAGTTATAGCCCCGAACGCGTTGTCCTTTGCTGTAGCGCCACCTAGTGGTTGGCATGTCTGATTTTTTGTGTCTGCGTACACAGCACGGACCTGGATAAGCCCGACAAGTGGCATGTCTTCACACTTTATGGTTTGGGCTGCAGCACCACTTTTTGGGCGGAAGAATAATAATAATAATAATAATAATAATAATAATAATAATAATAACTAGAACTGCAAGCAGTTGTGGACGGGGGCCAAGCCGTCCCGTGCGACTCGGGATCGGGCGTCGTCGTCCGCGGCGCCGGCCCCTCGCTTCACGGAATCCGGGGATGTAAAGTTTTTGAATGTGGGATGTTCGGTTTGGGAGTTATAGACCAAAAGGCGGAAAAATGGTAGAGAAAGATGCTTTGGCGCCCAGTAGAACCAACCATAGGACAATGTCAATTGTCAATGGTGTCAATAGGATGAATCGTTTTGGATTTAGGAGCAGTTTGGTACAAGGTAGCTAATGAGCAAATCTTTGAAGCGCTACCGTTTGGTCTTCCGACGGTCGTAGAGAAATTATTTACTCAACTGTTATTCGTGGGAGTCCATAGAGCATAATGCTTTTGGTTTCGTCCAAATCGGGCAAAAACTGTAGGAGGTGTGTGTTTTGGTGACTGACAAAGTTTTTGTGGTTTTGGCGGCCTCTATGGATGACATTCGCAAAACTGCGTTAGATAGAAAGATGCAGCTCAATGTAACAAACAAGTGGATGTCTAGTTTTTTAATGTGCGATGTGTGGTTGGCGAGTTATGAGCAAAAGCAGATTGTCAGCCTTGACAAAATGGCGGCCGGAGCTAATTGCACAATGTAATGTCAATGGACATGCTAGCATTCCCGCCTTTTTTCTTTGACGAAAAAAAAAAAAATCTAATTGTATTAAAAAGTCCCTTAAACATTACTATTTCTTGGCCATATTTTTTATATAGACTCGGGTATGCCCCTTGATGGTTTCCCGTGAGTTTTAAGTAAATTCCTTTGGTCAATTAGGAGATATAAAATTTCCTCGTTTATGGCGCCACCTTATGGCGAAATTCTCCAAATTTTTTCTTGAACGCAATTAAGGGTAGCCCCAACATATGTTGAAAATTTGGACTTGATCCGACTTATGATTTTGGATTTATGAATTTCTACGTAAAACGTAGCTAATCAACAAATATTTAAAGCGCTACCGTTTGGTCTTCCGATGGTCGTAGAAAAATTCTTTATCTAACTTTTGCTCGTGGGAGTCGGTAGAGCATAATGCTTTTGGTTTCGTCCAAATCGGGCGAAAACTGTAGGAGGAGTATGTTTTGGTGACTGACACAGTTTTTGCGATGTAGCAAAAAATCTATCTATACGCAAATGGGCGTGGCCTATTCCAAAAGATGCAGCTGACTTGTGGGCATCTGTGGATATAAAGTTTTTGACTGTCGGACTTTCGGTGTGGAAGTTATAGCCCCGAACGCGTTGTCCTTTGCTGTAGCGCCACCTAGTGGTTGGCATGTCTGATTTTTTGTGTCTGCGTACACAGCACGGACCTGGATAAGCCCGACAAGTGGCATGTCTTCACACTTTATGGTTTGGGCTGCAGCACCACTTTTTGGGCGGAAGAATAATAATAATAATAATAACTAGAACTGCAAGCAGTTGTGGACGGGGGCCAAGCCGTCCCGTGCGACTCGGGATCGGGCGTCGTCATCCGCGGCGCCGGCCCCTCGCTTCACGGAATCCGGGGATGTAAAGTTTTTGAATGTGGGATGTTCGGTTTGGGAGTTATAGACCAAAAGGCGGAAAAATGGTAGAGAAAGATGCTTTGGCGCCCAGTAGAACCAACCATAGGACAATGTCAATTGTCAATGGTGTCAATAGGATGAATCGTTTTGGATTTAGGAGCAGTTTGGTACAAGGTAGCTAATGAGCAAATCTTTGAAGCGCTACCGTTTGGTCTTCCGACGGTCGTAGAGAAATTATTTACTCAACTGTTATTCGTGGGAGTCCATAGAGCATAATGCTTTTGGTTTCGTCCAAATCGGGCAAAAACTGTAGGAGGTGTGTGTTTTGGTGACTGACAAAGTTTTTGTGGTTTTGGCGGCCTCTATGGATGACATTCGCAAAACTGCGTTAGATAGAAAGATGCAGCTCAATGTAACAAACAAGTGGATGTCTAGTTTTTTAATGTGCGATGTGTGGTTGGCGAGTTATGAGCAAAAGCAGATTGTCAGCCTTGACAAAATGGCGGCCGGAGCTAATTGCACAATGTAATGTCAATGGACATGCTAGCATTCCCGCCTTTTTTCTTTGACGAAAAAAAAAAAATCTAATTGTATTAAAAAGTCCCTTAAACATTACTATTTCTTGGCCATATTTTTTATATAGACTCGGGTATGCCCCTTGATGGTTTCCCGTGAGTTTTAAGAAAATTCCTTTGGTCAATTAGGAGATATAAAATTTCCTCGTTTATGGCGCCACCTTATGGCGAAATTCTCCAAATTTTTTCTTGAACGCAATTAAGGGTAGCCCCAACATATGTTGAAAATTTGGACTTGATCCGACTTATGATTTTGGATTTATGAATTTCTACGTAAAACGTAGCTAATCAACAAATATTTAAAGCGCTACCGTTTGGTCTTCCGACGGTCGTAGAGAAATTATTTAGTCAACTTTTGTTCGTGGGAGTCCATAGGGCATAATGCTTTTGGTTTCGTCCAAATGGGGCGAAAACTGTAGGAGGAGTATGTTTTGGTGACTGACACAGTTTTTGCGATGTAGCAAAAAATCTATCTATACGCAAATGGGCGTGGCCTATTCCAAAAGATGCAGCTGACTTGTGGGCATCTGTGGATATAAAGTTTTTGACTGTCGGACTTTCGGTGTGGAAGTTATAGCCCCGAACGCGTTGTCCTTTGCTGTAGCGCCACCTAGTGGTTGGCATGTCTGATTTTTTGTGTCTGCGTACACAGCACGGACCTGGATAAGCCCGACAAGTGGCATGTCTTCACACTTTATGGTTTGGGCTGCAGCACCACTTTTTGGGCGGAAGAATAATAATAACTAGAACTGCAAGCAGTTGTGGACGGGGGCCAAGCCGTCCCGTGCGACTCGGGATCGGGCGTCGTCGTCCGCGGCGCCGGCCCCTCGCTTCACGGAATCCGGGGATGTAAAGTTTTTGAATGTGGGATGTTCGGTTTGGGAGTTATAGACCAAAAGGCGGAAAAATGGTAGAGAAAGATGCTTTGGCGCCCAGTAGAACCAACCATAGGACAATGTCAATTGTCAATGGTGTCAATAGGATGAATCGTTTTGGATTTAGGAGCAGTTTGGTACAAGGTAGCTAATGAGCAAATCTTTGAAGCGCTACCGTTTGGTCTTCCGACGGTCGTAGAGAAATAATTTACTCAACTGTTATTCGTGGGAGTCCATAGAGCATAATGCTTTTGGTTTCGTCCAAATCGGGCAAAAACTGTAGGAGGTGTGTGTTTTGGTGACTGACAAAGTTTTTGTGGTTTTGGCGGCCTCTATGGATGACATTCGCAAAACTGCGTTAGATAGAAAGATGCAGCTCAATGTAACAAACAAGTGGATGTCTAGTTTTTTAATGTGCGATGTGTGGTTGGCGAGTTATGAGCAAAAGCAGATTGTCAGCCTTGACAAAATGGCGGCCGGAGCTAATTGCACAATGTAATGTCAATGGACATGCTAGCATTCCCGCCTTTTTTCTTTGACGAAAAAAAAAAAATCTAATTGTATTAAAAAGTCCCTTAAACATTACTATTTCTTGGCCATATTTTTTATATAGACTCGGGTATGCCCCTTGATGGTTTCCCGTGAGTTTTAAGAAAATTCCTTTGGTCAATTAGGAGATATAAAATTTCCTCGTTTATGGCGCCACCTTATGGCGAAATTCTCCAAATTTTTTCTTGAACGCAATTAAGGGTAGCCCCAACATATGTTGAAAATTTGGACTTGATCCGACTTATGATTTTGGATTTATGAATTTCTACGTAAAACATAGCTAATCAACAAATATTTAAAGCGCTACCGTTTGGTCTTCCGACGGTCGTAGAGAAATTATTTAGTCAACTTTTGTTCGTGGGAGTCCATAGGGCATAATGCTTTTGGTTTCGTCCAAATCGGGCAAAAACTCTGGGAGGAGTATGTTTTGGTGACTGACACAGTTTTTGCGATGTAGCGAAAAAAAATCCCACACGCAAATGGGCGTGGCCTATCTCAAAAGATGCAGCTGACTTGTGGGCATCTGTGGATATAAAGTTTTTGACTGTCAGACTTTTGGTGTGGAAGTTATAGCCCCAAACGCGTTTTATTTGCGTTTTGTGGTTTTGGCGCCCCCTATGGATGACTTTCGCAAAACTGCGTTGGATAGAAAGATGCAGCTCAATGTACCAAACAAGTGGATGTCAACTTTTTGAATGTGCGATGTTTGGTTGGGGAGTTATGAGCAAAATCAAATTGTCTACCTCTCCACTTATTTGAATTTTCCCGCCAAATAGTTCGAAACAGGAAGTGAAAGTGCAAAACTAATTTCTTTAATAAGTCCGGCATACATAGGAATTTCTTGGCCAGGTTTTTTTTTATAGACTCAGGTATGCCTGATGATAGTCTCCCTTGAGTTTCAAGAAAATCCCTTTCATTTTATTTTATTTAGGTATTTGCGCGAATCTTTGAAGCGCTACCGTTTGGTCTTCCGATGGTCGTAGAACAAATCTTTGTCCAACTTTTGCTCGTGGGAGTCGGTAGAGCATAATGCTTTTGGTTTCGTCCAAATCGGATAAAAACTCTAGGAGGAGTGTGTTTTGGTGACTGACACAGTTTTTGCGATGTAGCAAAAAATCTATCTATACGCAAATGGGCGTGGCCTATCCCAGAAGATGCAGCTGACTTGTGGGCATCTGTGGATATAAAGTTTTTGACTGTCGGACTTTCGGTGTGGAAGTTATAGCCCCAAACGCGTTTGCCTTTGTTGTAGCGCCACCTAGTGGTTGGCATGTCTGAATTTTTGTGTCTGCGTACACAGCACGGACCTGGATAAGCCCGACAAGTGGCTTGTCTTCAAACTTTATGGTTTGGGCTGCAGCACCACTTTTAGGGGCGCCAAATAATAATAATAATAATTCCTACTAAATCAATAGGGTTCCATGCCCCGCATGTCATGGAACCGCGGTGCTCTGCATTCCGCGGTCCCTTGCCCTTCTCGGGCTTGGCCCCCTAATAATAATAATAATTCCTACTAAATCAATAGGGTTCCCTGCCCAGCAGGGCTTGGGAACCGCGTTGCTCTGCATAACGCGGTCCCTTGCCCTTCTCGGGCTTGGCCCCCTAATAATAATAATAACTAGAACTGCAAGCAGTTGTGGACGGGGGCCAAGCCGTCCCGTGCGACTCGGGATCGGGCGTCGTCGTCCGCGGCGCCGGCCCCTCGCTTCACGGAATCCGGGGATGTAAAGTTTTTGAATGTGGGATGTTCGGTTTGGGAGTTATAGACCAAAAGGCGGAAAAATGGTAGAGAAAGATGCTTTGGAGCAGTTTGGTACAAGGTAGCTAATGAGCAAATCTTTGAAGCGCTACCGTTTGGTCTTCCGACGGTCGTAGAGAAATTATTTACTCAACTGTTATTCGTGGGAGTCCATAGAGCATAATGCTTTTGGTTTCGTCCAAATAGGGCAAAAACTGTAGGAGGTGTGTGTTTTGGTGACTGACAAAGTTTTTGTGGTTTTGGCGGCCTCTATGGATGACATTCGCAAAACTGCGTTAGATAGAAAGATGTAGCTCAATGTAACAAACAAGTGGATGTCTACTTTTTTAATGTGCGATGTGTGGTTGGCGAGTTATGAGCAAAAGCAGATTGTCAGCCTTGACAAAATGGCGGCCGGAGCTAATTGCACAATGTAATGTCAATGGACATGCTAGCATTCCCGCCTTTTTTCTTTGACGAAAAAAAAAAAAATCTAATTGTATTAAAAAGTCCCTTAAACATTACTATTTCTTGGCCATATTTTTTATATAGACTCGGGTATGCCCCTTGATGGTTTCCCGTGAGTTTTAAGAAAATTCCTTTGGTCAATTAGGAGATATAAAATTTCCTCGTTTATGGCGCCACCTTATGGCGAAATTCTCCAAATTTTTTCTTGAACGCAATTAAGGGTAGCCCCAACATATGTTGAAAATTTGGACTTGATCCGACTTATGATTTTGGATTTATGAATTTCTACGTAAAACGTAGCTAATCAACAAATATTTAAAGCGCTACCGTTTGGTCTTCCGACGGTCGTAGAGAAATTATTTAGTCAACTTTTGTTTGTGGGAGTCCATAGGGCATAATGCTTTTGGTTTCGTCCAAATCGGGCGAAAACTGTAGGAGGAGTATGTTTTGGTGACTGACACAGTTTTTGCGATGTAGCAAAAAATCTATCTATACGCAAATGGGCGTGGCCTATTCCAAAAGATGCAGCTGATTTGTGGGCATCTGTGGATATAAAGTTTTTGACTGTCGGACTTTCGGTGTGGAAGTTATAGCCCCGAACGCGTTGTCCTTTGCTGTAGCGCCACCTAGTGGTTGGCATGTCTGATTTTTTGTGTCTGCGTACACAGCACGGACCTGGATAAGCCCGACAAGTGGCATGTCTTCACACTTTATGGTTTGGGCTGCAGCACCACTTTTTGGGCGGAAGAATAATAATAACTAGAACTGCAAGCAGTTGTGGACGGGGGCCAAGCCGTCCCGTGCGACTCGGGATCGGGCGTCGTCGTCCGCGGCGCCGGCCCCTCGCTTCACGGAATCCGGGGATGTAAAGTTTTTGAATGTGGGATGTTCGGTTTGGGAGTTATAGACCAAAAGGCGGAAAAATGGTAGAGAAAGATGCTTTGGCGCCCAGTAGAACCAACCATAGGACAATGTCAATTGTCAATGGTGTCAATAGGATGAATCGTTTTGGATTTAGGAGCAGTTTGGTACAAGGTAGCTAATGAGCAAATCTTTGAAGCGCTACCGTTTGGTCTTCCGACGGTCGTAGAGAAATTATTTACTCAACTGTTATTCGTGGGAGTCCATAGAGCATAATGCTTTTGGTTTCGTCCAAATCGGGCAAAAACTGTAGGAGGTGTGTGTTTTGGTGACTGACAAAGTTTTTGTGGTTTTGGCGGCCTCTATGGATGACATTCGCAAAACTGCGTTAGATAGAAAGATGCAGCTCAATGTAACAAACAAGTGGATGTCTAGTTTTTTAATGTGCGATGTGTGGTTGGCGAGTTATGAGCAAAAGCAGATTGTCAGCCTTGACATAATGGCGGCCGGAGCTAATTGCACAGTGTAATGTCAATGGACATGCTAGCATTCCCGCCTTTTTTCTTTGACGAAAAAAAAAAAAATCTAATTGTATTAAAAAGTCCCTTAAACATTACTATTTCTTGGCCATATTTTTTATATAGACTCGGGTATGCCCCTTGATGGTTTCCCGTGAGTTTTAAGAAAATTCCTTTGGTCAATTAGGAGATATAAAATTTCCTCGTTTATGGCGCCACCTTATGGCAAAATTCTCCAAATTTTTTCTTGAACGCAATTAAGGGTAGCCCCAACATATGTTGAAAATTTGGACTTGATCCGACTTATGATTTTGGATTTATGAATTTCTACGTAAAACGTAGCTAATCAACAAATATTTAAAGCGCTACCGTTTGGTCTTCCGATGGTCGTAGAAAAATTCTTTATCTAACTTTTGCTCGTGGGAGTCGGTAGAGCATAATGCTTTTGGTTTCGTCCGAATCGGATAAAAACTGTAGGAGGAGTGTGTTTTGGTGACTGACACAGTTTTTGCGATGTAGCAAAAGATGTATATATACGCAAATGGGCGTGGCCTATCTCAGAAGATGCAGCTGACTTGTGGGCATCTGTGGATATAAAGTTTTTGACTGTCGGACTTTCGGTGTGGAAGTTATAGCCCCAAACGCGTTGTCCTTTGCTGTAGCGCCACCTAGTGGTTGGCATGTCTGAATTTTTGTGTCTGCGTACCCGGCACGGACCTGGATAAGCCCGACAAGTGGCATGTCTTCACACTTTCTGGTTTGGGCTGCAGCACCACTTCTGCGCGACTCCAAATAATAATAATAATAATAATAATAATAATAATAATAATAATTCGAGAAATTATTTACTCAACTGTTATTCGTGGGAGTCCATAGAGCATAATGCTTTTGGTTTCGTCCAAATCGGGCAAAAACTGTAGGAGGTGTGTGTTTTGGTGACTGACAAAGTTTTTGTGGTTTTGGCGGCCTCTATGGATGACATTCGCAAAACTGCGTTAGATAGAAAGATGCAGCTCAATGTAACAAACAAGTGGATGTCTAGTTTTTTAATGTGCGATGTGTGGTTGGCGAGTTATGAGCAAAAGCAGATTGTCAGCCTTGACAAAATGGCGGCCGGAGCTAATTGCACAATGTAATGTCAATGGACATGCTAGCATTCCCGCCTTTTTTCTTTGACGAAAAAAAAAAAATCTAATTGTATTAAAAAGTCCCTTAAACATTACTATTTCTTGGCCATATTTTTTATATAGACTCGGGTATGCCCCTTGATGGTTTCCCGTGAGTTTTAAGAAAATTCCTTTGGTCAATTAGGAGATATAAAATTTCCTCGTTTATGGCGCCACCTTATGGCGAAATTCTCCAAATTTTTTCTTGAACGCAATTAAGGGTAGCCCCAACATATGTTGAAAATTTGGACTTGATCCGACTTATGATTTTGGATTTATGAATTTCTACGTAAAACGTAGCTAATCAACAAATATTTAAAGCGCTACCGTTTGGTCTTCCGATGGTCGTAGAAAAATTCTTTATCTAACTTTTGCTCGTGGGAGTCGGTAGAGCATAATGCTTTTGGTTTCGTCCGAATCGGATAAAAACTGTAGGAGGAGTGTGTTTTGGTGACTGACACAGTTTTTGCGATGTAGCAAAAAATGTATATATACGCAAATGGGCGTGGCCTATCTCAGAAGATGCAGCTGACTTGTGGGCATCTGTGGATATAAAGTTTTTGACTGTCGGACTTTCGGTGTGGAAGTTATAGCCCCAAACGCGTTGTCCTTTGCTGTAGCGCCACCTAGTGGTTGGCATGTCTGAATTTTTGTGTCTGCGTACCCGGCACGGACCTGGATAAGCCCGACAAGTGGCATGTCTTCACACTTTCTGGTTTGGGCTGCAGCACCACTTCTGCGCGACTCCAAATAATAATAATAATAATAATAATAATAATAATAATAATAATTCGAGAAATTATTTACTCAACTGTTATTCGTGGGAGTCCATAGAGCATAATGCTTTTGGTTTCGTCCAAATCGGGCAAAAACTGTAGGAGGTGTGTGTTTTGGTGACTGACAAAGTTTTTGTGGTTTTGGCGGCCTCTATGGATGACATTCGCAAAACTGCGTTAGATAGAAAGATGCAGCTCAATGTAACAAACAAGTGGATGTCTAGTTTTTTAATGTGCGATGTGTGGTTGGCGAGTTATGAGCAAAAGCAGATTGTCAGCCTTGACAAAATGGCGGCCGGAGCTAATTGCACAATGTAATGTCAATGGACATGCTAGCATTCCCGCCTTTTTTCTTTGACGAAAAAAAAAAAATCTAATTGTATTAAAAAGTCCCTTAAACATTACTATTTCTTGGCCATATTTTTTATATAGACTCGGGTATGCCCCTTGATGGTTTCCCGTGAGTTTTAAGAAAATTCCTTTGGTCAATTAGGAGATATAAAATTTCCTCGTTTATGGCGCCACCTTATGGCGAAATTCTCCAAATTTTTTCTTGAACGCAATTAAGGGTAGCCCCAACATATGTTGAAAATTTGGACTTGATCCGACTTATGATTTTGGATTTATGAATTTCTACGTAAAACGTAGCTAATCAACAAATATTTAAAGCGCTACCGTTTGGTCTTCCGATGGTCGTAGAAAAATTCTTTATCTAACTTTTGCTCGTGGGAGTCGGTAGAGCATAATGCTTTTGGTTTCGTCCGAATCGGATAAAAACTGTAGGAGGAGTGTGTTTTGGTGACTGACACAGTTTTTGCGATGTAGCAAAAAATGTATATAGACGCAAATGGGCGTGGCCTATCTCAGAAGATGCAGCTGACTTGTGGGCATCTGTGGATATAAAGTTTTTGACTGTCGGACTTTCGGTGTGGAAGTTATAGCCCCAAACGCGTTGTCCTTTGCTGTAGCGCCACCTAGTGGTTGGCATGTCTGAATTTTTGTGTCTGCGTACCCGGCACGGACCTGGATAAGCCCGACAAGTGGCATGTCTTCACACTTTCTGGTTTGGGCTGCAGCACCACTTCTGCGCGACTCCAAATAATAACTAGAACTGCAAGCAGTTGTGGACGGGGGCCAAGCCGTCCCACGCAACTCGGGATCGGGCGTCGTCGTCCGCGGCGCCGGCCCCTCGCTTCACGGCATCCGGGGATGTAAAGTTTTTGAATGTGGGATGTTCAGTGTGGGAGTTATAGACCGAAAGGTGTGTGTTTTGGTGACTGACACAGTTTTTGCGATGTAGCGAAAAAAATTCCCACCCGCAAATGGGCGTGGCCTATCCCAAAAGATGCAGCTGACTTGCGGGCATCTGTGGATATAAAGTTTTTGACTGTGGGATGTTCGGTGTGGAAGTTATAGCCCCAAACGCGTTTCCTTTGCTTTTTGTGGTTTTGGCGCCCCCTATGGATGACTTTCGCAAAACTGCGTTGGATAGAAAGATGCAGCTCAATGTACCAAACAAGTGGATGTCAAGTTTTTGAATGTGCGATGTTTGGTTGGGGAGTTATGAGCAAAATCAAATTGTCTACCTCTCCACTTATTTGAATTTTCCCGCCAAATAGTTCGAAACAGGAAGTGAAAGTGCAAAACTAATTTCTTTAATAAGTCCGGCATACATAGGAATTTCTTGGCCAGGTTTTTTTTTATAGACTCAGGTATGCCTGATGATAGTCTCCCTTGAGTTTCAAGAAAATCCCTTTCATTTTATTTTATTTAGGTATTTGCGCGAATCTTTGAAGCGCTACCGTTTGGTCTTCCGATGGTCGTAGAAAAATTCTTTATATAACTTTTGCTCGTGGGAGTCGGTAGAGCATAATGCTTTTGGTTTCGTCCAAATCGGATAAAAACTCTAGGAGGAGTGTGTTTTGGTGACTGACACAGTTTTTGCGATGTAGCAAAAAATCTATCTATACGCAAATGGGCGTGGCCTATCCCAGAAGATGCAGCTGACTTGTGGGCATCTGTGGATATAAAGTTTTTGACTGTCGGACTTTCGGTGTGGAAGTTATAGCCCCAAACGCGTTTGCCTTTGTTGTAGCGCCACCTAGTGGTTGGCATGTCTGAATTTTTGTGTCTGCGTACACAGCACGGACCTGGATAAGCCCGACAAGTGGCTTGTCTTCAAACTTTATGGTTTGGGCTGCAGCACCACTTTTAGGGGCGCCAAATAATAACTAGAACTGCAAGCAGTTGTGGACGGGGGCCAAGCCGTCCCGTGCGACTCGGGATCGGGCGTCGTCGTCCGCGGCGCCGGCCCCTCGCTTCACGGAATCCGGGGATGTAAAGTTTTTGAATGTGGGATGTTCGGTTCAGGAGTTATAGACCAAAAGGCGAAGAAATGGCAGAGAAAGATGCTGAAGTGTGTTTTTGGCGGCCCCTTTTGGTCTTCCGACGGTCGTAGAGAAATTATTTAGTCAACTTTTGCTCGTGGGAGTCCATAGAGCATAATGCTTTTGGTTTCGTCCGAATCGGGCAAAAACTGTAGGAGGTGTGTGTTTTGGTGACTGACACAGTTTTTGCGATGTAGCGAAAAAAAATCCCACCCGCAAATGGGCGTGGCCTATCTCAAACGATGCAGCTGACTTGCGGGCATCTGTGGATGTAAAGTTTTGGACTGTGGGATGTTCGGTGTGGAAGTTATAGCCCCAAACGCGTTTTATTTGCGTTTTGTGGTTTTGGCGCCCCCTATGGATGACATTCGCAAAACTGCGTTAGATAGAAAGATGTAGCTCAATGTACCAAACAAGTGGATGTCAAGTTTTTGAATGTGCGATGTTTGGTTGCGGAGTTATGAGCAAAATCAAATTGTCTACCTCTCCACGTTTTTGAATTTTCCCGCCAAATAGTTCGAAACAGGAAGTGAAAGTGCAAAACTAATTTGTTGAATAAATCCGGCATACATAGGAATTTCTTTGCCAGATTTTTTGTATAGACTCAGGTATGCCCCATTATAGTGTCCCTTGAGTTTCAAAAGAATCCCTTTTTTTTTTTTTTTCGGGGGGATTTGCGCGAATGTTTGAAGCGCTACCGTTTGGTCTTCCGATGGTCGTAGAAAAATTCTTTATCTAACTTTTGCTCGTGGGAGTCGGTAGAGCATAATGCTTTTGGTTTCGTCCGAATCGGATAAAAACTGTAGGAGGAGTGTGTTTTGGTGACTGACACAGTTTTTGCGATGTAGCAAAAAATGTATATATACGCAAATGGGCGTGGCCTATCTCAGAAGATGCAGCTGACTTGTGGGCATCTGTGGATATAAAGTTTTTGACTGTCGGACTTTCGGTGTGGAAGTTATAGCCCCAAACGCGTTGTCCTTTGCTGTAGCGCCACCTAGTGGTTGGCATGTCTGAATTTTTGTGTCTGCGTACCCGGCACGGACCTGGATAAGCCCGACAAGTGGCATGTCTTCACACTTTCTGGTTTGGGCTGCAGCACCACTTCTGCGCGACTCCAAATAATAATAATAATAATAACTAGAACTGCAAGCAGTTGTGGACGGGGGCCAAGCCGTCCCACGCGACGCGGGATCGGGCGTCGTCGTCCGCGGCGCCGGCCCCTCGCTTCACGGAATCTGGGGACGTAAAGTTTTTGAATGTGGGATGTTCGGTTTGGGAGTTATAGACCGAAAGGTGTGTGTTTTGGTGACTGACACAGTTTTTGCGATGTAGCGAAATAATTTCCCATATGCAAATGGGCGTGGCCTATCCCAAAAGATGCAGCTGACTTGTGGGCATCTGTGGATATAAAGTTTTTGACTGTGGGATGTTCGGTGTGGAAGTTATAGCCCCAAACGCGTTTCCTTTGCTTTTTGTGGTTTTGGCGCCCCCTATGGATGACATGCGCAAAACTGCGTTAGATAGAAAGATGTAGCTCAATGTACCAAACAAGTGGATGTCAAGTTTTTGAATGTGCGATGTTCGGTTGGGGAGTTATGAGCAAAATCAAACTGTCAACCTTTCCACGTTTTTGAATTTTCCCGCCAAATAGTTCGAAACAGGAAGTGAAAGTGCAAAACTAATTTGTTGAATAAATCCGGCATACATAGGAATTTCTTTGCCAGATTTTTTTGTATAGACTCAGGTATGCCCCATGATAGTGTCCCTTGAGTTTCAAAAGAATCCCTTTTTTTTTTTTTTTCGGGGGGATTTGCGCGAATGTTTGAAGCGCTACCGTTTGGTCTTCCGATGGTCGTAGAAAAATTCTTTATCTAACTTTTGCTCGTGGGAGTCGGTAGAGCATAATGCTTTTGGTTTCGTCCAAATCGGGCGAAAACTGTAGGAGGAGTATGTTTTGGTGACTGACACAGTTTTTGCGATGTAGCAAAAAATCTATCTATACGCAAATGGGCGTGGCCTATCCCAGAAGATGCAGCTGACTTGTGGGCATCTGTGGATATAAAGTTTTTGACTGTCGGACTTTCGGTGTGGAAGTTATAGCCCCAAACGCGTTTGCCTTTGTTGTAGCGCCACCTAGTGGTTGGCATGTCTGAATTTTTGTGTCTGCGTACACAGCACGGACCTGGATAAGCCCGACAAGTGGCTTGTCTTCAAACTTTATGGTTTGGGCTGCAGCACCACTTTTAGGGGCGCCAAATAATAATAATAATAATAATAATAATAATAATTCCTACTAAATCAATAGGGTTCCCTGCCCAGCAGGGCTTGGGAACCGCGTTGCTCTGCATAACGCGGTCCCTTGCCCTTCTCGGGCTTGGCCCCCTAACTAGAACTGCAAGCAGTTGTGGACGGGGGCCAAGCCGTCCCACGCGACGCGGGATCGGGCGTCGTCGTCCGCGGCGCCGGCCCCTCGCTTCACGGAATCTGGGGACGTAAAGTTTTTGAATGTGGGATGTTCGGTTTGGGAGTTATAGACCGAAAGGTGTGTGTTTTGGTGACTGACACAGTTTTTGCGATGTAGCGAAATAATTTCCCATATGCAAATGGGCGTGGCCTATCCCAAAAGATGCAGCTGACTTGTGGGCATCTGTGGATATAAAGTTTTTGACTGTGGGATGTTCGGTGTGGAAGTTATAGCCCCAAACGCGTTTCCTTTGCTTTTTGTGGTTTTGGCGCCCCCTATGGATGACATGCGCAAAACTGCGTTAGATAGAAAGATGTAGCTCAATGTACCAAACAAGTGGATGTCAAGTTTTTGAATGTGCGATGTTCGGTTGGGGAGTTATGAGCAAAATCAAACTGTCAACCTTTCCACGTTTTTGAATTTTCCCGCCAAATAGTTCGAAACAGGAAGTGAAAGTGCAAAACTAATTTGTTGAATAAATCCGGCATACATAGGAATTTCTTTGCCAGATTTTTTTGTATAGACTCAGGTATGCCCCATGATAGTGTCCCTTGAGTTTCAAAAGAATCCCTTTTTTTTTTTTTTTCGGGGGGATTTGCGCGAATGTTTGAAGCGCTACCGTTTGGTCTTCCGATGGTCGTAGAAAAATTCTTTATCTAACTTTTGCTCGTGGGAGTCGGTAGAGCATAATGCTTTTGGTTTCGTCCAAATCGGGCGAAAACTGTAGGAGGAGTATGTTTTGGTGACTGACACAGTTTTTGCGATGTAGCAAAAAATCTATCTATACGCAAATGGGCGTGGCCTATCCCAGAAGATGCAGCTGACTTGTGGGCATCTGTGGATATAAAGTTTTTGACTGTCGGACTTTCGGTGTGGAAGTTATAGCCCCAAACGCGTTTGCCTTTGTTGTAGCGCCACCTAGTGGTTGGCATGTCTGAATTTTTGTGTCTGCGTACACAGCACGGACCTGGATAAGCCCGACAAGTGGCTTGTCTTCAAACTTTATGGTTTGGGCTGCAGCACCACTTTTAGGGGCGCCAAATAATAATAATAATAATAATAACTAGAACTGCGAGCAGTTGTGAACGGGGGCCAAGCCTCCCACGTGACTCGGGATCGGGCGTCGTCGTCCGCGTCGCCGGTCCCTCGCTTCACGGAATCCGGGGAAGTAAAGATTTTGACTGTGGGATGTTTGGTGTGGAAGTTATAGCCCCAAACGCGTTTTCTTTGCTTTTTGTGGTTTTGGCGCCCCCTATGGATGACATTCGCAAAACAACGTTAGATAGAAAGATGCAGCTCAATGTACCAAACAAGTGGATGTCAAGTTTTTGAATGTGCGATGTTCGGTTGGGGAGTTATAGCAAAATCAAATTGTCAACCTCTCCATTGTAAAGACACTTTTTTGAATTTCCCGCCGAAAGACTTAGGAAATGGCGAAAAAAGGCAAAAAAATTGAAAAACTCTTTTTTTTAATAAGTCCCGCCCAGAAAGGAATTTCTTGCCCATATTTTTCCCATAGGCTCAGGTATGCCCCATGATAGTCTCCCTTGAGTTTCAAGAAAATCCCTCTTTTTTTTTTTTTTTACGGATTTTCGCGAATCTTTAAAGCGCTAGCGTTTGGTCTTCCGATGGTCGTAGAAAAATTATTTGACCAACTTTTGCTCGTGGGAGTCGGTAGAGCATAATGCTTTTGGTTTCGTCCAAATCGGGCGAAAACTCTAGGAGGAGTATGTTTTGGTGACTGACACAGTTTTTGCGATGTAGCGAAAAATGTATATATACGGAAATGGGCGTGGCCTATCTCAAAAGATGCAACTGACTTGTGGGCATCTGTGGATATAAAGTTTTTGACTATCGGACTTTCGGTGTGGGAGTTATAGCCCCAAACATGTTTTTTTATTGTTGTAGCGCCACCTAGTGGCTGGCATGTCTGAATTTTTTTGTCTGCGTACCAGGCACGGACCTGGATAAGCCCTGCAAGTGGCATGTCCCAACCCTTTACGGTTTGGGCTGCAGCACCACTTTTACGTAAGGAAAAATAATAATAATAATAATAATCCCTACAAGAACAATAGGGTTCCCTGCCCCGCAGGGCTTGGGAACCGCGTTGCTCTGCAAAACGCGGTCCCAGCCCTACTCGGGCTTGGCCCCCTAATAATAATAATAATAATTCCTACTAAATCAATAGGGTTCCCTGCCCAGCAGGGCTTGGGAACCGCGTTGCTCTGCATAACGCGGTCCCTTGCCCTTCTCGGGCTTGGCCCCCTAATAATAATAATAATAATAATAATTCCTACTAAATCAATAGGGTTCCCTGCCCAGCAGGGCTTGGGAACCGCGTTGCTCTGCATAACGCGGTCCCTTGCCCTTCTCGGGCTTGGCCCCCTAATAATAATAACTAGAACTGCAAGCAGTTGTGGACGGGGGCCAAGCCGTCCCGTGCGACTCGGGATCGGGCGTCGTCGTCCGCGGCGCCGGCCCCTCGCTTCACGGAATCCGGGGATGTAAAGTTTTTGAATGTGGGATGTTCGGTTTGGGAGTTATAGACCAAAAGGCGGAAAAATGGTAGAGAAAGATGCTTTGGAGCAGTTTGGTACAAGGTAGCTAATGAGCAAATCTTTGAAGCGCTACCGTTTGGTCTTCCGACGGTCGTAGAGAAATTATTTACTCAACTGTTATTCGTGGGAGTCCATAGAGCATAATGCTTTTGGTTTCGTCCAAATAGGGCAAAAACTGTAGGAGGTGTGTGTTTTGGTGACTGACAAAGTTTTTGTGGTTTTGGCGGCCTCTATGGATGACATTCGCAAAACTGCGTTAGATAGAAAGATGTAGCTCAATGTAACAAACAAGTGGATGTCTAGTTTTTTAATGTGCGATGTGTGGTTGGCGAGTTATGAGCAAAAGCAGATTGTCAGCCTTGACAAAATGGCGGCCGGAGCTAATTGCACAATGTAATGTCAATGGACATGCTAGCATTCCCGCCTTTTTTCTTTGACGAAAAAAAAAAAAATCTAATTGTATTAAAAAGTCCCTTAAACATTACTATTTCTTGGCCATATTTTTTATATAGACTCGGGTATGCCCCTTGATGGTTTCCCGTGAGTTTTAAGAAAATTCCTTTGGTCAATTAGGAGATATAAAATTTCCTCGTTTATGGCGCCACCTTATGGCGAAATTCTCCAAATTTTTTCTTGAACGCAATTAAGGGTAGCCCCAACATATGTTGAAAATTTGGACTTGATCCGACTTATGATTTTGGATTTATGAATTTCTACGTAAAACGTAGCTAATCAACAAATATTTAAAGCGCTACCGTTTGGTCTTCCGACGGTCGTAGAGAAATTATTTAGTCAACTTTTGTTTGTGGGAGTCCATAGGGCATAATGCTTTTGGTTTCGTCCAAATCGGGCGAAAACTGTAGGAGGAGTATGTTTTGGTGACTGACACAGTTTTTGCGATGTAGCAAAAAATCTATCTATACGCAAATGGGCGTGGCCTATTCCAAAAGATGCAGCTGATTTGTGGGCATCTGTGGATATAAAGTTTTTGACTGTCGGACTTTCGGTGTGGAAGTTATAGCCCCGAACGCGTTGTCCTTTGCTGTAGCGCCACCTAGTGGTTGGCATGTCTGATTTTTTGTGTCTGCGTACACAGCACGGACCTGGATAAGCCCGACAAGTGGCATGTCTTCACACTTTATGGTTTGGGCTGCAGCACCACTTTTTGGGCGGAAGAATAATAATAACTAGAACTGCAAGCAGTTGTGGACGGGGGCCAAGCCGTCCCGTGCGACTCGGGATCGGGCGTCGTCGTCCGCGGCGCCGGCCCCTCGCTTCACGGAATCCGGGGATGTAAAGTTTTTGAATGTGGGATGTTCGGTTCAGGAGTTATAGACCAAAAGGCGAAGAAATGGCAGAGAAAGATGCTGAAGTGTGTTTTTGGCGGCCCCTTTTGGTCTTCCGACGGTCGTAGAGAAATTATTTAGTCAACTTTTGCTCGTGGGAGTCCATAGAGCATAATGCTTTTGGTTTCGTCCGAATCGGGCAAAAACTGTAGGAGGTGTGTGTTTTGGTGACTGACACAGTTTTTGCGATGTAGCGAAAAAAAATCCCACCCGCAAATGGGCGTGGCCTATCTCAAACGATGCAGCTGACTTGCGGGCATCTGTGGATGTAAAGTTTTGGACTGTGGGATGTTCGGTGTGGAAGTTATAGCCCCAAACGCGTTTTATTTGCGTTTTGTGGTTTTGGCGCCCCCTATGGATGACATACGCAAAACTGCGTTAGATAGAAAGATGTAGCTCAATGTACCAAACAAGTGGATGTCAAGTTTTTGAATGTGCGATGTTTGGTTGCGGAGTTATGAGCAAAATCAAATTGTCTACCTCTCCACGTTTTTGAATTTTCCCGCCAAATAGTTCGAAACAGGAAGTGAAAGTGCAAAACTAATTTGTTGAATAAATCCGGCATACATAGGAATTTCTTTGCCAGATTTTTTGTATAGACTCAGGTATGCCCCATTATAGTGTCCCTTGAGTTTCAAAAGAATCCCTTTTTTTTTTTTTTTCGGGGGGATTTGCGCGAATGTTTGAAGCGCTACCGTTTGGTCTTCCGATGGTCGTAGAAAAATTCTTTATCTAACTTTTGCTCGTGGGAGTCGGTAGAGCATAATGCTTTTGGTTTCGTCCGAATCGGATAAAAACTGTAGGAGGAGTGTGTTTTGGTGACTGACACAGTTTTTGCGATGTAGCAAAAAATGTATATATACGCAAATGGGCGTGGCCTATCTCAGAAGATGCAGCTGACTTGTGGGCATCTGTGGATATAAAGTTTTTGACTGTCGGACTTTCGGTGTGGAAGTTATAGCCCCAAACGCGTTGTCCTTTGCTGTAGCGCCACCTAGTGGTTGGCATGTCTGAATTTTTGTGTCTGCGTACCCGGCACGGACCTGGATAAGCCCGACAAGTGGCATGTCTTCACACTTTCTGGTTTGGGCTGCAGCACCACTTCTGCGCGACTCCAAATAATAATAATAATAATAACTAGAACTGCAAGCAGTTGTGGACGGGGGCCAAGCCGTCCCACGCAACTCGGGATCGGGCGTCGTCGTCCGCGGCGCCGGCCCCTCGCTTCACGGCATCCGGGGATGTAAAGTTTTTGAATGTGGGATGTTCGGTGTGGGAGTTATAGACCGAAAGGTGTGTGTTTTGGTGACTGACACAGTTTTTGCGATGTAGCGAAAAAAATTCCCACCCGCAAATGGGCGTGGCCTATCCCAAAAGATGCAGCTGACTTGTGGGCATCTGTGGATATAAAGTTTTTGACTGTGGGATGTTCGGTGTGGAAGTTATGGCCCCAAACGCCTTTTCTTTGCGTTTTGTGGTTTTGGCGCCCCCTATGGATGACTTTCGCAAAACTGCGTTAGATAGAAAGATGCAGCTCAATGTACCAAACAAGTGGATGTCAAGTTTTTGAATGTGCGATGTTTGGTTGGGGAGTTATGAGCAAAATCAAATTGTCAACCTCTCCACTTATTTGAATTTTCCCGCCAAATAGTTCGAAACAGGAAGTGAAAGTGCAAAAGTAATTTGTGTAATAAATCCGGCATACATAGGAATTTCTTGGCCAGATTTTTGGTATAGACTCAGGTATGCCCCATGATAGTGTCCCTTGAGTTTCAAGAAAATCCCTTTTGTTTTTGTTTTTTTAAAGATTTGCGCGAATGTTTGAAGCGCTACCGTTTGGTCTTCCGATGGTCGTAGAAAAATTCTTTATTTAACTTTTGCTCGTGGGAGTCGGTAGAGCATAATGCTTTTGGTTTCGTCCAAATCGGATAAAAACTCTAGGAGGAGTGTGTTTTGGTGACTGACACAGTTTTTGCGATGTAGCAAAAAATCTATCTATACGCAAATGGGCGTGGCCTATCCCAGAAGATGCAGCTGACTTGTGGGCATCTGTGGATATAAAGTTTTTGACTGTCGGACTTTCGGTGTGGAAGTTATAGCCCCAAACGCGTTTGCCTTTGTTGTAGCGCCACCTAGTGGTTGGCATGTCTGAATTTTTGTGTCTGCGTACACAGCACGGACCTGGATAAGCCCGACAAGTGGCTTGTCTTCAAACTTTATGGTTTGGGCTGCAGCACCACTTTTAGGGGCGCCAAATAATAACTAGAACTGCAAGCAGTTGTGGACGGGGGCCAAGCCGTCCCGTGCGACTCGGGATCGGGCGTCGTCGTCCGCGGCGCCGGCCCCTCGCTTCACGGAATCCGGGGATGTAAAGTTTTTGAATGTGGGATGTTCGGTTCAGGAGTTATAGACCAAAAGGCGAAGAAATGGCAGAGAAAGATGCTGAAGTGTGTTTTTGGCGGCCCCTTTTGGTCTTCCGACGGTCGTAGAGAAATTATTTAGTCAACTTTTGCTCGTGGGAGTTCATAGAGCATAATGCTTTTGGTTTCGTCCGAATCGGGCAAAAACTGTAGGAGGTGTGTGTTTTGGTGACTGACACAGTTTTTGCGATGTAGCGAAAAAAAATCCCACCCGCAAATGGGCGTGGCCTATCTCAAACGATGCAGCTGACTTGCGGGCATCTGTGGATGTAAAGTTTTGGACTGTGGGATGTTCGGTGTGGAAGTTATAGCCCCAAACGCGTTTTATTTGCGTTTTGTGGTTTTGGCGCCCCCTATGGATGACATTCGCAAAACTGCGTTAGATAGAAAGATGTAGCTCAATGTACCAAACAAGTGGATGTCAAGTTTTTGAATGTGCGATGTTTGGTTGCGGAGTTATGAGCAAAATCAAATTGTCTACCTCTCCACGTTTTTGAATTTTCCCGCCAAATAGTTCGAAACAGGAAGTGAAAGTGCAAAACTAATTTGTTGAATAAATCCGGCATACATAGGAATTTCTTTGCCAGATTTTTTGTATAGACTCAGGTATGCCCCATTATAGTGTCCCTTGAGTTTCAAAAGAATCCCTTTTTTTTTTTTTTTCGGGGGGATTTGCGCGAATGTTTGAAGCGCTACCGTTTGGTCTTCCGATGGTCGTAGAAAAATTCTTTATCTAACTTTTGCTCGTGGGAGTCGGTAGAGCATAATGCTTTTGGTTTCGTCCGAATCGGATAAAAACTGTAGGAGGAGTGTGTTTTGGTGACTGACACAGTTTTTGCGATGTAGCAAAAAATGTATATATACGCAAATGGGCGTGGCCTATCTCAGAAGATGCAGCTGACTTGTGGGCATCTGTGGATATAAAGTTTTTGACTGTCGGACTTTCGGTGTGGAAGTTATAGCCCCAAACGCGTTGTCCTTTGCTGTAGCGCCACCTAGTGGTTGGCATGTCTGAATTTTTGTGTCTGCGTACCCGGCACGGACCTGGATAAGCCCGACAAGTGGCATGTCTTCACACTTTCTGGTTTGGGCTGCAGCACCACTTCTGCGCGACTCCAAATAATAACTAGAACTGCAAGCAGTTGTGGACGGGGGCCAAGCCGTCCCACGCGACTCGGGATCGGGCGTCGTCGTCCGCGGCGCCGGCCCCTCGCTTCACGGCATCTGGGGATGTAAAGTTTTTGAATGTGGGATGTTTGGTGTGGGAGTTATAGACCGAAAGGTGTGTGTTTTGGTGACTGACACAGTTTTTGCGATGTAGCGAAAAAAATTCCCACCCGCAAATGGGCGTGGCCTATCCCAAAAGATGCAGCTGACTTGCGGGCATCTGTGGATATAAAGTTTTTGACTGTGGGATGTTCGGTGTGGAAGTTATAGCCCCAAACGCGTTTCCTTTGCTTTTTGTGGTTTTGGCGCCCCCTATGGATGACTTTCGCAAAACTGCGTTGGATAGAAAGATGCAGCTCAATGTACCAAACAAGTGGATGTCAACTTTTTGAATGTGCGATGTTTGGTTGGGGAGTTATGAGCAAAATCAAATTGTCTACCTCTCCACTTATTTGAATTTTCCCGCCAAATAGTTCGAAACAGGAAGTGAAAGTGCAAAACTAATTTCTTTAATAAGTCCGGCATACATAGGAATTTCTTGGCCAGGTTTTTTTTTATAGACTCAGGTATGCCTGATGATAGTCTCCCTTGAGTTTCAAGAAAATCCCTTTCATTTTATTTTATTTAGGTATTTGCGCGAATCTTTGAAGCGCTACCGTTTGGTCTTCCGATGGTCGTAGAACAAATCTTTGTCCAACTTTTGCTCGTGGGAGTCGGTAGAGCATAATGCTTTTGGTTTCGTCCAAATCGGATAAAAACTCTAGGAGGAGTGTGTTTTGGTGAC
The DNA here is from genome assembly GCA_949357725.1 of Hyperoplus immaculatus. Classification (NCBI taxonomy): domain Eukaryota; kingdom Metazoa; phylum Chordata; class Actinopteri; order Uranoscopiformes; family Ammodytidae; genus Hyperoplus; species Hyperoplus immaculatus. Next base: position 2,341,605 of record OX442351.1, read on the forward strand.
TGACACAGTTTTTGCGATGTAGCAAAAAATCTATCTATACGCAAATGGGCGTGGCCTATCCCAGAAGATGCAGCTGACTTGTGGGCATCTGTGGATATAAAGTTTTTGACTGTCGGACTTTCGGTGTGGAAGTTATAGCCCCAAACGCGTTTGCCTTTGTTGTAGCGCCACCTAGTGGTTGGCATGTCTGAATTTTTGTGTCTGCGTACACAGCACGGACCTGGATAAGCCCGACAAGTGGCTTGTCTTCAAACTTTATGGTTTGGGCTGCAGCACCACTTTTAGGGGCGCCAAATAATAATAATAATAACTAGAACTGCAAGCAGTTGTGGACGGGGGCCAAGCCGTCCCGTGCGACTCGGGATCGGGCGTCGTCGTCCGCGGCGCCGGCCCCTCGCTTCACGGAATCCGGGGATGTAAAGTTTTTGAATGTGGGATGTTCGGTTCAGGAGTTATAGACCAAAAGGCGAAGAAATGGCAGAGAAAGATGCTGAAGTGTGTTTTTGGCGGCCCCTTTTGGTCTTCCGACGGTCGTAGAGAAATTATTTAGTCAACTTTTGCTCGTGGGAGTCCATAGAGCATAATGCTTTTGGTTTCGTCCGAATCGGGCAAAAACTGTAGAAGGTGTGTGTTTTGGTGACTGACACAGTTTTTGCGATGTAGCGAAAAAAAATCCCACCCGCAAATGGGCGTGGCCTATCTCAAACGATGCAGCTGATTTGCGGGCATCTGTGGATGTAAAGTTTTGGACTGTGGGATGTTCGGTGTGGAAGTTATAGCCCCAAACGCGTTTTATTTGCGTTTTGTGGTTTTGGCGCCCCCTATGGATGACATTCGCAAAACTGCGTTAGATAGAAAGATGTAGCTCAATGTACCAAACAAGTGGATGTCAAGGTTTTGAATGTGCGATGTTTGGTTGCGGAGTTATGAGCAAAATCAAATTGTCTACCTCTCCACGTTTTTGAATTTTCCCGCCAAATAGTTCGAAACAGGAAGTGAAAGTGCAAAACTAATTTGTTGAATAAATCCGGCATACATAGGAATTTCTTTGCCAGATTTTTTGTATAGACTCAGGTATGCCCCATTATAGTGTCCCTTGAGTTTCAAAAGAATCCCTTTTTTTTTTTTTTTCGGGGGGATTTGCGCGAATGTTTGAAGCGCTACCGTTTGGTCTTCCGATGGTCGTAGAAAAATTCTTTATCTAACTTTTGCTCGTGGGAGTCGGTAGAGCATAATGCTTTTGGTTTCGTCCGAATCGGATAAAAACTGTAGGAGGAGTGTGTTTTGGTGACTGACACAGTTTTTGCGATGTAGCAAAAAATGTATATATACGCAAATGGGCGTGGCCTATCTCAGAAGATGCAGCTGACTTGTGGGCATCTGTGGATATAAAGTTTTTGACTGTCGGACTTTCGGTGTGGAAGTTATAGCCCCAAACGCGTTGTCCTTTGCTGTAGCGCCACCTAGTGGTTGGCATGTCTGAATTTTTGTGTCTGCGTACCCGGCACGGACCTGGATAAGCCCGACAAGTGGCATGTCTTCACACTTTCTGGTTTGGGCTGCAGCACCACTTCTGCGCGACTCCAAATAATAATAATAATAACTAGAACTGCAAGCAGTTGTGGACGGGGGCCAAGCGTCCCGCGCGACTCGGGATCGGGCGTTGTCGTCCGCGGCGTCGGCTCCTCGCTTCACGGAATCCGTAGACGGGAAGTTTTAGAATGTGGGATGTTCGGTCTGGGAGTTATAGACCAAAATGCAAAATAATCGCAGAGAAACATGCTCAAGTGGATAAGGAGATGTATTCTTTTTGGGTGCTCCATTTTATAGCAATTTAACAAAATGTAGAACCAAGCTGAGAACAATAGGACAAATACATGTGGAGTTAATAAGTGGAGGTCAATAACCAAACGTACCTGGTCAAGTCTGGGCAAAAGATGAACCCTCAGTCAGCGTCAATGCTTAAACCAAATTGCGTTCACCTTCAGTCTAGCGCCACCTGTAAGAAATAAATGACTGACTTTGCTTTACCAGAGCCCCGTTGGCCAGCATGCTTCCAGGTCCATCCAGACAGTGGCCTGAATGTACCTGGAATCAACACTGTGGACACCTCTCACGACGTGGACGTGGGGTTGGGTTTTGAGAGGCAAAAATGGGGGAAAAAACATGTTAGTAAGTAATACGATATGATGAAAATTAATGTATGAAATAGTAATTCAAGTAATAAACATAATCTTACCTTTTTGTCTTGTGCCGATTCATCGCTGACGGAGAAGTTGTTGCCATGTGATTGTTGCCATATGACATATTTTCTTAATTTTTCAATTATGTTTTGTTATTATTTACAGATACACACTAAGTCTCCATTGGGTTTTATACTCTCTGCAGTAAAGAAATCCATGTTATTGACCAGTGCTTTGAGGATGGAAAAAGGAGGAGTGGATTGCCACTGGATCAAAGATATGGCAAATTTACATTTACTGTGTCCTGTACTAAGAGCAATATTGTACTTTTGCATCTAAAGTTTTACCTTGTTTGTACTACTATTTTAACATGTACTATACATTCAATCTAAGGAGGAAAAAAATGTCATGATTGATGGGAAAACCTTTATACATGATACAAATATGGTAATGGTGGAGCACTAGCTGCCAAGTTGGAATGTCAGGGAAATACATTCGTGATAGCTGTAGTAGGTAGATAGTATATTTAGCTTAACATGATCGGGATTAATGTCTTTTATGTAAACGTGGTCGATTAGTGTTGCATTATCTGTGGTTGGTAAAGTTACTATTTGGATGTAACCGTGCTGCTGCATAAAGTTTTCGACAGATTTGGAAACTAGAGCATCGTCATTGAAATCCCCCATTATTATTTTACCCCCTGAAAGTTGATTCAATTGGTTGACTACAGACGCGAGGTTATTTTTGAATAATCCTATGTTGTAAGATGGTGGTCTGTAGAGCACTATCACATTGTAATTTGTAGGCTGAACATTAAAAGTAATGGCTTCTAAATCAAGACACGGCACATCTAGAACGTTACAAATGATGTGGTCCTTGTGATAGAATCCGACTCCACCATGCTGTCTTGTCGCTAAATTGTGGAACACCTCCATGTTACTGTATGAATTGGATCTTACTTTATGATGGAATGTCCACCCAGGCATTGCAATGTTATTAACTGGTGTGTCATCTTGTAACCATGTTTCTGTAAGGCCAATGATGTCTGCATTCAAAACTCTGTTATCATGTTTTAAGTCTTCTATGTGTTCATTTAACCCTTGAATGTTGTGTAGGCAAACTTTGAGAGTCTGACCGGTGTGTGCTAATGGAGCTTGAATAAATGTTTCCATTTTCTCTATGGAGTCTTTAATTTCCTCTCTCGAATATATCGCAGTGGCTTTAAAATCTGAAATAATAAGATTTTCTAAGGAGGTTACTCGACTTAGGGCCACATACGCTTGGCCTGCTGAGAAGATTTTTTTAAAGGACACTACCGCTTTATCTAAAGTCAAACCCTGTACTTTATGTATAGTGCAAGCCCAGGCTAGGCGTAGTGGAAATTGACGTCTAACGCCACCGTTTGTTACTTTATCTTCCTCAGCAAATATTGGAGTTGCATTTTTAAGTTCTGGCACTGAACATGGACATTTTACTCTAGCTTGTCGGCCTATTTTGTCGTCGTCAAATTTGACATAAATGTTTTTAGGAAAGGAGCTGTTTTCATCAAGTGTGATTTTACAAACTGTGCCAAACACTCCGTTAACAAGACCGTCGGAAACATCTATGTTTTTGATGAGCATAACACGAGCCTTCGGACCCACACTTAGTAGTCTACTTAAGTATGATGCTCTATCTAAAGTATGTGCGCTTGTTTTGGTAAGTTGTCCTGTATGAGGATTTTTCTGGAAATCTTGAGCCTGTATTTCAACAATATCTGAGCCTATTTTGTGCAACATATTTATATTGTGAATTTCTACTGCACTGTTTGTTGCAAAAATGTGAAGGTCCTCTGTGAATTCGCCCGTGCCTGTCTCACGTTGTTTAATTAAGGCCTCATCCTGCACATTAAGTTTTTCCCCTTTTTTATGTTTTCTAAGTCGATTTAGTGTCTCGGCGAAGGCTCTGTCTTTTTGACGCATTATTTCGGTTAATTCAACGTATTTGAAATTGTTATCCCAAAGGTCAGTCACTGCCTGCTCTTTATAAAGAGGTGTTCCTTTAACTGGTGGTAGCTGGTAAAAGTCCCCCACGGCAATAATGGAGACATTACCAAATGCGGAAAAATCTCCACACTGCTTGATTTGCCGAAGTCTGCCATGGACATAAGTTAAAATTTTATGGTCAACCATTGAAACCTCATCAATTATTAAGATATGTAAGTCTTTTAGTTTGGCGCGCAATGTATTAATTTTTTCCTCCCGCAGAGGTTGGTATGGCAAGGAAACGTTAATGCCGATAGCGAAGCTGTTGTGTATTGTACTCGCATTAATATTGTATGCTGCTACACCAGTAGGTGCTGTGAGTAAAACATGTGTATCATCTGGATTGCTTGACATTCTTGCTAACAGTCTGCATGCCTCGTAATACACAGCTTTGATTAAATGCGATTTGCCTGTGCCTGCTCCTCCTGAAATAAATACGCGAAATGGGGCAGGATTTTTCCCATTGACTTTATCGAGGCACCACTGTCGTACTTTGTAAAATATTTGAACCTGTTGGTCATTTAATGTGCGCATGATGTTTAAAGCCTGAGATCGGGGAATTCTTAGTGCTGCAAATTCAATTGAAACTTTACTAGCTGGGTCTGATTGTAAGTCAGGAATGTCTTCCCTCTCATCAGCAGATGGTCGATTGGTGGCAGCTATTTCGTCTAAACTTTCATCGCGCTCCAATTCTGTTTCAGGACAAAGATCTGCCCATGCGTCTTCTTGAGTACCAATTTGCTCTACAACTTCTTGACATCTGGCCAACTCCTCTGCTTGAAACTCAAATTGTGATCTGTTCAGGTCAATAACTTCTTTAACCGAAAGGGTGTTATGGTCAATATTGGTGATACTACCAGTTCTATAAAACTCTTCAAAACTGTTGTACTGATTTGGCTTCAACTGATCGGGAGAGTAATGTGGCAAAAACAGTTGCATCAAGCTTTGGTAGTGCTTTTCAGAGTTTTTGATTTCTGAAAAACGAGCGTACCTAACAACTGCGACATCTGTCCTTGTCCTTGCTTTAACAAAACCGCTATTGTTGTTTAATTTGATGGAACCACAGCTTGACTTCTCAATTCCGTATACGTCTCTGTACTTGGACGCAAATGTAGCTATACAGATGTCATGAAATTCAGCGCACTTGGGCCTATTTTGGTATTTATCGATTATATTTGTCATCCAGATTTCACTTTGTGACGTGCCTCCTTGTTGTGATTTTTGTTGGATGAGATTGAGAGGTAGACTCATGCGGGTAATATTATTGCCAGTAGGAATGAAAGTAACTTTTCTTGAGCCTTCTTGCAGTCTCATGTTTGTAACCCTATATACACTTTCCTGCGCGGATATGTCTCTGTTATGGAGGAAAACGCTTCCCAATTTTTTGAGTGCCTGTTTTGCTTCTATATTTCCGTGGGTATTTATTTCGTTTTGGGTATGTTTCAACAATAACCCCATTTCCCGTTCAGCTTTAGAAATGTACGATATTATGTACACTACGCATGCAAACGCATCACAAACAAATTGGATATCCAGGTTGGCGTTCCAACAGCGCAAAAGATCTCTGTTATATTGGTTTATGTAAACGTCCGAGGCTTTTCTTTTCAGCACAACACTATTTTTATTTGTGGTTAATCGGTAGGCTGTCTCAAATGTTTGCTGATTGATTCCGACATGATGAAACAGTTGATCTACAGTGTCAAATGTAAGTTCTGTATTTGAAAGCGCTTCTTTAACTCGTTCTAACACAGCTTTTGCTTTACGTTTATCAGCGTCTGCTTTTGTTTTTTCTTCATTAGTTTCTTCATGCTTTTGCTCGGTTTTAGTTTTGCAAATGAATGTCTTGTTGCTAGGAGGACGTGGGAAATTAAACCTGCACAGTGTGCCTCTCTTCTTACAAGATTTTGTATGTTTGGAACTATGTTTTTGCACACTGGAAACTACCTCAAACATTGGATCGGTTTCAGGGGGAAGGCTACAAGTGACGTATTTATCAACAAAGTCTATGACTTCTTGGTCGGTATTTTTGCCTATTTTAGGGGCATTCTCAACCCAGAATAGACAATGTGTATGGGGAGAGCCTCTTTGCTGGAACTCGACGCGATAAAAGTAATCGACGATTTTACCAATCGGGTTGGCCGGGGACATGAGAACCTCTTTTAAAAAACAGCGGAACCTTCGATCAAACATCCTTGCGGCGGTAACGGGATTTGATTTCAGCAAACTGCATTTTTGAGACCAATCTAGGTCTTTTACATTGGCTTTTAAGTTTTGTGATTTTACAAAAACCTCCATTAGTTCTGTCCAGCGTAAATCTGCAGATGAAAATGAACAGAACCATGTAGGGACCCCTAATTGACGCACGGTAGCCATTAAATTTTTTTGACAAGCTGACCAAAAAACTGGCGTACCCCTGATTGGTTTTAAAAATTTGTAACCCATGTCGCATTTTAAAAGATTTTTAACAAAGTCCTTGTTTGAAAGATCGGCAGATGTAATTTTAATGTTTTCCCCTCCTTGATGGCCTTTACGCAATGCTATAGATACATTTGATACAACTTGATGGACCTCAGACAAGTACTGGGCATAAAATATATAATCTAAATTGCTGCTAAATCTACCATCCGCATTAAGTATCCTTGTATTTAGATATCTACTTAGCGTCAGTTTGTGTGGCCTATCTTCATGGAAAGTCCCAGTCCCCTTTGGGAAAAGAACAGGGAAACACTTTGCCTCATTGCTAGTATCTGTCAGCAACCTAATGGGACTGTTACCTTGTGCAGGAGCCACTGACAAAACACTGTCGAAATGCTGATCCAAAACTTCCTGTGCTACATCTATGGGCTGAAGACAGGTATCCAAGTGAACTCCATACTGCTGGCCAACATACATGTGATCATCTACATCACTGTCTTTTACCTCATCAGCAGTGTCTTTCGTTGTAGCTATTTCTTTAATATGGTCTGATATGATTGTATCTGTGGCTATGTTACTAACCCCGGGAATGCATTTATCCTTCTCTAGGGGGTTTTTCCAAACAGTATTAATGTGCACATCTTCATACCATTTATTGTTAGATATTAAATTTTCTAATGCTTGATGGATATTGTGCGTTTTCACATACTGGTACTCGTAGTGGCCCTTGTATGTTAATTTTCTTTTTAATTTGATGGGGATCATTAGATCTTGACTCTCTAACCGAGGAAGAACCGAGGTAATTGACTCGCAGTTTGAAGGGACGCAAGTTACGGCTCCATTTACGCCGTGTTGAGCGCCTTTCGGGAGGGGTAATAGCCGCATAAAAGGAATATTACGGGCAACCAAATGTTGTTCCAAGGAGTTTAGTCTGCGAAGCTCCTCGGGAATAGGATCTAACCCCATATTATTTGCTACACTCTCTTGAGGAACTGTTCCTTTCCGGATTTTACCGTCGCAATTATGGCAAATCCACAGTTTGCCCGCAATTGAGTGCTTTACTGTGCAGTGGTTATCACATGTATCATTGCATTGGTGGAGGTACTTAGATGTGATGCATTGCTCTGCTAGTGCACCAACAGCCGAACTCTTATCTGAATATTTAGATTGTTGACAGTGAATAACTTGATTTGCAAACAATAATCTATGGCAGACACTACAAATGTATTCTGGGCCATGTTTGACCTTTTCTTGGAATTGCTCGATAACAAAGTCTATGTTTTGCTTTTGTAATTTTATTTCAGATTGTTTGCTTACATTGTAGTCTAAGACACTAGCACGATGATCGGGATTGTCTGCATACTTTTGAACACTACTTGCTTTAACTTTGTCTTGAAACGGTTTATCAGAGGCGTACTTTTGAATACTACTTGTTTTAACTTGAGCTTGAAAGTGTTCATCTGAGGCGTACTTTTGAATACTACTTGCTTTAACTTTATCTTGAAACTGTTCATCTGAGGCATACTTTTGAATACTACTTGTTTTAACTTGAGCTTGAAACTGTTCATCTGAGGCGTACATTTGAACACTACTTGCTTTCCTTTTGGCATTATATTCACTGTCAGTATCATATCTGTGCTTGGATTTTAACAGTTTGGCTTGCCTAAATTCAGTATCCTCTGCATATCTTTTATGTCTTTGTCCTTTGACCTTATCAGTACATTTGCGTGGTGTAATTACACTTTTCGACATTGCATGATGCATTTGACTAAAGCTAGTCAAACTAACACATGTAAGACAGTTTATTTCTTTGACACATGCAATTGGTTCATAATGAATTTCATTGCAGTGATTTAGATATATTGCTTTTCCTAGATTATCCCCAATGTTTGCCCTAAACTTTATCCATTTCTGTTCACTAAATGTGTAAATATCGACACAGAGAAAATCTGCCGAAGCTTGAATTTCAACCTCTGTTGCCCATGATCCAACATATTTCATTTTTGAGTCCCTGAGATATTGTTCAACAGATAAAGATCGTTCTCTCAGACAAGTACTGTAAATACGTGGATTATTTTGTATTTGCTTGACTGCAGCCTTTCTAAAGGCCTTGTGATTATTTTCTATACCACTAAATACCGACGAAAGAGAGCGAAAGAAGCAATTGCCATCGCCTTCAATGTGTGTGGTTTTGCATGGTTGGGGCTGTTCCATTAGAAAGGTTTGTACAACAATATTTTTATCTAAACTAGGTACGATATTAAGTTTAGTGCAGATTCTGTTTTTTTCGCCTAATGTCAATCCTTTGAATGTGATATTAGGTCTATCTGTTACAGAAAGTAAACAAACATCTGAATCGTCGGTGTTTACATTAGTGTCACATGTGGAAGTGTCGACTACAGGCTCCACAGTGACAGGGGAAATAGACGCGGTTACTGCGAAATTAGTTTTATCCGTTACAGAAATTAGGCAGACATCTGAGTCACTGTCAACAGTAGTGTCACGTGTAGAAGTGTCGGCTACAGTTTCCTCAGTGACAGGGGATGTAGACGTGTTTACTGCGAGATTAGTATTATTTGTTACGGCAGTTAGAGAAACATCCGAGTCACTGTCGGTATCAACACTCGTGTCATGTGTAGAAGCGGATAACGACGCGTTTACTTGAACAGCTTTCACAGCTGTGACTTCGAAAGATTTGTTTGGGGCATTTGGATCATCTGCGTATAAGGAGTTGACGAGGTTGTTGATATGGTTTTGTAACTCTGGATAACTATTATAGCGTGCTACTATGCTGGTTCCATCCGGTGCAATCGAACCACAGGTACTGCGGGCATGTGGATCAAAGACTGCGAAATTGGTTTGACCTTGCCTGAAAATTGCGCATATGTTGTGTTTTAAATTAAGCAACGCTGCGTCTGCTTGTGACAGTGCTACCCCAATAGCATCCTGCAAAGGCATGGCTATTTGATCTAAAGTAGGGTCATATTGTGTAACATCAATATCTCCAGGGATAACATCGAAATATTCCAAACTGAATTGTTTTCGGTTTAATACGCACTGTCTGGGTAGCTCGTCAATGAAAATATAGCCAGTGGTGTTGGCTGAACTGATAGAGTTTTCTGCTAACATAGTTGTGTACAACCCATCTCCTTTTTTTAATACTTGATTAACTTGTTTTTTTTTCCATGTGAAAACGCTTTTTGTGACATTGGACATGATTGCTGCAATACTATTTGTCGCACACTGCTTTCCTGCATTTATTCCGAATCTTTCATCGCTCTGATCAAACGATCCTTTAATACACCCGGGGTTGTCAAAACTCACGTGACCTGTTGTAGGAGGCCTGGCAGGGGCAACATCACACTCTTTCCACTCCTGGAAACAAAACAGACAATGAGGAGAATGAGCTTTGGTGGTTTCCTTAATAGTCAAGTTCAGTAAACGAAGGCCTTAACCAATAGTTTACATTGGGATCATGCAAGCCATTCATAAAAAGGGCACTTAGAATTGAAACATATCCATATTAATTTTGGTGGCGGTTTTTTATCTCACATTTTTTTTTACAATTATTTACCTCGTTTTGAATAACCGGCCACTCCTTATCACTCAGAGACTGGTCGTCCCCCTGAGGTCGGTTCAACTGTAATGACAGAGTAAAAACATGTGAAGATAAAACATTGTAATCAGTAAACAACACATAGAACATAACATAACAGATAAATAATATGCTCCATCTTTTACCCGAATTTCCATACCACAAAAATACGTGCATGCAAACATGATGTTTTTTAACGTAAATAGTATTTGTTAGGCAAACTTTTAAACCTATCTTTATTGTATTCTTGTGTGATCCATTGCTCTATTCCTAACCTTTAATATAGTTCGTCTTTGCCTGTGGCACAGTAAGATTTCCTCCAATGGCATATCAAGTTGCAATTTTGTTTAAATCTAAACTGAAACATATGCTATAGTACAACATGGAAGGTAGTATTGATCAATACTGCACGCTAAAAACTGAATGCGTGCAAGCATGTCACAAGTGTTTATGCAAATTACCTTGCTTGTATGCATGAAAACACTGCTCTCCAGGAAGGTGGGATCGGCAGCTTGCACATGACGGGGCGGAGGCACCAGCTTTGAAGGTTCCTCAGTTGCTGGGATTGTCAATGCCTGCACAATAATTATATCATTAGCAAAAGAAAACCTAGTATGCACAGAATGTTCGACTCTCTCTTGTGAAATGTTCCTGTGTTTCTACCAAAAAACAACTACATAAATAACTGAACAATTACAAACCTCGGGTGTTGCCCGCCGTCTTTCAGAGACAACAGGTGTCTCATGTGCTACCTTCCGTTTCTATAATTAGGAAGAGAAAATACATTGTAAAACGAACACTTTGAGATATGACAATTATAATCAATGTTATTATCTTTAACATCTTATTGCATGCCATTCAAGATTACAGGCACTAAGAATATACCTAGGCATCACCAACAGTTAATATTAAAATCACACAAATTACCTTTGTACTGCCGTTCCCAACGTTTGAGATCACAGGGCTTGCAAGGCCGGAAGGAACAACGTCATCCATTGCAGCCAACTAAATGAAAAATTAACATAGAAAAATGAATGATAGTATTGATGCATACTGCACCCTTTAAATTGTATCTGTGCAAGCAAATGATGGATGTGTGTGTGTTGTGTATCCAAATTACCTTGTTCTTACGAGTCAAAACACTGCTCGCACATGGCACACGACGGGGAAGCATAACCTAGATAGTAATACAAATTAAAGCATTGAAAAAAATAATTCATAATAAGAGTATTGTTAAACAAATAGCTTTACCACGGAAAAATTACCAACCTCACACTCTATGCATTGTGAAACAAATCTAATCTACTTGTCAAAAAACATCTACCACCACAGCCGTATTTTGTACCAGGAAATAACCTGTCGCTCAATATACCAATGTATGGAAGGATACATTTCATTCACATTATTTTACAATCGTCACAAACCTCCAAAAGAGTCGGCCACTCTTCAGCACTCAGAGACTGGTCGTCCCCCTGAGGTCGGTTCAACTGTGATGACAGAGTGGATGGCACACGACGGGGACGCACAACCTTTGCCCGCCGTACTTTGGAGAGCGCAGGTGTGCTCCGAGGTGCCACCTTCCGTTTCTATTATAAGGAAGAGTAAAGAAATCATAACATTTAATGAGATAGAACAAATGAGCGTGTCATATGAGATTATAGGCACCTTTAAAACATATATACATTCAACAACAGATGATATTAAAATCACCTTTCCACTGCTGTCCCCTACGGCAGAATACACAAGGCTGTCCAGGTCGGAAGGGAACTTCTCATCCATGGCAGCCAACTTTTCCATACTGAAGAGTACAGGGTTCAGTACGACAGAGCAGTCCTTAAGAACCACCGGTGGTGACAAAACCTAATAAAATGAAAGGCAAAAAAAGGGGCATTGACAATTGATCTCGTCTTGTAGTCAAAGTATATTACATGAAACGACGAATGTACTCTTTATACTTTAACCTTCTTCCAGCTATAAAACAAGTGTACAAACCTCCTGTGGAAGGACTCTCCTGTCAGGTGTGCTCCAGTCCTGAAACGGTTCCCAATTTTCAGGCTGGCTTCGCTTTAAAAAAAACATAGGCGCAAATATGTGTTCAATAAGTGTAGCCTTTCAATACAATACAGTACAATGAGTAAAGATTAAAACGCATCAAAGTGTATAATTCTCACCTTGCCGCGTCGTCCAACTACTGTCTCTTTGAACGGGTCAAGAGGAGGACGAGCCACTTCTCCCTTCACAACCAGGGTGGTTGTGAATGATCTCTCCGGCCGGGGAGACCTGGGAGGAATCACAAGCGGGGGTGTAACGGGTGGGGGTGTGTCTGCCTCCAGCTGCTGATAGCAGAATTTCCACATCAACTGCACAAAGATCGGCATACCCTGGTCGTCACTCAGGTGAATCTTTGAAAATGAGAAAAACAAAGGGATATTTAATTTTTTAGATAAACTGTTTTGTTATGAAGAAATGACTGGATGAATTTGTAACATTTGCCATTTGTTATAACAAATCTACTTACGCCATCTCGACTCCACAAGCCAAGGGAGTCCAGCGGGAAATGTTTCGCAGTGTGGCAGTACTTGACACCTGCATAAAACAATTATTAAAACCTTTTCTATATTACACATGATGGTAAAGGTGACTTTAGAATTTTAACATACCATGTTTGGTTGCCACTTGGTGAAATCGCTGCCTCAGGAATTCCTGGGGGGCCTGCTCACTGGCAATACGCGGTGGGAAGTCTAAGACGAACACCTGAAAAGCACAATGGTTGTTGATTACACACTATAAGTTTTTCTTAAATAGTCTGTCATGAAATAAACGTTATTCTGTATTACATAAAAAAGTAACATACACCAAAATAATATACATGCAACAGAAAAACTACCTTAGGAAAACGATCGCAGACTGTTCTCAGGAGCCGGCTGAAGTCCTCTCCTGCAGTGTCAATGCTGGGAGTCGCGGTGATGTTGTTCGAAGGTGCCAGCAGGCAAACGATGTCTGGGATGATTGGGATTTCCGCATTCAGGAGCTCAGTTCTCAGCTCTGATGCAGCGCCTCCCGGGGTGGACATGATTCCGAAGGACAGCCGTCCCTCGGGGATCGCCACAAAGCCATCTGCAATAGCCCGCAGATGGCTATCCCCAATAACAAGGACAACCTACAACAAAATAGAAATTTAGACATTAACATTAAATAAAACAAAAAAATCTAATATTTTATTTAAAGAAAATGTACAACAGTATTACCTTTTTGTCCGGCGACTCAGCTGGTAAAATCAACTTATGGCATTTCGTGGTGAAGAGGGAAGGCCTCCATCGCTTCACAGCATGCCGTCGCCCAGTTCCACGAGCTACGATTAAAACAAATTTCACACAAAAGGAACAATTAAAAAATATTTACAAACTGTAAACTTGCATACCAGAGAAGCTGGGGAAAAAAGGTTAAAAATCATGAAATTGAAAATAACAGTGCATACATTTCACTCTAGTACTTACTTGGAACAAGAGCCTTCGACTCTACATGTAGAACATCATCGACTTGACGATCAATCCACTTCTTCTTCGAGGCCTCAGAGCGCCTTGCTCCCTTGAGCCGAGGCATCTAGAATGTATAGCAAATGACAGCATTACTTCATCATAAAAATATAACCATACGTTCTTAAAATGTGTCCTCAATCAAGCACCAAGCTCAATTTGCATTAAAAAAAGCCAGTGACTTTGACACATCAGGAGAGACCAGTGTATTGATTAGGGATCACGTGAAATAGATACACACACAGATATGGCTATTCTGAAATTACAGAACAGCAAAAAATAGTGTGGGAAAAGCTAAGATAGAATAAGAAAAAATATACTTTATTGAACCCAGCAGTGAAACTCTGAAGCTACAGAAGCCAGCATACACACAACACATATAGGCCAATATATATATATCCCACCTCTAGATAAAAACATACATAGCTAAGTTGCCAAAGTGGTTAAAAAAGCCCCACACACACACACACACACACACGTGAGCTGCTAAAATCATGAAAACAACACACACACGTCAGTTAATTCTCCTGTGTCTTGCCCTGAGAGTGTCAGTCGCTGAGTATTTATGCTTAAATGATCTAAATCACTTTCGTGGCATAGCAAGTATGTTTGTTTAATTTCTGAATGTTTATTTGTAGCTTAAATTCGGCGATGCTAATCGCGGCAGCGTTCAAAATGCATTGTTAGTTAGCATTGAAGCTAGCGGGGCCTTTTCACACACACACACACACAGGCCACCGGAGAGAGCGCAACGTCATGACGTCACTGTAACTGTGTGTGTACGTTGCTGCTCTTGTGGCTAACGCTAAAGCTACCGCTATCTTTAAGCACAACAACAGCGGCGAATACGTGTTATTTTTACATGTGCTGGCTCTCGCTTTGCTTTCTTAACCAAACAGGACCCATACAGCGTATTCTCGCCGACTTTTGTGGCATAGCAAGTATGTTTGTAGCTTAAATTCGGCGATGCTAATCGCGGCAGCATTGACAATGCATTGTTATTTAGCATTGAAGGTAGCGGGGCCTGTTCACAAACACACACACACACACACACCACCGGAGAGAGCATGGACCCGGCAAGAGAGCAACGTCATGACGTCACTGTAACTGTGTGTGTACGTCGCTGCTCTTGGGGCTAACGCTAAAGCTACCGCTATCTTTAAGCACAACAACCGCGGCGAATACGTGTTATTTTTACATGTGCTGGCTTTCGCTTTGCTTTCTTAACCAAACAGGACCCATACAGCGTATTGTCGCCGGTCAATTTGATAGCTACGTTCGGTAATTATGTTATGTTTACTTCTCGTAGTAGCGGTGTTTTTAAATATGGCGGGCATGAGGTTTGAGATAGTCTGGTTGGTCAGGATAATTCCTCCCCCGGCCGCTGTTCATACCTCAAACCCTGCTCAATGCTGTAGTATTTGTTGCACCGGGTTTTACGGCCCGGAGCAGGCTCTCTATCGGTGTGAAACAAAAACACTGTCTCTAACTCCGAACTAGCGCCGATTTTGCGGCGGTGTGAAAGGCCTAACACACGTGAGCTGCTAGCATAGCATACAACCACAGACGGTATCAGTAGCAACTTGTCTTACCGTTCCAAAATGTGATCGCTGCTGTGTAGGAAACAAGCTGTGAGATACAGATATCTCCGTCCTCCTTCTTGTCTCGAAAATAATCCTCTTTGAGTGTTAGTTTAGTCTGTGTCTCTCTTTCTGTCTCTGTCTCTCTTTCTCTTGTGTGACTCTGGATTGCAGAACAATCAGAATCAGTTTGAAAAATAGTTCGCGGGAGCTATATACTGCCGGCACGTCACTTCCGGTTGGAGAGGAAGTGACGTTCTCCTTCTTCTTCTTGTATAGTGTTTTTTGGCGGTTGGCAAACAACTTTTAGATGCATTACCGCCATCTACTGGTAAGGAGTGTGGTATCATTGACACCCTCGCTTCAAAAAAAAAAGTAAAATAAAATAAAAAATAGTAATACTACTTCAAATAAGAAGCTATATTTTCAAAAACAAATTGGTAACCCTAAGACATTTGTCTTCTTTCTTCACCACAATTAGGTTAATTTACTTACACTGTTAAAATATTAAAGAAATATGTATCACTACAGTTCAATTCAAATGAACTTTATTGAGCACTGTGTGTGTTTTGAACATTGTTTTTTTTAATTAAACCCACAACAAACAAAACTAATGAAACAAATACATCAAAACTCTGTATGAAAAAGAAATATATATAGTGGTTTCTAGGAAACCGTAGAATAAATTGGAAATGTGACCCTATATTTAAGAAGAGCCATCCATGTAACTCATGGTTTATTTTTGCCTTTCAAAGTGAAATTGCCATGATCCAGGTTTTTGGATTATTGTGTCTGAGAAATGATAGACATGTTGAAAAACATTTGACACATACATAGTGCATTCAGTAGGTTAAAAAATAAGGCAAAATAAGAAAAACCAAAATAAAAGACAAAGCCTATACATCCAAATATAAACAAAGATAGTGCCAAGGTAAGATTGTTAATGAAGAGAAAAGGCCAGGGTGTACACATGGGTTTTGAGACTTGATTTAAAGGCAAAAATGGTAGGGGAATCACATTTGTCATGTGGCAGTTGATTCTACAAGGGCAGAGCAGCTTGTGCAAAGTACGTTTCTGAGAGTAGTATCATTGGCATGGCTGTATACGCTGGTCACCAAAAAGAAAGTGATCGTCTACAGTAGCTCAGAAGAGACAGACATCTCCATTCCACTTAACAGCACCACTGACAAGAGTTCAGATGGCCAGAAAGATGATGATGGTGTCTTAGTCATTGTGAGCTTTGCAGGCAAAATCACCAAGATCTGCTAGACCTTGTTTAAGAAAATTGACTATATTAATGTTTGAAGCACGAGCGTTTGGTCTTCCGGTGGTGATTATTGTATCTGAAAAATTATAGACATGGTAAAAGACATTTGACACATGTTTCAGTGATTTAGTATGATACACTTTGTGTCTATATAGTTAGCACAATGTCAGCCTTTAACTGCTGCATCATGCTTATGATCAGAAATTCTGGGGTTGGGGTGATTTGTGCCAGATTTCCTGGGGTGAGTTATAAATAAGAAAGTAAGTGAAATGTATCTTTAAAAGCACATAACAGATTGCACGTATAACAGTTTGCACTGTCCAAAGTGATGTACATAGTGCTTTCAGTAGGTTAAAAAATAAGGTAAAATAACAATAACCAAAATAACAGACAAAGCCTAGACATCCAAATATATACAAAGATAGTAGTGCCAAGGTTAGATAGTTAATGGAGGGAAAAGGCCAGGGTGTACATATGGGTTTTGAGCCTTGATTTAAAGGCAAAAATGGAAGGGGAATCACATTTGTCAGGTGGCAGTTGATTCTACAAGGGCAGAGCAGCTAGTGCAAAGTACATTTCTGAGAGTAGTACCATTGGCATGGCTGTACACGCTGGTCACCAAAAGAAAGTGATCGTCTACAGTAGCTCAGTAGAGACAGACATCTCCATTCCACTTAACAACACCACTGACAAGAGTTCAGATGGCCAGAAAGATGATGATGGTGACTTTGTCATTGTGAGCTTTGCAGGCAAAACCACCAAGATCTGCTAGGCCTTGTTTAAGAAAATTTACTATATTAATCTTTGAAGCACTAGCGTTTGGTCTTCCGACGGTCGCAGAGAAATTATTGAGTCAACTTTTGTTCGTGGGAGTCCACAGGGCATAATGCTTTTGGTTTCGTCCAAATCGGGCAAAAACTCTGGGAGGAGTATGTTTTGGTGACTGACACGGTTTTTGCGATGTAGGGAAAATAAATCCCACACGCAAATGGGCGTGGCCTATCTCAAAAGATGCAGCTGACTAGTGGGCATCTGTGGATGTAAAGTTTTTGACTGTCAGACTTTTGGTGTGGAAGTTATAGCCCCAAACGCGTTTTATTTGCGTTTTGTGGTTTTGGCGCCCCCTATGGATGACTTTCGCAAAACTGCGTTGGGTAGAAAGATGCAGCTCAATGTACCAAACAAGTGGATGTCAACTTTTTGAATGTGCGATGTTTGGTTGCGGAGTTATGAGCAAAATCAAATTGTCTACCTCTCCACTTTTTTGAATTTTCCCGCCAAATAGTTCGAAACAGGAAGTAAAAGTGCAAAACTAATTTGTTTAATGAATCCGGCATACATAGGAATTTCTTGGCCAGATTTTTTTTATAGACTCAGGTATGCCTCATGATAGTCTCCCTTGAGTTTCAAGAAAATCCCTTTTATTTTATTTTATTTAGGTATTTGCGCGAATCTTTGAAGCGCTACCGTTTGGTCTTCCGATGGTCGTAGAAAAATTCTTTATCTATCTTTTGCTCGTGGGAGTCGGTAGAGCATAATGCTTTTGGTTTCGTCCAAATCGGATAAAAACTGTAGGAGGAGTGTGTTTTGGTGACTGACACAGTTTTTGCGATGTAGCAAAAAATGTATATATACGCAAATGGGCGTGGCCTATCTCAGATGATGCAGCTGACTTGTGGGCATCTGTGGATATAAAGTTTTTGACTGTCGGACTTTCGGTGTG
Source organism: Hyperoplus immaculatus (assembly GCA_949357725.1). Lineage (NCBI taxonomy): Eukaryota > Metazoa > Chordata > Actinopteri > Uranoscopiformes > Ammodytidae > Hyperoplus > Hyperoplus immaculatus. Next base: position 2,359,928 of record OX442351.1, read on the forward strand.
GAAGTTATAGCCCCAAACGCGTTGTCCTTTGCTGTAGCGCCACCTAGTGGTTGGCATGTCTGAATTTTTGTGTCTGCGTACCCGGCACGGACCTGGATAAGCCCGACAAGTGGCATGTCTTCACACTTTCTGGTTTGGGCTGCAGCACCACTTCTGCGCGACTCCAAATAATATTAATAATAATAATAATAATAATAATTCGAGAAATTATTTACTCAACTGTTATTCGTGGGAGTCCATAGAGCATAATGCTTTTGGTTTCGTCCAAATCGGGCAAAAACTGTAGGAGGTGTGTGTTTTGGTGACTGACAAAGTTTTTGTGGTTTTGGCGGCCTCTATGGATGACATTCGCAAAACTGCGTTAGATAGAAAGATGCAGCTCAATGTAACAAACAAGTGGATGTCTAGTTTTTTAATGTGCGATGTGTGGTTGGCGAGTTATGAGCAAAAGCAGATTGTCAGCCTTGACAAAATGGCGGCCGGAGCTAATTGCACAATGTAATGTCAATGGACATGCTAGCATTCCCGCCTTTTTTCTTTGACGAAAAAAAAAAAAATCTAATTGTATTAAAAAGTCCCTTAAACATTACTATTTCTTGGCCATATTTTTTATATAGACTCGGGTATGCCCCTTGATGGTTTCCCGTGAGTTTTAAGAAAATTCCTTTGGTCAATTAGGAGATATAAAATTTCCTCGTTTATGGCGCCACCTTATGGCGAAATTCTCCAAATTTTTTCTTGAACGCAATTAAGGGTAGCCCCAACATATGTTGAAAATTTGGACTTGATCCGACTTATGATTTTGGATTTATGAATTTCTACGTAAAACGTAGCTAATAAACAAATATTTAAAGCGCTACCGTTTGGTCTTCCGATGGTCGTAGAGAAATTATTTAGTCAACTTTTGCTCGTGGGAGTCCATAGAGCATAATGCTTTTGGTTTCGTCCGAATCGGGCAAAAACTGTAGGAGGTGTGTGTTTTGGTGACTGACACAGTTTTTGCGATGTAGCGAAAAAAAATCCCACCCGCAAATGGGCGTGGCCTATCTCAAACGATGCAGCTGACTTGCGGGCATCTGTGGATGTAAAGTTTTGGACTGTGGGATGTTCGGTGTGGAAGTTATAGCCCCAAACGCGTTTTATTTGCGTTTTGTGGTTTTGGCGCCCCCTATGGATGACATTCGCAAAACTGCGTTAGATAGAAAGATGTAGCTCAATGTACCAAACAAGTGGATGTCATGTTTTTGAATGTGCGATGTTTGGTTGCGGAGTTATGAGCAAAATCAAATTGTCTACCTCTCCACGTTTTTGAATTTTCCCGCCAAATAGTTCAAAACAGGAAGTGAAAGTGCAAAACTAATTTGTTGAATAAATCCGGCATACATAGGAATTTCTTTGCCAGATTTTTTGTATAGACTCAGGTATGCCCCATTATAGTGTCCCTTGAGTTTCAAAAGAATCCCTTTTTTTTTTTTTTTCGGGGGGATTTGCGCGAATGTTTGAAGCGCTACCGTTTGGTCTTCCGATGGTCGTAGAAAAATTCTTTATCTAACTTTTGCTCGTGGGAGTCGGTAGAGCATAATGCTTTTGGTTTCGTCCGAATCGGATAAAAACTGTAGGAGGAGTGTGTTTTGGTGACTGACACAGTTTTTGCGATGTAGCAAAAAATGTATATATACGCAAATGGGCGTGGCCTATCTCAGAAGATGCAGCTGACTTGTGGGCATCTGTGGATATAAAGTTTTTGACTGTCGGACTTTCGGTGTGGAAGTTATAGCCCCAAACGCGTTGTCCTTTGCTGTAGCGCCACCTAGTGGTTGGCATGTCTGAATTTTTGTGTCTGCGTACCCGGCACGGACCTGGATAAGCCCGACAAGTGGCATGTCTTCACACTTTCTGGTTTGGGCTGCAGCACCACTTCTGCGCGACTCCAAATAATAATAATAATAATTCCTACTAAATCAATAGGGTTCCCTGCCCAGCAGGGCTTGGGAACCGCGTTGCTCTGCATAACGCGGTCCCTTGCCCTTCTCGGGCTTGGCCCCCTAATAATAATTCCTACTAAATCAATAGGGTTCCATGCCCCGCATGTCATGGAACCGCGGTGCTCTGCATTCCGCGGTCCCTTGCCCTTCTCGGGCTTGGCCCCCTAATAATAATAATAACTAGAACTGCAAGCAGTTGTGGACGGGGGCCAAGCCGTCCCACGCGACTCGGGATCGGGCGTCGTCGTCCGCGGCGCCGGCCCCTCGCTTCACGGCATCTGGGGATGTAAAGTTTTTGAATGTGGGATGTTTGGTGTGGGAGTTATAGACCGAAAGGTGTGTGTTTTGGTGACTGACACAGTTTTTGCGATGTAGCGAAAAAAATTCCCACCCGCAAATGGGCGTGGCCTATCCCAAAAGATGCAGCTGACTTGCGGGCATCTGTGGATATAAAGTTTTTGACTGTGGGATGTTCGGTGTGGAAGTTATAGCCCCAAACGCGTTTCCTTTGCTTTTTGTGGTTTTGGCGCCCCCTATGGATGACTTTCGCAAAACTGCGTTGGATAGAAAGATGCAGCTCAATGTACCAAACAAGTGGATGTCAACTTTTTGAATGTGCGATGTTTGGTTGGGGAGTTATGAGCAAAATCAAATTGTCTACCTCTCCACTTATTTGAATTTTCCCGCCAAATAGTTCGAAACAGGAAGTGAAAGTGCAAAACTAATTTCTTTAATAAGTCCGGCATACATAGGAATTTCTTGGCCAGGTTTTTTTTTATAGACTCAGGTATGCCTGATGATAGTCTCCCTTGAGTTTCAAGAAAATCCCTTTCATTTTATTTTATTTAGGTATTTGCGCGAATCTTTGAAGCGCTACCGTTTGGTCTTCCGATGGTCGTAGAACAAATCTTTGTCCAACTTTTGCTCGTGGGAGTCGGTAGAGCATAATGCTTTTGGTTTCGTCCAAATCGGATAAAAACTCTAGGAGGAGTGTGTTTTGGTGACTGACACAGTTTTTGCGATGTAGCAAAAAATCTATCTATACGCAAATGGGCGTGGCCTATCCCAGAAGATGCAGCTGACTTGTGGGCATCTGTGGATATAAAGTTTTTGACTGTCGGACTTTCGGTGTGGAAGTTATAGCCCCAAACGCGTTTGCCTTTGTTGTAGCGCCACCTAGTGGTTGGCATGTCTGAATTTTTGTGTCTGCGTACACAGCACGGACCTGGATAAGCCCGACAAGTGGCTTGTCTTCAAACTTTATGGTTTGGGCTGCAGCACCACTTTTAGGGGCGCCAAATAATAATAATAATAATAATAATTCCTACTAAATCAATAGGGTTCCATGCCCCGCATGTCATGGAACCGCGGTGCTCTGCATTCCGCGGTCCCTTGCCCTTCTCGGGCTTGGCCCCCTAATAATTCCTACTAAATCAATAGGGTTCCCTGCCCAGCAGGGCTTGGGAACCGCGTTGCTCTGCATAACGCGGTCCCTTGCCCTTCTCGGGCTTGGCCCCCTAATAATAAGCATAATAATTCCTACTAAATCAATAGGGTTCCCTGCCCAGCAGGGCTTGGGAACCGCGTTGCTCTGCATAACGCGGTCCCTTGCCCTTCTCGGGCTTGGCCCCCTAATAATAATAATTCCTACTAAATCAATAGGGTTCCCTGCCCAGCAGGGCTTGGGAACCGCGTTGCTCTGCATAACGCGGTCCCTTGCCCTTCTCGGGCTTGGCCCCCTAATAATAATAATAATTCCTACTAAATCAATAGGGTTCCATGCCCCGCATTGTCATGGAACCGCGATGCTCTGCATTCCGCGGTCCCTTGCCCTTCTCGGGCTTGGCCCCCTAATAATAATAATAATTCCTACTAAATCAATAGGGTTCCCTGCCCAGCAGGGCTTGGGAACCGCGTTGCTCTGCATAACGCGGTCCCTTGCCCTTCTCGGGCTTGGCCCCCTAATAATAATAATAATTCCTACTAAATCAATAGGGTTCCATGCCCCGCATTGTCATGGAACCGCGATGCTCTGCATTCCGCGGTCCCTTGCCCTTCTCGGGCTTGGCCCCCTAATAATAATAATAATTCCTACTAAATCAATAGGGTTCCATGCCCCGCATTGTCATGGAACCGCGATGCTCTGCATTCCGCGGTCCCATGCCCTTCTCGGGCTTGGCCCCCTAATAATAATAATTCCTACTAAATCAATAGGGTTCCATGCCCCGCATTGTCATGGAACCGCGATGCTCTGCATTCCGCGGTCCCTTGCCCTTCTCGGGCTTGGCCCCCTAATAAAAATCTGAGGGGCCACTCACACTAGGGCCGCGGCCCCGTGCCAAAGCTCATTTGCATACTAAAGTCTAGAACGTTTGGCTAGTGTGACCACGCCAACTTGTATTCCAGCACGGAACAGCCCCTTGGCCACGGCACACCTGGGAGAGGTGTGCCGTGGCCAAAGTACAGATGCTAATGAGATGACACGCGCACAAGCAAGCGCACAGGCGGCGTTCCTGACGGCGTTATTAAGGATGCATAGTCGGCACCAGAATTGCCCACCACTTGGACTTGTAGCTATAATGTGTGAGAATTAACGTGTGTGTAGGCCTAGGTGTGGGCTAATAAAAGAGGGAGAGAACTAAATAGGTCAGCTCAGAAAGCAAAGCAAAAAGGTTTTCGTGTTTACTCACGTTCGTCAGATGATTTTTTTCTTTTTCCTCCCGTCAGCTTTCATAACTGCCTTTACGCATGGCGGTGGAGACGAACCCAAAATAACACACCGCGGTCCGGTGATAAGGAAACAGTAGCCTACACTAACAAGAAACTTTATAAAGACACTTAAAAAAACGATCTCTGCCCATACAAAAAGTTCTGACTTGGATTTGATGGAGCGATCGATGTGTATAAAACCATCCGGTACGTATGGTCTGATGACGGGCTGTTATATTAATAATAAACAGCGTGCTGCACAAATATGAGACTGTCCACCGCGACCTATTACGTCAAGGCTACATTAAAAAAAACAATAGCTTAGCTTAAGGATTCTCGTTGCTCTAATGTGGAAGTGGAATAGTTGATGCAAATTTGGCCGGATGAAAATATTCACAAACAGTCGTATAGCCTACAAGTAGACTACGCTCCAAATCCTAAACGCGCACGGTGACGTAGGCAAGGTGCAAGTGTGCCCAGGCCACAAGCAGTGTGAGCACAGGCCAGCGGGGGGAGTGGGGAGGCGGGGGAATCGTGCTGAATCTTCCTGCAGCACGGAACAGGCAAATGGCACTAGTGTGAGTGGGCCCTGAAAGTTCGTTTTTTTTTTGTTTTTTTGTTTTTTTAAGTGTATGTGGCCCATGCCGACATTATCATCAATACATGCTCAACGATTAAAAACGTTTGACAATAATGCCCCAATAAATATGCCCCCCCCCCCCTCCTCCTCCGCACACACTTCCTTTGTCAACGTGAACGAGCAGAGTGGACACAAACGGAGGCGCGCTGCCGCAGCAGTTCACAGCTGCTGCACACGCACACACCTACTCCCCGGCCTGCCCTGCCCCATCAGCGAGGTAACACATACATTTAATGGAGTCAAGAGTGTATTGTTTGCCCCCTAAACCTCAGTTGCCAAGCTATAACTTGCATTTATTTGTCTCTGTTTTAAAGTAGCCTCTATCATGCAGCGCCACACAGCTGAGCATAAATTAGCCGACTGTCCTGCTTAACAAGCTAGCCCAAAAAAAAAATAGATATGACGTGATGAACACAACTATTGTCGGCGGAGTTTGTCATTGGTACAGCATGTGAATCTATCAGTATGCTGAATATTTAGTGTTGTTTAGGTTAACTTCAGGCTATATAATTAACACATGCAGTAATTTATTTGCTAAATGACAAACAGGCAATTCCCAATGTAGCCTTGTGCCTGATTGTAATGTAACCAAGCTCTCTGCTCTCCTGGATGAAAGCATCCACCAGCAGCAAGGAGGAAGATGAAGATGAAGGGTCAGAGTCAAGACCATAAGTTATTTCTATGTTACAAGACTTGCAGTAATCTTGTATTTACCTTAATAGGATATTATTAGTACAGAGATCAGGAGCCTAACACAGACTTCAAAGAGAGACTTCGGGATAAGGGATTATTTAAAAAAATCCAAAACTGACTGTTTTTTTTTCAAACATTTACATATTTTCTTTCTGCTTTTTGGTAATTCTGTGTCTCCAAATTATTCCAGAAAATAGTACTAAATAGCTCACATTGACACAGGTGATTTAGCCTTAGCTTTCTTCTCAAAGTGCACCTGATTGATGAATTTTACTTTAAAAGGTTCAAATTTTTCTTCCGGGGGAGCATTCCCCTGGACACCCCTAGAAGGTCCAGGGTCCCAAACACAGGTTGCGTTCCGAATCGCATACTCTTTCTTTTTTCTATTCTACATACTACATCCGACGATAAAAATAATCTAGTTAGGATGCAGTAGGCATACTATTGGGACATACTTTTCTCTCTTATTTCATCATAACATTGCGCCTTGATCTTGCCTCTTGCTTTTATATCCGTCGCATCCCCGTTTGTTTTCATATGGAGGCTTTGTCGATGTGACGTCACTTCACGTGCGCACTGGATTGTGGGTCAGAATTGCCCAAATAGGATGCACTTTTCAACACTAACAATCTTGGCCGCATGAAGTAGGACATCCGGGTACTTCTAACCATCCTAAATCTGGCCACAAGAATCGGGACATCCTAAATCTTTTTTCTACATACTATATAGTAGAAAGTATGCGATTCGGAACGCAACCACAGTCTCCCAAATTCCTTTGAGAAACACTCTATGTGTGGCCGGGTATTAAAAGTCATTAGGCCAGAGGGGGATTTTGTACAAGTACCCAGTGTTTCCCACAGAATTTTTTGAAAGTGTGGGGGGGGGGGGGGGGTCCGGGGGTATGCTCCCCCGGAAGAAAATTTTGTACCTTTTAAATGTTAAATGCATCAATCTGGTGTACTTTGAGGAACACTATTCCTAATATAAATGGTGATTAAGATGGAGTTTAACACACTTATCAATGGTTAATGAATAAATCATTTTCTATGATACACATTTGAGCCATCAAAAAAATGAAGCAAAGGTGGTGGTTACCTGTGGTTCAAAAGAGTGAACACAAGCGCCCTTTTGTTTTATTAGATTGTTGAATTACTAGTACTCAAATAACTGTGACTACAATCACGAAGGATAGCTCACAATATTCTTTCCAGCAGAGGGTGCTCAAAGAGCGCAGAATGAATTGTGATGGAAAAATTGCAGAAAATAGGCCTAGCTACTTATGAATACAGGACATTAACTTGACACTGACATATTAATCTGTCATTGACCTTTATTATATCTTTCGAGACTGTGTTTTTTAATTTACTGTATAGGAATGCGTCTGGTCCTTTGTGTCTTGCTGTCAAGCTGGGTTCTCCTAGTGAAAAGAGCATAACGGACGCAGAATGAGACATGACACTGGCAATGTTAAGCTAAATTAGCATGCTAGTGCTATCTTTTATCATCAGACATATTCTGTTACAAGTTACAACTGAAATTAGCGAACTAAAATCTCTGCTGGACTCACAGGACGAGTAGGATAATATCGAAGGTGATCTACAACTGTTTGGTCACATTCAAACTAAAATATTACTGTCATAAAATAAAATAAACGTTTAGCGTGGTAACACTGAACTTAGCCTACTTTGCTCTGTTTTTTTAACCACCGACCCGAAAGCGAGCGACGTTCTAACTAGGGATGGGCATAATTAATCGATTGCTCGATCATTGCTCGTTAAGAATATTGTCGATCACGTTAAATTGTTATCGATATAGCCGTTGTGTTGCGCAGTGTGAGTCCCGCAGCACAGCAATGAATTTCACTAGGCAGCACCAGACTGTATGGGCAGCAATTAAACATCCTACCAGCAGGGGGAGATACTTAACTAGTAGTAGGAGACAACAGAACAGGCTCAGGCTGCCGTAGATGGCAAAACTTAAACAGCAAGAAGTTAAGGCGAAGTTTGGCATCGGACAGCTTTAGATCTGAAAATAACTAAGTTCATTAAGCATTGTGAAACCTTGTACAACACTTAAACAAACCGAATTATGTACCACTTGTACATTGAAGCCTAAATCCGACCCTGTTTAACGTTAGCGCCGCTAGCATTAGCGGCTAACTTTAGCGTCTATGCTTTCCTACTTCGCCTTCATCAGGGAACTAATTTGCACATTTTGTTTATTAGTTGAAGTAACGTTAGGTCCTTTACCACTCAGAGAAACGTGCCGTGCCCTTATGCAGTCTTTGGCAGCATCTTAGGAGGCGCATATGTGTTAAAACTTTAAAAGGTATCGTAGCATTGGCTCCTTGTTGGCTCATAGCCTCGGGCTTTAACCAGCGCTGCATTTTATTATTATTTTATTTAAAAAAGTTGCCTTGTCTTAATAGATTTGTTTGCCTAGAAGATCTTGGAATAAAGATGTAATTGAGTAAAAACCTCTTGTATACAGTCTATGGTAAAAACGCTGTATTTTGGATGTTCTGTTGGCATTTTTTAATATGTAAAAAAAGATAACGATTAATCGATAATTGCTCGTTAATTTTCCCGATGATCGATCAATTGAATTTCTTAAAATGCCCATCCCTAGTTCTAACAGCTGACTTTCATTCATTTCCTATTTACGGTCCGTATTTATTGGCTACTATCTATGGTATGCACTATCTATGGTATGCTCGCGATCAGACATACAGACGGTAATTTTCCTACTTACCTCAATAAGTTTCAGATGATCCTTGTCAAGTTAATGAGCTGATACCTCTTCTCGTAGGCTACCTGAAGGCAATACAGTCACAGCGCGTGTTGACACCGCAGGGGGAGGGGCTGATTGACTCGGGGAGATTGAAGCCTTGATCCCTCAAGCGGCGCTTTGATAATACGTCCATGATTGAAGGAAATATTGTTTCTTGAGATCACAGCGCGAATCACACGTTAAAGATTTTTATGCGGAAATGCTATTGTTTCCAAGTGAAACTCGCGCATTGCAAATGAAATGTATACATGTATATTTTTTAAATAGTATATACATATATCAAAAAAAAAAAATGAAAGTGTGGCGGGGCAAAATGAAAGTGTGGTGGCCCGCCACGGAATGACACATTAGTGGGAAACACTGAGTACCCTTAAAATGATTTGGTCATTCATCGATAGAATATATTGTGCCCTTTTTTTTGCAATGAGTACCTGCCCCCCAAAATGTCTGTGCACGCCACTGCCTGCGGTGCACCTGTAAGCGCGCAGTTTGCAATTTATGTTCAGCACCAACTGCAGCTGCAGAAGAATAATAAAAAATCACAATAAATGTGTCGATTCATCTGACACGTCTACACTAATTACTCAAGTAAAAACTCTTAGAAAATACACAATGTAACGGTCCTCTCTCTCTCGCTCTCTCTCTCTCTCTCCCTCCCTCCTTCCTGCGCGCTGCATTATAATGTGTGTGATTGCGTGTTGGTAGGGGTCCATGGCTGGTTTGTGTCCAGGGCCCGTGGACATGTTAATCCGTCCTTGCCTGTGCGGTGGCACATGCCTTGCCAATGTACTGGCTATAGAGGTAGGCTATATTATTGCACGTCGAAAAGTGACTCAAAGGGACACTGACCATTCGTCAATGAGGACGAGTTGGGGAGAAATGTTGAGTGGTTGGGAATGAGAATGTGTTCTAAAATAAAATATTTGGCCTATTATTTTATTCGAACATGTAGGCTATACATTTTACAGATTGTGCTCAATAGGGCATAGGCTATGGGTCAGTGTATGCTATGATCCTATTATAAAGGCTACTTTTACGCTGGAAATACAGAAGCAGGAAGCTCTCAGTGGCACAGCCAATGAGGCTCGTTTATTTGTTTTCATGAATTGGGACTAAGCATGGACATATAAAGAAATGGACACCGTATTGAAACATGGCGCCCATTCATTCCTATGAAGCTGCTCATTGGCGCAGAGAAGCAACAAGGAAGCTGCCATACTGCTTTCATGTGAGCCTGGCACACCCCTAAAGCATGACGCGCAGGGTACGTTTCATTCTCGAGCAGTGTAACGTTATAATATGTCCGTGCATTAAGCTAAGCGGGACGGGCACAGTTGCGTTGTTTATCGACCATGGAAGTATAAATTACTAATCCCCGATGATTCTCTGTATGTAATCTTTAAATTACACCCCGTCGTTGTAAAGTAATATAGTGATAAACAAAGATTCCTCCCGCCATCGGAGGCCGGGCCGGCCGAAGCAACGGTTGTTTCACTACGGCTCCTTTTAGCGGCTACACGCCTAACGGCTAAAACTGAAAATAAAACGGCTATAAAACGCTTTCGGTGGCGTTTTGAAAAGCGAAAACTTCCATTCTATTAGTACATGGTCTAAAGAAAAGTATGAGCCTTTGATTGATATCCAGAAAAATTTAGCGGAGATACATTCTTGTTAGACGAAAATTGTATTGGGAATGAATGGGCCTGAGCCCCTATGATCGCCATTTTGATTTACGGACCCGTCACAGACAGTCAAATGGGTGTTATACCAGGCGTGGCCACCTGTCCATGCTGGCTGCTCGGAAAAGGCACTATCCTGGGGGCCTGGGACTAAGCTCTTAATACAAATTAACAAAACCCTCCGTTCACCCATTTCCTTGTTCTGTCATATTTGTTTTTCGTTTTGTACCAATAAACAAGAAAGGAAAATTCGGATGGAATTTTCGTTTCTGCATTCCAGCTGGAAAACGGTAAAACGAAATTACGAGTGGTATATTCCTTTATGTTACTTTGGACTCGGTCCTTAATTCAAAATAATATTTCATACACGGACCCAGTGGGAATATATAGGGAAGAATATAATGGCTAGCCAGTAGCGTACCGTGGGGTTTCAGTCAGGGCCTTCAGTAACGAACTCCGACCAACCCCCCCCCCCCTCCCAAACACTGAGAAACGCACACGTCGGGTGCCGATACAGCCAACACAGCCACATACAAAATATAGGCTAAAATCACAGTATACACTAATGCATAACATGATGAGCTTGACAGTTGATCTTCAACAACCACAGAGCAGCGCACGCTAGCCATTATATTCTTCCCTATATATTCCCACTGGCTCTCTTTGTTTGAACGCAATCTAGCATCTATGATGGATTGCTCTTCCTTGGGTCCCCAAAGTTTTACTCTGAATTTCATACATGGGATTTTGCAGTTGAATTTGGCACATTGAATTTTTTAACGTTGAATATTTGATTTTGAATTTGAGAACATTGTGTAATAAAGGTGAAAATTAATTGTTTAAAATTTAATGAGTTAAATTCAGAGGCAAAAAATTCAGATACATTATTTCAATGCATAAATATTCAGTGCTTAAAATTCAATGGCTTTTTATTTTCAAAATCCGATGACACTCATTTACTTCCATATTCTCCCCCTTAACAAAACCTATACTCTTTTTTTTCATAGGTAAAGTGAATCCATTAGGTGGTAACTTTCATTAATTGAGTCCTTTAAGTGGTAGATTAACATGAAATTAGTCCTTTGTGGTAACTTTTATGAGGTGAGTCCTTCGGTGGTATGCCTTGTTTGTCAATGAAAAAGGGAGAGGCTGAAAGAGCGGTGTTTTGCGTGGTGGGATTGGCTTTGTGTTTTAAAAAAAACGAGTAAAATTGATAATTTGCGTTCCAAGTCGCACCCAGGTCACGGCAGTGTGGACACTGTGCGATGACGGGGTGTGTTAAAAAAGTAATTTGCTTAGGCGCAAACGTTGGCAGAGTTTATTAGCTTTTAGTCCGTTTTAGGGATTATTTTATTTTTATGCGACCCCCGCATTTCAGTATTGGCTTTCCTGTGTTTAAAATGCTGCCATTTCAGTGATTTGCACATAGGAAACCGTCTTAAATACTCTTCTGTCTACGCCAGCATTTCACTCCCTGTACGTCTCTGTAACTGCATGTAAATACCGAATGTCTAACAGCTAACTACACCATGTGCACACAAACACACACACACACGAAGCCTGCGAGTTGTTCTCGTTGATATGCGCAAAAGTGCCACTATTGGCAGGGCTAATGACTGTTATCAGTTTAAAAGGTTTGAATTACGTGTATAATCCCTTATAGTTATTTCGATTGGTGTAAATTCAGTTTGAGACCAGACTCTGAGGTTTCTCTTTCGAAAAAATTTAATCTGCCCCAACCTTATGCAAGATTAAAGGTGCACTCAGCTATGTTTTTGTGTGAAAACCAGGTCTAATTTAAGGTCCCACCGTTTTTTCATAAGGTTAAATACACGCTTTGTGGTATTTCTTGTAATATGGCCCAGTTTTGCAGACAGATAATTAAATGAAAATTAAAGGTGCACTATGACATTTTTCCCATGTGTGGCGTGGTCGGTCCTTCTAATATCTCAATTTAAAGGTGCTCTACAGACGCATTAGTGTCTTGATGTAGGCTGATTTTTGATGTGTAAAATAGTAAAGGTGGGATCAGATATTTTTGTAAAAGGTTTCTTTTTTAAAAAAAGAGGGAAAAGTTAAGAGTTAGACACACTCAGTCTCTGGGTGTAGTAGTCCCTGCTAGGTACTCCCTTTTTTCCTGCAAAGGCTGTGTGCTCTCAAGATGCACGTTTCACGAATAGAGCAATTGCAAAGTAATTAATGTTACTGTGTATTGTAGGTTTCGTTAATTTTTTTCTTTTCTCCCTCTCTAGTGGACAGCTGTGTGGTTCTTAAAGCTAGTTACACTGCAAAGGCAGGATAACTTAGTTTTAGGCTGATTAGTTTCTCTATAGTAATTAATAATTAACATTCATAGGGGAACACTTTTATTTATATTTTTATTTCTTTATATGTTATTTTTCCTCCTGGAAAAAGCCTCATTCAAGCCTCCTTGACCTGCCACATTGATAAGATAAACAGTCCTCAACATGGAGACGATGAGGGGCAGGATGATCCCTGACCTTTCCCTCCCCCGAACATTCCTAGCTGTGCTCAAGCTACCCTGACCTGCCTAAAGGTGCGAACACACTAGGCACTTTACACGCGTAAGATTTATGTGCGTAACGCAGCTAAAATGTTGCTTGATCATTTTGTGTCAAAAATGGTTATACGCGCGTAACATGCCTAGTCTCCCTCCCGATATTGTATTTCCCCTAATCAACCATGGCTGCGATCAGACCCGACCCGACACAACAGCGTGCATGTCCGCACAAAAACAACAACAACACGGCCAACAACTGTGCCAAAAGATAATCTGAACAGCACAAATAGCCTAGCATTAAAACAGCATTGCATATTCACGGCAGCTACATAACAAACACAGTTACAGCAGCATAGGTGCACGGCGGCACAACATAAAGGCAAGTAGTCAAAATTACCCTACCTGGCTGTGACAGGGGACCGTGACAGGGGACCGTGGCAGGGGACCGTGGCTGGCGTAGATCAACACCGGTGCTTTGTGTACTTGTCGTGAAAGTCCCGCGGACATAGTCGTCATGTTTGGGTTCATAATATGAGGCGCTAGCCGCCCGCACACAACAAGTTAACTAATGCTATACGGCGCTAACGTGTTTTATTGGCTAAAGCACAGCTACACATATTCACTGAATTAACCAGGAAGTCCATTCTCCTGGTTTACTTTCCCCATGTCTTCTAACCCCGAGCGGCTTCATACAGCACCGGGCGCCCGCAATACATTTTGCTCCTCAGTGTCTCTCATCAGCCTCTGTGTACACTACACTGTTCTCCGACCGTGCCAATGTATGTGACGTCGGGTCAAGCCCAACGCTGATTTAGGTTACTGAAAAAGGTTCCCATCACCGCTGCGTCTACTGTACAATCAGAACTATACAAATTGGAATAGAATGTTTTGAACTTTTCGTTTATCAATTTCTGATCTGATGTTGTACACCCACTGTCTGTCCGTATTCCAGGGATGAGTTGCTTTGCTCTAAATCCGCGCAGTTGATTGGCCAGGAGTTTGCCAATCTTGTCACCATGCTCGTAAAAAGTACTTCTGCTCCAAAGCAACTGGTCAGCAACCTGACGAGAGGAAAGAAGGTTGAATTCTGTCTGAAGTTTTAAACGTTCTTTGTAAAGTTCAGATGAAGGTGAATTAGCATATTGTCTGTCTATGTTCAGAATCTGATCAGCTATTTCAGTTTGTTTCTGTTTTGTACACTTATTTTTGTATGCTGCAAATGATATAATTTCACCTCTCAAATAGGCTTTCAGGGCTTCCCAAATTGTTGCATTGGACACATCTGGTGTTTTATTTATACTCAAAAAAGTTTTAATATGTGTAGAGATGTGTGAAAGAAAACTCTCATCTGTGAGCAACAATGGATCCAGTCTCCACTGTCTTCTTGTATTCTCAACTTCAGAGAAAGCTAGTTGAAGGAGCAGAGGAGCATGATCTGAGATCACAATACTTTCATAACTGCATGACTTTAGGTCTGACATCAATGAATTATCAACAAAAAAATAATCAATTCGGGTGTAAGTGTGGTGGACATGTGAAAAGAATGAATATTCTCTTCCTGTGGGGTATAAAAACCTGTATGGATCAGAGAGGCTATAATCAGCAAGGAATGATTTGATATAACCTGCAGATCTGCTAAGAGTGGCAGGTTTGGGGGAAGAGCGATCTAAGACTGGATCCAGATAACAATTAAAATCCCCACCAAGAATAAGAGAATGGGAATTGAGATCGGGGAGTTGAGAGAAAAATCTCTTAAAGAATTGTACATCCTCGACGTTAGGCGCGTAGACGTTGGCCAAGATGACTGACTTATTGTAAAGTTTGCCTGAAACAATAATAAAACGTCCATTTTTGTCTGATATAATGTTTGAGGACTCAAAAGGAATATTACTATCAATAAGGATAGCTGTGCCCCTGGCCTTTGCCCTGAAATTAGAATGAAAAAGTTGTCCACGCCAGCATTTACTTAATCCCCCATGGTCAGAGTCATGTAGGTGGGTTTCTTGAAGGAAAACTATTCCAGCCCTGAGCCGTTTTAGGTGGGTTAAGACCTTACCCCTTTTCACTTGGTGATTTAGCCCCTTGACATTCCAACTAATTAAATTAAGATTGCCCTTCATCTAGCTCAGTTATAGTGAGAGTAAAAAGAGTTGCTCCGATAACAAAAAGAGTAGCAAAATACAGAGGAAAAAAAACACACACAAAAAAAAGGAAAACACAGATAACTGAAAACACAGCAGGTGATAACCCATCAGCTAAACCCCCAGTTGACACCACCCCATCCCACCCAGAACCCACCCCATATATTGCTCTAAACAGCAAACCCCGAAAGACCCTTACTAGTCTCACAACAAACATTCCAAGCCTTAACTTTCTAGCCTGTGCTAGCTTCCCACATAAGTCTTGTACAATTCTCCCCATAACAGCTAGTAACACTATGAACAATCCAGCAAACTGTCAAAATGACAGCACACTAAACAAACATACCGTGCTCCACCAACAAATTCGAAATACAAAAAAAAGAACAAGGCGTGAGTTAGACAATCTGTCCAAATGGCAAATAAATAAATAAATAAAGAACAGACACGCTTATCTAGCCGTTTTAAAATAGAGATACAAATAAAAAGAGTGAGCTAGACAATACGTCAAAATGACAAGCAACAAAAATGTCACGTTCACCCTGCTAATTTACTCATTTTAAAAAAAAAAAATGCGTATAGTACCATCAGTCTGAGAGTTTGGCTGGGGATATGAAAAGAGCATTTGTCCACATTGTATACTCACAGCAGGCAATCGTATTTACTACGGACTCACACCCAATGTAGATAAGTAGTTAGATGCTTCAGAGACAGACCGCAGCCACTTTCTCTCGCCGCTCTGGAGAGTAATGCGAAGCCTCGCAGGGAAGAGGAGAGAGGGACGGAGACCGCGCTGATAAAGCTCAGCCATGACCCGCTTGTATTCAGCCCGCTGCTTCACGATCCGCGCTGTAGTCCTCGTAGAACCGGAACTTGTGGCCGTGGTACTCCAGCTCGCCCTGTTTACGTGCCTCCTTCATGATCAGGTCTTTAGTCTGGTATTGGTGAAAGCGGATAACGACGGATCGTGGCCTCTCATGCGGGCCCGGTTTGGGTGCCAGAGTGCGGTGAGCCCTGTCCAGCTCCGGGGGAGAAGGGAGAACTTGACCACCAAACACCTCGACGAGGAGCTCGGAGAAAAAGGCGGCGGGGTGCGCACCCTCAAGTGACTCTGGTAAGCCCACAATACGGACGTTCTGTCTCCTGCTCCTCCCTTCCAAATCCGATAGTTTAGCTTTCAACAGCTTGTTATCTTCCTGCAGTGAGGAGCACGTAGCCTCAAGTTGCTCCAGGCGTCCGCAAACAGTTTCTGCATTCTCCTCGAGATCGGTTATACGTTTCCCCTGGCTTGAGACCACGGCCTGGATGCTGTCCAGTTTAGCGTCCATGCTGGCGAAAGATGATTTAAACTCGGCGGCTATCGCTGATCTATGCTGTTCAAGCAGATCCGGAATGGAAGCCATTGAGCTAGCACCAACGTCCATGCTAACCACGCTGTCCGAGGACATATCTGACTCTGCCGAATATCTTTTTGCGTTTTTCTTGCTTCTAGGCATTTCTCCAAGACAGTATCAGTGTTACCGGCAACACAAGCACAAAAAAAATCGACGAGAATAGGGTTACGTGTGTCCAAAAAGAGGGACTTGATTTGCTCCAATTAAGGGACTTCAGTCAGTGAAGTTTTCTTTTTCAGTGAAAGTTTGCTACTTTTTGTTTTTATTATTTTATTAAGTTACTAAAGAGGGAGGTAATATAAGTTAAAATTATATAGGTTATGTAAGCTAATTGACACCCCGCTGGCGCCCATATCAATGACAACCTCTCCAGGAGCAACACACACACGCATACCCATACAGACTCACACACATCACACCACATGAGTTGCTCCTAAGCCAAGGACATGAGGAGAGGGAGGTCGCAAACCTTCTTCTGATGTCTGGCAAATTAACTGTGTAAGATGTTAACTGTGCTAATTGTCTGTCTGTACTAATTGTTTGTCTCAAGCTTTGTGTGACCAGGTGCAGCAGACTGTACCAGGAGGCAACTCCTAGCAAGACTCCAGACCTACAGGTAGGAAAGTGGGTGCGGGTCAAAGTTCACATTCACAGAGAAGGTGAGCTTAGAACCTAGGTGGTGAAACATGTACGCAGTAAATTGAACGTACTTATAAGTAAATTATGTAAGTCTGGAGCATTAAGACACCACTCACACATTGTGCACTCTCTCTTCCACCGGCCTCTCACGATTCAGAAGAGGTTAGTTAAATAATTTGCAACCAAGTGTTGGCTCTAAAACGGATAAGTTAAAACTAATTGTCTACGAAGACAAAAGCCGTAACCAATTTTTTTGTTAGAAAAAAAATCTTTTAAGAAAACTTAAAAAAATTTAATTAAATGAAAAACACCAACAACAAAAAAACCTCCACTGTTGCTACCTTGTCATGGTGGGGAGGCTTGTGTGCCTCCGTGACCCTGAAGACTATACCGGCGGGGGTTATATCCCTGGCAGGTGCTACCAAGCCAGGCAGTTTTCAGGTTAGAGGCCAGTCTAAAAGCAGCATTGCCATCACCCATTGGCAGTAGGATGATTGGATATTCAATAAGTGTGGAGCTCATGTGCATATTCGAATTCATATCAAAACAATCTTGTAATACAAAAAAAAGTTACTTTTCTTATATACTAAAGTAAGTAAGTAAAGTGTTATTGTGGTAGGAGTAAAGGGAAAAAAATTAGCCTATTTGGGTGTATTGTGGGCATTTTGGATTAGTGTATAGCTCATTTGCATATTAAAATGTATTTTCAAAGAAACTTGTAATGCAAAAAATTTTTCGGATTGATGAGAATTAAACATATTTCCTCAACTAGAATTTCTTAGGACTTTTAGTATGTTGTTCTGGACACCTCATAGAAATAATCTGAGCTGAAAAAAATTATTTTACTATTTATTCTATTTTTGGCCCCAACATGCCTTACTTTGCCTGGCCTATAGGAGAGGTCAAGTGAGCATGCGTTAATAAACGACTGCCAGTTCCTGTCAAACAGCACTGATGCCCCGCTGTGTGTTATTTCTACTTTTATTATTTTCAGCCTAGCAAACCATCTCTGCTAATAATGCATTTGAAAGTTCAAGAAAACATTGATATTTGTGCGGCTTTATGGTTTCTATCAAACGGTTAGCGAGAATGGTTCTACTTCCTATAGCCTACAAAAAGAATATCCTCAACAATACAAGCAACATATTTTAGTGGTTACCCAATGATGCTATTATCCTAGTTCCAGCTGGGGTTTTACCGGTATGTAAGTGTGACTGTGAACAGGGAAGTGTGTGTGGATGCTCCTCTGTCTAAATGAAATGTACACAATTCATTTAAAGGAGAAGTAGGTGATATTTTTTGTTAATAAAAGTGTTAAATCTCTCTATATTTGCACAGCAATAACTTAAACAGTATACGCAGTTCATAACATAAGTCTCCCAGTCATTCAGCTTTGCCAGTTGACGGTAATTGCCAGTTAAAATGTTGAGTATCCAGCTTGTTTTATCCAATCAGGAGACAGAGCGCTATAAAGAGGCCCATGAACGATGACTCGCTGCTCTCCATTGCCGCACTATTTCACGAAGACGGCTGCGCGTTCATCTGGTCGTGATTTAGGGACAAGGGAGGAGACTGCTAACTGCAGTCCCTGACAGGAAGTTAGCTAAAAGGACCATATCACTTACTTCTCCTTTAAACAAGTTTAATTTCTGTCTGGTGAAAGACGCAAACTACATGGTATTACATTTCCACATGACTCCTGTCAGAAGAAAGGACATTGTGCAAAAAGCCAAAATCAAAGAAATACTTCAACCTGTCGGCTCATTAATCGTCCCTCTGCACCAAATTAACTTCCACTCAGTGCTAGTCATTCCAGGAGCTTTCCAAAATGTCTGCGTATTAATTATGTTGGATATTTTTATATTAACAATGGGTGGAACATTCATTTATTCAAACCTGTGGTCTGTTTCAGGCTGTATACCTGCCGTGACATCCATAGATAGCGTTACATCACACAAAACAAACAATATACAGTAGGTGTGTGTAACAGGACATGTATGTTCTAACCTGCACATAGATGGTCCAGCACTGTATTTAACATTCTTATGTCTTGCTTTGCATTACAAATCTTAAAGGAGCTCTCACCACAACAGCTGTTCAGTGGTATTCACTATTTTTTTCAGGAGAGCCGCACTGACAGGACAAAGTCAACAGGAGAGCCATTTTTACCGCAGAGTATCAAAAGCTAGAAATCCATTCATACATAAGCAAGCCTGCTAATTAATATGTAATTCATGAACCAGTGTTTCCCACAGAATTTTGTGAGACATAGGGAACCCAGTCTTTAGGGGGGTCCGGGGGCATGCTCCCCCGGAAGAAAATGTGGTACTTTTTAACCCAGAATGCATCAATCTAGTGCACTTTTGGAGGAAAATGAAGAACTGAGTGACTGTGTACTATTATCTGGAATAATTTGGAGACACTGGGTCACATAACATGGAAGCTATTGAAGAATAAATGATTATCCTACTTTTTATTCAAATATTTGTAAAAAAAATTATGAATGACATATTATCAATCAAAATGGGTGTGTTCATATAATACCCCCTGGAATACTTTTTTTTTTTTACCTTTCAAAGGTAAATGCATCAATCTGGTGCACTATGGGAGGAAAATTAAGAGGCTAATTCAACTGTGTCCTATGTGAGCTATTTAGCAGCCTATTATTTTTCTGGAATAATTCAGAGACATTGGGAACCCTGCCTGATCAAAGTGAACATACAATATGCAGTTTAGCCAAAACACTTAATTTTCCTCATTTGTGGAGCTTTGTATCTGTTCACCTGGTGCCCAACTGGTTATGACTAGAAATCAATACATTTTCAGTCAATCTTAGTCCTTATAACACCAGTTAAATAGCCAGCATGAAATGTTGAAATCGCATCCAAGCTAGCGTTGTTGCGGTACCGTGCGTATGGTTGCCAGGTTGTTAGTATCCTCCAATTTAAATGTCCAATTTAGCGATATAAAACGAGATCTATTTTTTGCAAATTATTTAATATACCCCATCTTCGTGAGCATGCTTGTGATAACATATTTTTATTGGCCACTAGTTTTTTTTTTTTGCCCACAGTAGCCCAATCCATCCAGGAGCACGTTCTCCCTTGTAATGCATGAAAACCGAAAATCTGGCAACCCCGCTGTCAGTCTAACACAGTGTTAGATGAATGTTTGAGGATAGGCAGAAGAAGTGAAGAGCTGTGCACTCTGTGCACCTGCCAGTGTGTCTGCTGGACTAAAGGTTATGGAACATTTAATATGCAAATATACCAACAACACACAAAGGGCCAACAGGGGCCTGGTTCTTATGAGTGTCTCTCCAGGTAAACTTCAGACAGCCTAACAAACACAGCTGTGGCTCTGCTTTGCCTGACAAATACATGGAGACAGCCTGGTCATGGTTGCTGCTATTCTACTACACAATGCACAATGAGAGGGGACAAACAGTCCTACCTGATCAATAGTGTGTCTCTCCATTCTGTCTAACCTCTGCGCTGGCTCTGTGCTTCTCTGTGCTAGATGACACCAACCACTTTCTAAAACAGACAACAGGTATGAACCACTGGGATGATTTGTTCATGGCACAGAATAACATGGTCATTCAATCCAACATGCACATTGTGATCGGTGATGAAGACAATCAGCAGTGTTTCACTCAGCTCCTCTCTTCTAAAGGTGCGAACACACTGCACAGCGCGGCGGTTGGCCGCGCGAATCGCAGGTTCCGCGCCGCGTGATCATTTTGGCTCATTTGTGTCAGCCGCCGCCCGATGACTCATTGAATGTGCACGCCCAGTTTCTTCCCGCTATTTACATCTCTCTCATCATCGTCGTCATCCTCACTGATTTGTTTTTGTTGGGAGCGTCTCTGAAGTAGGCTATTCTGCCTTCATCATCTCTGCCATCGGCCCTTGTATTGGTCTCACTGCACCTCTCACACATTTCTCCCCGCCACCTGCCACCCAAGCTTCGTAAACACACCCACACATGCGCCCACACACACATACACACACAACCCGCCCCCCCCCCCCCCACACACACACGCACATATGTATCCATGGCCGTGCATATACACATTCACGCCGGCATATCAACATGTAGGCCTAGAGAAAACCCAAACAGATTTTCAGATGTTTAGGGAAATGTTTGGAAGTGTCAGTTGTCGTATTTAGTTTTTATTGTCTCTGCATATTCACTCATCTGCAGTACATCTTCCCTGGCTTTCTCTCCTTCTCTCTTCTATAATGTGAGTCTATTCCTTGCTCCTTTTACTAAAAGGTGTCTCATTAAACTGCTGTCATACATTTTATCGATGTGTTGGAACTTTCTCTCTCTCTCTCTCTCTCTCTCTCTCTGTCTTTTCCTTCTTTTTTCCCTTCATCCCTCCTTTCCCGACTGCACCGCCAGCCAGGTTTCACGTGTCTTGTAGCTCAGCAGACTCACCCGAGTGATGTCGGGAGGAGCTCAACGCTGATTGGCTATCGCGGCGCGGCCGGCGGCGAAAAGTTCAATATTTTCAACTTCTGCGGCGGCCGCAGCATTCGCGCCGCGCCGCCCCTGGCGGCGCCGCGTGATCCGCTCGCCGCCGGCCGCCGATTCGCGCGGCGGCGCTCGAAATACATTGACTTTCTATGTAAACTCGCCGCGCGGCGATGTGCAGTGTGTTCGTACCTTAAGTCCTTTGCACCAGCAGTGATACTTGGTGTGGTCACGAAGTGGAACAGTGTGCTGTGGTCTGACAAGTTTACATTTCAAATAGTTTTTGTAAATCATGGACGTTGTGTCCTCCGGGCTCCAGAGGAAAAGGACCATGCAGATTGTTAACAATACAAATTTGAAAAGCCAGCGTTTGTGATGGTATGGGCAGTGGCGTGCACATACATTTTGGGAAGCAGGTGCTCAGTGCAAAAAAAAGGGCACAATATATTCTATCGATGAATGAGCAAATCATTTTAAGGGTACTTGTACAAAATCCCCCCTGCCCTAATGACTTTTAATACCCGGCCACACATATAGTGTTTCTCAAAGGGATTTGGGAGACTGTGTTTGGGATCCTGGACCTTCTAGGGGGGTCCGGGGAGCAACCCGGAAGAAAAATGTTAACCTTTTAAAGTAAAATTCATCAATCTGGTGCGCTTTGAGAAGAAAGCTAAGGCTAAATCACCTGTGTCAATGTGGGCTATTTAGTACTATTTTCTGGAATAATTTGGAGACACATAATTACCAAAAAACAGAAAGAAAAAATGTACAAATTACTAATTTTCTCTTTGAAGTCTTCGCTAGGCCCCTGATCTCCGTACTAATAATATCCTATCAAGGTAAATACAAGATTACTGCAAGTCTTGTAACATAGAAATAACTTATGGTTGGGACAAAATAATATAATTAGCTAATAGCTTCATGACTGATTTAGTACCACGAACCCACTTTGCGTAGTTAAAATAAAATGTGTGGACAGCTTTTAAGATATTTCAATAATATTTGAGGAACAGTTCAACATTAAAATCTGAGCTTTAAAAGGCCCTGAACAGTTAACATGACTCTGGTCTTGACTCTGACCTTTCATCTTCATCTTCCTCCTTGCTGCTGGTGGATGCTTTCATCCAGGAGAGCAGAGAGCTGCTCCCCTGGGCTGCCTGCTGTAGCTCCCTTTCTTTTTCCTTTTTTAACCTCTCCTTTCTAAGCATTATACTGCAATTTGTAAATAAAAAGAGACCAACCATATGAATAAGACTGCTTGGTTACATTACAACAAGGCACAAGCAATTTTTTCTGCAAATAAATTACTGCAAGTGAAGTGTTAATTATATAGCCTAAAGTAAACCTTTACAACACTAATTATTCAGCATACTGATAGATTCACAGGCTGTACCAATGACAAACTCCGCCGACATTAGTTGTGTTCATCACGTCATATCTATTATTGTTTTGGGCTAGCTTGTAAAGCAGGACAGTCGGCTAATTTATGCTCAGCTGTGTGGCGCTGCATGATAGAGGCTACTTTAAAACATAGACAAATGAATGCAAGTTATAGCTTGGCAACTGAGGCTTAGGGGGCAAACAATACACTCTTGACTCCATTCATGTATGTGTTACCTCGCTGGTGGGGCAGGCCGGGGAGCAGGTGTGTGTGTGCAGCAGCTGTGAACTGCTGCGGCAGCGCGCCTCCGTTTGTGTCCATTCTGCGCGTTCACGTTGACAAAGGAAGTGTGTGCGGAGGAGGAGGAGGGGGGGGGGCATATTTATGGGGCATTATTGTCAAACGTTTTTAATCGTTGAGCATTTATAGATGATAATGTCGGCATGGGCCACATACACTGTAAACAAAAAAAAAAAAAAAAATTACGATTTTTTTTTTCTTTTTTTTTTCCAAAAGGGCACTTGATTGGGCCAGGGGAAAAGGGCAGGTGCTTCAGCACCACTTCAGGTCTACCTGTGCGCGCCACTGGGTATGGGGGGGGGGGGGGGGGGGGTAACACATCTATGAAGGCACCATTAATGCTGAAAAGTACATACAGGTTTTGGAGCAACATGCTGCCATCCAGACAACGTCTATTTCAGGGACGTCCCTTCTTATTTAAGCAAGCCAATGCCAAGCTACATTCTGCATGTCTCAATACAGCTTGGCTTCATAGGAACAGAGTGGGGGTACTAGACTGGCATGTCTGCAGTCCATACCTGTCTCCCATTGAAAAGATTTAGTGCATTATGCAATTTTTTGGAATTGGGGTTGTAAATGAAAGATCATTTAATAGGGAAATTGTTGCTTGCTTTACCTTGAATGTGAGTTGATTTTGTTAATATTTTTTTACAATTTTAATAGCCTACGATATTTTAAATTATTAAACAAATATATATATATTATTAATGAATATGTAATTAATTAATTCTAATAAAATGCATCTCAGGGATAAAGGTGGATTGGTTAGTTTATAAGGCTAGTTTTTTCTTGAATGTTAGTTTTTTTCAAATGTTTTACAATTTATATAGTCTACAATGTTTTAAATGAATGTAAAACATTAAGCATTAATTTTAATAACATTAATTTGAGTGATTAAAGGTGGATTAAAGGTGTATTAGTTATTACTTCGTAAAATGTCATACATTTATTGTATTTATTTTATGAATACAGATTTTCTTAATCACATACTTTATTTTCATAATGCTTTTAAAGAAATTGGTGATATTGAGCGGCACACACAAAGTAAGGTTATTGAGGATAATACAAGTGTCCCAGATTACAAAGTGACCAGTCCCAGATTTTTTTTTTTTTTTTTTTTTTTTTTAGTTTAGTTTATTTCGATCAAAACATATTCACAACATTACTTACATAAGTTAAAGAAAACAAAACAAAAAAAAACAAAACAATAAAAAACACACAAAATAACACAAAGTTGTCATCACAATTTATATATTAATTTTTTATAAATAGTATTGATCGAAAAGGTGTAGGCTGAAGCCTTAGCTTATCGCGCCTACCCTTTTTACATTATGTTTATTTATTCATTATTCGTTGGTCCCTCAGGATCTTATTTAATTATTATATATATATATATACACATACACATACGTATACATATACACACATACATACACACACACATATATATACATATATATATACATACACATACACACATATATATATATATATATACATACATACATACATATACACATACCTGTTTTAATAATTTATTTGATAGTTATTGTAAACATTATTGCTATAATTAATTCCTGTATGTTAAACATATTACATGTAAAGTTATGACACAAAACAAAATACATCCACAATACATATTCACAGTGCCATTCATGCCTCACTTTTATATTTGTTAAGCATCTTCTTTTTCAGTATTTTTTTAAATCTTTGTACCGTGTCACACGTTTTAATTTCTTCATCCAAGACATTCCACATGTTTACTCCTTGTACTGATATACATATTTGTTTTACATTTGTTCTTATATTTATCTTGGTAAACATGCACATTCCCCTTAGTTCATACTTGCTCTGTCTAATCTGAAACAACTTCTGGATACAGTCTGGAACTATCCTGTTTTTGACTTTATACATTATTTGCATTGTTTTGAACTCCACTAAGTCTCTAAATTTTAGTGCGTTTGAGTTTATAAATAATGTGTTGGTTGGTTCAAGATATTCTGCTCTATTAATGATTCTGATTGCCCTCTTCTGTAAAATAAAAATAAATTCGGCATATTTTATATTGGCACAAAGAACACTTAAAGGTGTGGCATTTCTTCTCTGGGTATTAATAGCTACATTCTTTCTTCTGTTGTTGTGAGAAAACATCTGGGGGATTTCAAAAATGTCTAATGTGTTGGATAGATATTGGAATAAGTCCCATAATTCATAATTGCAAAAAATGTCCCACAAATCTAAAATAGATAACCCCCGCCTCTTGCTTTGATATCTAACACATCTTTTAAGCGATAGGTGCAAAAGGGGATTACAACAACATTTCAAACTCTTCATTCTTTTAAATTGGCTTTCTGCAATTTCTATATGAAAGACTTTCCCTTGTTGTTTGTGTGCAGAAAACGCAACAGTATCAAATAGCTTGGTGGGACTTCCTCTGTGGATTCTAACTGTCAGAATCACAGTCCGAATTGATTCTTGTAATGGACACAAGCCCACAAACTTTTGTAACTGATGCAATTACAGCACAGTGCAGAATATCAGTCATCACATACCTGAGTAAACATCAAATTAGAAAAACTTACATAATAGTACACCGACGCCAAACTGCATAGTTTAATTGGTGAGTCGAGTGTTGGCCAGCTACTTTCAACCATAATTGTTCATTGAAGAAGTGTTGAGGACAGAGGCTGACAAGGTAACTAGGCTTGGAGGCAGATGTGAAGGGAAGCTCCCAGAGGAGAAGGCCTTCCAGAAGCTCAACACATAACAAGCCTCCCAGCAACCTCACTGATGCTTCATTCCAACAATAATTGGGATCTTGCCTCTATCTGCCATTCAGTGCCAGTCAGAAGCACACACCACGCTCATAAAGGCTCACAGTTCTGCCCTGTGTATTATTACACTACAACTTGAAAGTTTTTGTGGATGTTGTTGTTCAAATTAATTGTATATTTGCCAATTGTCACTTCTTTAGAATTTAGAGTTGGCTAAAGAATGAACTTGGATCAGGCGACGGTTAAAGTAAGAGTTCATGATTAGGGTTTAAGATTAGGAAGGAGGGGTCCGCAGGGATGGAAGCACATTGTTACATGTCTGTTCATGACGTATTTCTGTGTTTCTTCTGTGGCACGTTAAAGCAGCTCCGAGTAACATTTAAATATCTTTTAAACAGCCTCATGTTTCCTCTCATAATCATAAATGACCTTTAACAGCAAACGAGACCATCAGTGCAAAGAAAGACATTTTTATATAGTTTTTATTACTGCGTTTGGTCTGGTCGCACACCCAGTCCGATTTTCGGTTCATGCGTGCATGCTCTATGGTCACATATCCGTATTGGTCGCAGATTTCAGCGTGGCGCACCAACGCGATTTGAGAAGCCTATCACTCCAGGTGAGGGAAGGGGAGCGGGAACCTTGTTTGAGACAGTTGTTTGTCGTCATAATGACTGATAACGGGGCTGAACCATCAAAGAAAAAAAGAATGCAATGAAGAAAAGCTAAAAGGGAGAGTGATGGACGGGCGGGACGAGGGCGTTGCCAAGCAACGTGTATACAATTTCACGAGAGCGAACTAAACTGCAGTGTTTACTCCTAAATGAATGAGCGGTTGGTACTAACACAAAGTTTGCTTTGCTTCACCATCATCAGATAACCATTACCAATGAAATAGTCATTATTTACATCAACAACACAAACACATTACCTCATCGTGATCCATACTAACTGCCATCTCTCGTTCATTCGCTTTCTGTGAGGACACGTAATCTTTCAGCTCTGTGAGAGAGAATAGTTAGCTGACACTGCTGCATCAACTCATTGCAATCAGGTGTGTGTAGCACTGACTGGCATTAGTTGATGCAGTGTCAAAACCACTCTCACGGAGCCGAAAAGAGTCCTCACACTTTCAACACACGGACATGCACTATATTGCACCCTTCTCAGTTCACACTCGCACGACTGGCACAAGCTAGAAAACAGCTTTGCGACAGCGGTCGTCGTAAAAATACTACCGCTTTTGTCCAAAGGGGCCGCCAACGTGCAATGTTACTCGTAGTGGCTTTAAGGTGCATCCACACTAATCGCGACTTTTTAGGGCTGCGTGAAACGTGTGATAATCATCGCGGGACATATTTCACACCAAAGCCGATTGAAAATATTCACGCCGCATGAAGGGAGGGGCTTAACAACTTTTCTGTCCACCGATCCCTCCCTCCATTGTCAACCATAGACGAAACTACTTCAACTATAGCTGCTACCCATTGTGTCCCCCTAGATGCGTGGGAATACCCACCGCCGTCATGTCAGTAAACACACCATCACCTGGAGGTGCAGCTCAGAGAATATCCCCGTCTTCTCCAGGAGAAGACAGAGATTTCACTGTGACCTTGCTGCAATAAATGTGTGAAAAGTACGCAGAAATAACACCATCATAAATAATGCCACCTTGTAAAAGGCCTTTGTCGGGTGTGTTGGCTAGACCAGTGATTTTCAACCTTTTTTGAGCCGTGGCACATTTTTTACATTTACAAAATCCTGGGGCACACCACCAACCAAAATGACACAAAATGACACTAACACAGTACACATAATACATATAGTTAATAATATAGTTTCTAAATGTATTTATACTCATTAAGTGTGAAACCTGGGCCTGTTTCGATGAACATAAAATGGATATCCTGGCAGGAATGGTAGAAAGACTGGGATTTTGACCCATTTTCACCTCAACCCCTTCTACACCTGAGCCCTGTGATTGTTCCTTCTCTATCTCTGCTGACTCCTCTATAAGGAAAATAGTTATTGGCCCAAATTAACTAGTAGTAGCTAAATGACATAATCAACTGATATGCATAAAATGCAATTCTGAAAGAGGCTAAATGAATAGAAAATGCTGACCAGGTAGTAGACCTATACAAATTACCTGGGCCTCTTTACATATTTACAAACTAACTTTAAAAACGTTGTTAGTTGCCATAACTAAAGGTTAGATTTTTTTTCCTAGATATGCAGTCCCCAATTGAATGTGGACCTATACAACTATTTACGCGTTTTCAAACGTCACCTGGCAGCTCAGTCTGTCTGCTGGCTACTGCAGGTAGCAGGGTGCTGTTTTCACACACACACCGTGTGAGTGAGGGCTGTCAGCGGTGCGGAGGACTCGGAGGAGGCAGCAGCCGTTGCTAGTACTCGGCTCTGGTGAGCGCGGTATTAAAAAAAAGTTGCAAGATGTGTCTCTGGTCATTAACTAGCCTTAGCGCTATGGCGGAAAGTTGGAAAATATAGCGGAAAAAGTCGCCAGTTGGCAACATTAAAGACGTTGCGACAGCGGGACACTGAGATGAGACTTGGTCACGTGATCCACGCTGTTGATCTTTACACTGATCAGTCGCGGACTGCTCTATCTCTCTCTCTCAAACACAAAGCACTAATAATGGATGTAATAATAATAATAATGAAAAAAATATGTCGGCGAATTTCCCGGTCGCGCGCGTGTCCCTAGTTGAAAAAAGTACTCGCATTGTCTAAAAAATAGTCGCAAAATGTGAGCATTTGGTCTCTGTCTGGAGCCCTGCAGCTTTGCACACCACTCATCACTTGCAAGCAGCTTTGAGTAATCTGACCTGTCGTTTGTCGGAAAAAGTTCCTCACGCAGCTCATACACACGGGCCAGCACTTTGCCGCGCGACAGCCACCGGACCTCCGTGTGGAGCAATAAGACTTTATGTTCTGCTCCCATTTCCTCACACAAAGACAACCGACAATGTGATATTAGATAATTTCCCACGGAACACCTGACGATCTCTCACGGCACACTAGTGTGCCGCGGCACACTGGTTGAAAATTACTGGGCTAGACGACAGGCAAACTACTGTTAAAATGCTTGTTGCCTGGATGGAATTCGGATCGATAAGAGCTGTGTGAATATCACCGTCTTCATCAGGAGGCAGTTCACCAGTGGCGGAGCCAGGAAATTTTCATTGGGGTGGCCAGGATGGGGCCAGTGATAATTTTTGGGTGGCAAGCACAAGGGCTTCGGTTTTGCTTCAACATAAGTGGGGGTCTGAGGGTACTCCCCCAGAAAAAAATGTACTTCAAACATACCATTTTGTGCATTCTGGTGAATTTTAATGTACTTATTTATGCCTTCTGTAGCCTATTTAATTATTATGGTGGACATGTCTACATTTCTGTTAAGGAAAAGACAACAGGCTCCCAGTGACGTAAATATAATGTTATAAAAAGCAGTAAGGCTCTCAGGCATCTGTATTACTTTCAAATATTTACTCTACTGTATTGTTCAAAACATTTTTTTAGGACACTACTCATGACACAGCAGCAGTGTGAACTATTATGACACGTTAATAAAAAACTTTACATTTTGAAATCATAGGGGAATATGTATTAACAATTAGGAGATATATCAATGTTTCAACATCCTAAACTGTTATTTTTACCTCTTTTGGGGGAATAGGGTTGTCTTTCTTACTTTTTGAGGGGGATAAATGTATCTCTTCTGATTATTGGGATGGGGGGGACATCCCCTGTGCCCCCTCCCCCCGCCCCACCTCCCCAAATCTACGCCTATGGGCAAGCATGTGTCTGTGAGTTGCTGAAAAACACTGCACCACAGCTGCCACCGAAATGTTCAGACTTCAGAATTTGCATCAAAGCCCTAATGAACATGAAAACAAGATGCTTTATTTAAACTATGTCCATGTTTAGGTGGTGATTGTATTTTTTTCGGCTGTACTGAAACTAACGGAGGGAGTCAGGCGGCTCACTCTATAGGCATTTCCTCTTGTTGCGCTGTCAGTTCGCAATGCCTATGGCTGTGTTTTCATGCTTGTGAAATGCAATCCGATCGCGGAAGCCTCCCCTGAACAACGTTAGCGGACATGATATCCCAGGCGGCAGGTTATCATTTTAGCCGTTAAGCCACAGAGCTTTTCTTACCGGCAAGGTGATGACACCGTTACCCACAGTCACAGTCTCACCCCATGTTTCACCGGGTGAATCACTGCTTTGCTCGCGCAAGGCTTTTGTGTTTCGGTTTAACATAGGGACTACAGATGCAAATTAGCTTAAAGCTATAATCTGGTATAGTGCATCAAATGGCAACATTTATGTTCTAACTGTACATTGTCCCTTTTAAATAAATTAAATAATAATAACATCAGTCTTGGGCGAGCGAGTGTTTTAACTTTATGCTGAATAACCATTGCACTGCAATCGCTGAAAGCGAAATAGTTCAGGCGGGGACGGGGCAGAGCGGAGCGCACTAGTAGAGATGGAAGGGTTCGCTTACTTGCCAGTCAAAGCGTCAGGTCTGTAGTAACCCCATGGTAGTAACCATGGTAGTAACAGGCATTCAGGCTTGAGCTGTACATGATGTGTGCGTGCGGCTAAAAGGTCCGACAGTGTACTAGCGGTGTAAGAAAGGTTCCGCATTTTTCCACAGCCGCCAAAACTATTGACGGCTGTGATATGGCGCTTGGGGTGGCCGTGGCCCCCCTGGCTCCGCCACTGCATTTCACTATGATTTCACAGTAAGAAATGTGTTATCTTTACGCCAAAATAACACCATAGTGATGCTGCCTTGTAAAAAGCCCGATGAATGTTTTGACGAGTCTGTCGGCTAAACGAGAAGGAAACTTCTGTTAAAATAGCTGTTAGCTGGATGGAGCTCGGCTCGATAGGAGCCGCTGTTCTGAGCTTAGACAGCCTGACGTCAGTGTCAATATCAAGGCCGATTGGCCCCCGCGTCAAAGCGTCACACGAAAAATTTGCTTGAGTTGAATATTTTCAACTCACGCACATGAACGTCAGAAGCTAATTTTCGCTTGATCGTGTTTCCAGTGAATCTTGACTTGATACATTCCTTTCCTGCCTCGTTACTGTACATGTTTACATGTTACCTCAGCATGGCTTTACAACCAAAGCTTTTTCACTCCACTGGGTTGTAGATCATTCCCCAGTTTAGCCTGTAGAGACATACATAATACGTTGTATGTTACAAGTTAGGAGGTTTTTGCATAAATACTTAGCTCATATTCTGTTATTGACTGTGACATATTTAAACTGTATTTACCTGAGGATAATGTCAGGGAAACCAGAAATCTTGATGCAATTTTCACAGTTTTCAGCTCAGACTCTTGCCTGACCAGGTTCAGTTGTAAAGCTTTTGGTTTAGAAGTGGTAAGTGTGCTGACATTTGCTGTAGAAATGAAGCTAAACATGGTAACATTGATCTCCATGCTGCATTGGCCAAAAGTAAACAAAACTGACAGCTGGGCGTGTGCCATGCCCATGTATTGTATAGAGCAGGGCTATTCAATTAGTTTTGAATGGGGGCCGGTTGGTGGAAATGATCCAAAATGAGGGGCCAGAAAAAAATGCCTAAAATTGATGAGCATCACATCAATAGCTACATATACTGTAAAACACTACAACGACATAGAAGTGCATATATTGTCTTTATTTTATCAAATAGAGTTCACCAGCTTATCAAAAAAAATCCCTATTTGATTAACATAGGCTGCCTGTTGTTTAAATGCTTAGCAATCTTATCAGTTCAGGAAAACACAATAGGTTAACTCTTCAATAGCTTATCAAAATACATAGAAATAAATGTACTCTAAGTGCAACAGCTTATCAAAATACAGGTAGGCCTAGGTTTACTAAGAGTGCAACAGCTTATCAAAAAACATAGAAATAAATGTAGGCTACTCTAAGTGCAACACCTTACAGTGTTTCCCCCTAAAAATGTGTTTGTCAAGGGGTCACTGTCCAGGGTCATGGGAGGCGAAAATTTTGGCTGTATTTTGGTCAAAGATGCCAATGCACAGTACAGAAATAAACAACTGCTTATTTGAATACAAAAAAACTACAGACACTGACTTTACAGTTGTGCAATTTTGTTTGCTATGTGAAGGTACAAATTTTGTGCAAACATGCAAAGTTCTACTGGTGCAATATTATGCAGACACACTAAATACAAATAATGGACCATACACTTACACTGCGGTACAATCGTGCCCGCAAAGCTGCATACATAGAGCAGCTGATAGAGAAACGCTTGGAGACACATATGCACATTTATTTACTGCAGATCGCGGCCTTTCGCGCAGTTATGACCATGCAAAAGCACACATCGCACAAGCTAGTACATTAATTGTGAACCACATAAAAAAAAAATTATTATTTTTTTTTGGGTCGGTAGTCAAGGCGGGGGCCAGTAAATATTACTTAGCGGGCCGGACCTGGCCCGCGGGCTGCCTATTGAATAGCCCTGGTATAGAGTAAATGAGCAGGGCGGTGCATGCACGCCCATGTAGATCTGACCAGTCAGAGCAGACTAGGATTTTTGCGAAGGGGGGTGGATGTCAAAACCAACCTTTTGAGATAGAGAGCAGAAGAGGCTGGAAAAGGCGATGAAGAAATGGGTAATGGTAGAAAACTATTGGGTTTTTTGAACAATAAACCATTAAAACCTTTTCTAGTAGACCTCGGAAATACACATTTAAACCCGAGTTTTTGCATAATATGTCCCCTTTAAGGGGATATTGTTTTTTTATGCATAATACAGACTGTCCCAGATTAGAGCAAACATATCCGTGAGCAAATTTGCACATGGACCACTAATATATGTGCCATTTCTTCTCTGCTCTGAGTATGATATCTGAATTATTTCTTCTGTTTATAGGCGGCTGCATATATGAAAAAAAGACACCTAACCCTAAAAAAATTCTAACAAAAGGTTTCTCAGCTGTTTTTTGTAGTATTAGGTGTCCTTAATAACATACTAAAAGTTTACCAAAATTTGACCACTAGAAAGGGGTAATTTTCAAGATGGCGTCCAAGATGGGCAGTAAAAGGTAAGGTAATACACAATGCATCCTCTATAGATGTTTTTGAGTATAAAAGTGGAATTATACAAAACCCAACAAACTAAATTCACAATTATCAGCGATTCAGAAGATGTTGGAAGATAATATTGACCTTTGATATTGCTTTTGGCTAAAGGGCCATAGCCAATTTTTCCTATGGCACCAGTGGCGGCTATTTTAAAAATGGCAGCCGACTGTCGTTATTTTACATGTAGCTTGGGTTCTAGACCACCTAGGATCTTGGTTCTGGTGGCTAATCCTACATTTTCAAGGATGAGGAAGACATTGGCGCTATTTAAAACATGCTGGAAACTACTTAAGTATATATACCTGGCATTCAGGGAACAAAATTAAGGCAAAACCATTGAATATTAGCAGAATTTTACATATTTTCCAGTACCAGGCAAGGTTAATTGCCAGCAGTAACTTTTCCTCACATCAAGTTGTATGAAACACCCTAATACATTTGCATAAACATCAATTGAAAATTAAAAAATTGACCTAATCCTACTTTTACAGCAATGAGAAATGCAGAGGTACTATTGACAACATTCTACTAACTACATAAGAACATATATCTGGCATTCAGGGAATTCAATAACTATAAAATAATTAACACATTTATAATTATTTCAGAACAAACAGCCCACGACAGTGGCAGAGGGCATTGCACTGTCCACTGCACCCCTTTGTGAATCCACAGCAGAGGAGTTCACAACAGGCCTGTATCGATCCTGGTATTGTAGCCCAGTGAACTTCCCATCCACCTGTGGCCTTCCACTTCCACCCCCATTCACCTGGTGACATTGAGGGGCTGCAAGCATCATCTGTCCCAATCATTGGCCAGCTTGGTAGGCACTGGCAGCCCCCTTCTGTGTTGCATCAGTGCTGCTTTTGTTGGGGGGGTCCCTTAATGGTTATACCTTTCTGGGTGAAGAGCTGCTCGTGCGCCTGATTAACTGATTCCTGGCTGCTAGTGCAGTCATACAGCAATAACACAAATCACTCTAGAGGCTCCATCCAGTTGTCTATGGAGAAAGCCAAGACACAGAAGGGTCTCTTGATGTCATCAAAGCTCCTCCATGCTGTCTTAGTCCCTGCCACCAAAAGATAACGGTGTAACAACCAGTACATGCTTTGAACCCTGGTCAGGCTACACATTGATCTGGACCTAGTGCCCTCACCATCTCATGAGCATCTAAATACCAAAAACTCTTCCCAGAACACAGAACTAATTTATGTTAAGGGATTTGGCTGCTGTCACTGCCAGTAATAGCACATCTGTGTCAACTGTGCATAGACACATTGGTATACCCTTCCTTCACATTATCTCCTAGGTGCAGTGGGGTGTTTTTTAGTGTTGAGGGCTGTCACACCAGTTGCCAGGAAGGAGAACAGTTCAGTGCAAAACTTTGGACAGTTGTCAAGAATGGAACAGGATGGCTCATCGAATTTACTAACTCCCTTCCCTCTCTTGCTAGCATTGCTGCAGGGTTGAGGCAATAATCTGCTTGTGGTCCTAGTCAATGGCATTGGCTAAGAAGAAGAGATCTAACATTGTTCATCAACTATTTCCAGCTGCAGGGTGATGGATCAGAAGTGAAACTTGGGACATGACACAGCTCTTTCAGTGCACCTGTCTAGGGATGTATGATGGTTCCCTCCTCCAGGTCATTGATGTGTCAGTGTAGTTCTGCTGCAGGAGAAGATATAGGAGGCTGGCTGTGACCTGATGAGCATGGCAGGTACGTGTCACTTTGGAGACTTTCAGAAAGGGATCTATTGTCCCAGCAGTAGCAACTCCAGCTTGTACATGTGCTTCTGTCCCCTTGCTATCCTCAAAGAGGGCGTCAATTACCTTTAGTGCTGACATCTCAATGTCAAATCCCACAAATATCACAATTAAGTGATCTTTTATTATTATTCTTCCGGACAATTACACATAATACATAATTTTCTCATTGCATATTCATACATATTACTTTGTGTTATCGTCCGAAGGGAAGCAGGAGAAGCCAAAGGCTTATCGAGTCCCGCAAACCTTCTTCACCTTGAATTGCTGGCAAGCACCACATTTACAAGTTCTGTGGAGATGTCTGGCACCCGATCTTAAGAAATGCACACAGCACCAGGTCAAAAAGGATGTCCACAAGGGCTCGTTTGCGGGTCCTCGCATTGGATCATGATTCCCAGGTATATGGGCTATGGTGTCTCTCAGTCTTGGCTGTGCCTGATAGAAGACCAACATGTTTTGGAAATCTCCCTCTGGCGTACCAAACTGTTGTACATGATAGGGTGAGGGGCTGGTTGAGGCATAAACATAGAGCTGTTTTGACCTGCGATGTTTGTGCCATACAACACCATGGAAACTAGTGTTGAGAGTGAAACTGGCTCTGACTCCTCCTAGCATCCTCCTCATTGTCAGCATCGTGCTCACATGCTTTCCCCAATGCGGCACCAAAATCCTCATTGCACATGAGGGCAACATCATAACCTTGCTTGTGAGCATCCATGTCTGGGATGTAAATCAGTATTCTATTTTTTAAGGAGTGGACAGGCCCCTTCACATACATTTCTAGTTATTCCAGCTTGGTACTGTACAGATTCACTAGGTTGGTTACGCTGCACATTGGTGCTACAGGTGATTCTCTATGCGCACCTAATTATAGGAGACAAGTGCAGCGAATGCAATGCCATGGTTAACATTGTCTATATTATATTTTGTGCTTTCTTGGATCTCACTCTATTGTACAGAGAGAGAAGACACAGAGTTTGGTACTCGGCAAAGAGGTCTACAAAGTTTGTTGAGTAGGGGTTTGTGCCAAAGCAAAATTAGATGAACATTTCGGCATAGAATGTGTGTCTTCCTGACACAGAACACATTTGTTCCAGGCCATTGGCAAGGCACTCTGATCTTTCTGGCTCATTAGGATCCACCACCTTGAATAGTTTGGCCATGGTCCCTCAAGGCACTATGCTACATGAGGACAATATGTACTAGTTCTAGCACCACCACTCCACCATACGCTGAACCAGAAAAGTATGACATACGTCACTACAGTCACATGGGAGAGCAGAGGTAACTGCATCAGACAAGTCCATTCCTGTTTATGCAAATGTATTTGGGGTGTTATATACAACTTTATGTGAGTAAAGGTTTCTGCTTGAAACTTACCTTGCCTGGTACTTACTTTGTGGTTACAGTTTATACCACTAAGCTCTTTAGGAACCCATAGCCGTTTACTCAGCTATAGCAATTACAACACTCAAACAGGCAAATACAATGTATTGGTCAGGCTCTTGAATAGATATATGTTAACATAAGAGGTCTACACACACAACTCATGGAATAATTCTGTAATTCAGGAAAATATGTAATATTCCGCTAATATTCAATGGTTTTACTATAATTTTGCTCCCTGAGTGCCAGTTATATGTACTAAAGTAGTTTCCAGCATGTTTTAAATAGTGCAACTGTCTTCCTCATCCTTGAAAATGTAGGATTAGTCACCAGAACCAAGATCCTAGGTGGTCTAGAAACTAAGCTGCATGTAAAATAACGACCGTAGGCGGCCATTTTTAAAATGGCCGCCACTGGTGCCATAGGAAAAGTTGGCGGTGGCCTTATAGCCAACAATTTTCCTTGGGGCATGCTCTAACAGTGTGCCAAAACTCATGTGTGTATCATCAAAACCACAATTCCTTCATATATTGCACCTATCTGCTGGACTTAAAGGAGTAATGGCCACTTTAAGGCTGCATAGGCGTCTGCCTGACGGCAGCAGGGTGCAGAGGCCAGCATCTGGGTGAGAGGCGTCTTGCCTGATTTTCCTGGCTCTTGCCCTCACCTTCTCGCTGTATGTACATTCCATGGTGGGGAGGGGTAGCCTGATGGTTCGCTCTGCTGAGCGCACCACCCTCTGCAGGGCAGCCTGGTCGCGTGCAGTGCAGCTTCTATACCAGGCTGATATGCAACCTGTGAGGATGCTCTCCACAGCCGCAGAGTAGAAGGTCCTCAGGATGGAGGGGGAGACCTTGAACTTCCTCAGCCACCAAAGGAAGTACAGCCGCTGCCTTGACTTGGAGACCAAGTGTTGTGTATGGAGAGACCAAGAGAGGTCCTGAGTGAGGTGCACCCCCAGGTACTTGAAACTGGGGACCCTCTCCACGGGATCCCCACTGATGATGAGTGGGGCGAGCCCACTGCCCTGCTTCCTCCTGAAATCCACCACCATTTCCTTGGTTTTCTTGATATTTAGGCCAAGGTTGTTGGTCTGACACCACAGTGCCAGGTCTGCCACTTGGTCCAGGTAGCCCTGCTCGTTGTTTCCAGTGATAAGACCCAGCACCACGGTGTCATCGGCGAACTTGATGATGGAGGTTGAGCTGCTGGAGGCTATGCAGTCATGCGTGTAAATGTTGTAGAGCAGTGGACTCAGAAGGCACCCCTGGGGGGTACCCGTGTTGAGGATCAGGGGTCCTAACACTACACCTCCTCCTACTCTGACCACCTGGGGGCGATCAGTGAGGAAGCTGAGCACCCAGTTACACATTTGGGTGTTGATTCCCAGCGACCTCATCTTCTGGATCAGGCGAGAGGGAACTATGGTATTGAATGCCGAGCTGTAATCTATAAATTCTCACATAATTCCCTCTCCCTTCGTCAAGGTGGGTCAGAGAGGTGTGTAAAAGATTGCAGATGGCATCATCCCTGCTCCTGTTTTCCCTGTATGCAAACTGGAGGGTGTCAAATTAACTGGGCAGGGAGGGACTGATGCAATTCCTTATCAGCTTCTCAAAACATTTCATCACTGTTGATGTCAGGGCCACAGGACGATAATCATTCATGCATGATGGGTTATTATTTTTTGGCACAGGGATTATGACAGAGTGTTTAAAGCAGGATGGAACGACAGCTTGGGCCAGGGATGTGTTAAAGATGTTAGTATACACTGGGGCTAGTTGGTTTGCACAGGATTTTAGGACCCTCCCAGGAATCTGGTCCGGCCCTGCAGCCTTTTTCCCATTCACAGCCTTGAAGACCCTCCTCACATCACTCTCAGTGACAATGAATGGGGTTTCCCTGGCCTTTGCCATTTCCTCTGCCATATCTTCAGTGAAGTTGTTTTTACCCCAGTCTGTCTCAAACTGTGCATAAAAAGAATTTAATTCATCAGCAAGAGATGGGGCAGAGCTACTTACCGAACAGGGCTTTTTCTTGAAGTCGGTCATAATCTGCATGCCCTTAAGGACAAAGTGGAAGCCGATTTCAATATCACCTTATATCGCTGCTTTGCCTCTTTTACAGTACTTCTTAAGCCATAGGCTGCAACTTTATATCCAATCATGTCACCTGAAATGATCCCGGCATTATAAGCGGAAGTCCGGGCTGTTAATGCTGCCTTGACAGTTCCATCTACCAATGGCTTCTGATTTGGGAAGACTTTTATTTTGACAGCCTGTATGGTCTCACAGTATAGCAGATTGACGTAACTCCCAACCACTTACGCCATTTCACCGACGTCATCCGAGGACTCACGGAACATTTCTCAATCCACGTTGTCTAACGCGTCTTGGAGCAATGCTTCTGATTGGACCGTCCAGCGTCTGACGTATTCCGTGCACCCCAGTGCACTCCACCCCAGCTGGAGAAGAAGAAACAGTAGGTTATGTAGGCCTCGTCAAATTGACAATGCAATTAAACTTTCAAATTTAGTTCTGCTTTCTTGCCTTCTTTTTAAGGTTATTCCCATTAAGATAACATTGTGACAAACAACCCCATAGTGTGTGACAACCGACCCCTTGATGGGGTTGGTTGTCACAATGTGTAAGGGTGTCTTTGATGATTAATTTCTTCTTTATTACAATAAGTTAGAAAAAGTGAGGGGTACACATTTCAAGCCAACACCTTAAGCTTCAATTTCATGTAGGAATGACTTTGAAAACTGTTTAGGTGATAAAGCAATTCTCACTAGAGTAAAAAGTGTGCCTACTAGCCCCGGTCTCCCCTAGTACAGTCTGTTATGACTCATGAATGTTCAATCTTGCACTGTCTCTACATATTAGGGCATCTTGTCCTTGTTTGTAGACTACAGTTCCTCCACTGGCAGTTGCTGCTTTAACAGAGAAGATGTCCTGCGGGTAAGAGGGGATGTACAACACCCTTTTCAGCGCCGCGTTGTGATTGTTGCCCTCTGCTGTCGATCAAGCAGACCTCTGCATCTCCTCTGCGCTCCGCAACTCCATTGGTCTTTTCACCTGTTGGTGAGGACCAGTGGACTGTAGTGGACTGTATAGGTTGGGTTAAGGGGATTGTGTTGTATAGGTGGCGTCGGTTATAACCCCATAAGACACATGAAGCAGTGGTCCAGTTTAGTGACTTTAATGATCTTCTTTTAGCATTACATTGGCATTGTGTGTGTGCAAGGGGGTGTGTGTGTGGTCTAAAAGAAAGATACAAAAGGAAATACTAATTAGCAATAATGTCACAGTATTAACTTAAGCAAGTATTTCTAATACAGTCAAATGCACTAACTGCCCAAATGATATCAGCACTAGCTTAAAGACGAGTGAAACTCAACTGACACACGGCACACTATTACACAGACAATGAATAACTGTCGGCTGTTAACATGCAAGCACACAGCTTTAACAATAAACAATAATGACCTAAATAAACTAACATCAGTGTCCTCTCTACACTACTTACTTTTTGTCAGTGACGCACACGGGCCGCCACACATAAAACACAGCCGAACTTTGGCGAGACACACATGAACTGACAAACGGCTCGGAACTTCACATAAACGGAGCGCGAGTCCAAACGGTTGCTTAGCAACGGGGGGACGCTGCATGCAGACAGGCTGCGCTGCACGTGATCAGCAGAGCCTTTTGTACAGCCGCCCCTAAATTGCTACTGCAATTTACACATGAAAAAGGCTCATCAGTTCTTAGGTTGTGGACGATCTGCATCCTCATCTGAATCCGGGATGGCAGGAAGGCGGATGAGTCGGGCCACTGGGCGGGTGTAGCTTCGATCTTTCACACGAACGTCGGCCGACCTCACGTGACCATCTGCGCTTCGATGAACTCTGGTGACCCTCCCGATGGGCCAACTTGCTCTGGGGAACTGGGGATCCACTAGCATGACGACCGCATCCACAGCAAGGTCATCTGGAGTGGAATGCCATTTCTGACGAGGTTGCAGGGTAGGCAAGTATTTCCGGACAAAGCTCGCCCAGAAGTGGTCTGCCATAATCTGACAATGTCTCCATCTCTTCCTGGGCAGTCCCTTGTCCATAGGATACACCACCTGTGGCAATGCACCATCAGGCCGCCCCATCAAGAGGACATTTGGGGTCACTGGGTCTTCATCAGCTATGCTGGATGAGGTGTAGCCCAGGGGCTTGGAGTTTAGAATGGCTTCAACCTCCAGCAGGACGGTTAGGAGTACCTCTTGAGACACTGACTGAGCTCCGATCACCGTGTACAAAGCTGCCTTAGCTGATCTTATTTCCCGTTCCCAGGCTCCGCCGAAATGGGGTGCTGCAGGTGGGTTGAAGTGGAAAGCGATCTTCTGCTTTGACAGGAGCTCCTGGAGTTCTGGGTTCATGCTGGCGAAAGCTTCTCTCAGCTCCCTCTCACCGGCTTTGAAATTGGTCCCCTGGTCTGAGTAAACCTCTGCTGGGGTTCCTCTGCGGGCTATAAATCTTCTGAGGGACATCAGGTAGGAGTCGACATCTATGCTGTGCAAGAGGTCGAAGTGCACCGCACGGGTGGTAAGGCATTTAAAGATGATGCCCCATCTCTTCTCTGTCCGCCGGCCCAGCTTGACCTGGAATGGCCCAAAACAGTCCACGCCGGTGGAATAGAACGGCGGTTTGAAGAGACGTAGACGCGCCGCCGGTAGGTCAGACATCTTAGGCACAGAGGGACGACCCTTCCATCGGCGACACACTTTGCAGAGGTGCTGCATGCGTCGGATAGCCTCTCTTCCACGTAGAAGCCAAAAGGTACGCCGTATCTCTGCATACACGCGCTCAGGCCCTGGATGACATAGGCGGACATCGTAGTCCTGTATCAGGAGCTTAGTGGATGGATGGGCAGGGTCCAAGACGATCGGGTGTATGGTGCTGGTCTCCAGTGCTTCTGCTCGTCGTAGCCTGCCTCCAACCCGTATGATCCCTCCATCAGGATCCAACTCTGGGGAAAGGGTAAGCAGACGGCTACTGTTCTGCACGGGTTTGCCTGCCTTCAGACGGTTTAACTCCTCTGAGAGGCTGTCCTGTTGCACTCGCTTGAAAATCAGCATCTCTGCCTGCTGATAGTCGGACGCAGTAGGAACACTCTGGTCAGCCGCCCCGTGAAGCTCCCGTGCTGTGGCTTCAACTAAATCCTTCCAAGAGTCGTACTCTTCAGCAGGGGAGGCTTTAGGTTGTTGAACTGCTGACGTAACTCCACAGAAAGCTGTCTTGCGATACTCCGATGGGTCTAGCTCTGACCCCGTGGAAGGCCTCACCGGCCACTCCTCTGATCCCCTGAGGAGGAAAGCAGGTCCCTGACTCCAGCGGTTGGGCTTGCCTAGCTCTTCTAGGGTTTTCGGTTCTAGCTTCTCCACAGCCTTCTGATCTTCCCCCGACTGGACATCCATCTTCACACTTAAAAATGGCAGAGTGTCCATCTGCGGGAGATTCAACCCATCCCTCTTCAGCTCAGTGGTCTGTGGGGAGGTTGCGGTGAACAGGCACTGCTGTCGAGGAAGACTGCTGAAGCAGCCCGGTCGGGCCTTGCAGGGTCCATCCAAGCCGAGTGCGGATCGCAGCTGGACCACCTGGTGGGCCCAGCCTGACAGGCTCGACTGGGGCGAGCAGGTGAGGGTGGTCAGCGCCTATGAGCACCAGAGGCTTTACTCTAGTGAACTGCTTGAGGGGAAGACCGCAAAGGTGTCTGTACTTCTTCTGGAGGCACGTGATGGGGTAGGAGTGTTTGGCCAGGCTAAGGCGCTGTGACGTGAAGGCCCCTGAGATCTTAAAACTCCTCTTGGACTGCGCAGCTGAAGATAAGTGGAATGACACGCATGCACCTCTGAGCGTCTGAACATCTTGCCTTATGGTGCGCAGACCCAGGTCCTCCGGTGTGCCTTCTAGCCCTAGCTGTTTGGCCGCTTCAGGGAGGAGCATAGTACGCTCTGAGCCGTCATCTAGTACAGCATATGTTTCCAGCTTACAGTCGTGGTGACTGAGCAGTACTTTGATGACTTTCAGCAGCACTCGA
The DNA here is from genome assembly GCA_949357725.1 of Hyperoplus immaculatus. Classification (NCBI taxonomy): domain Eukaryota; kingdom Metazoa; phylum Chordata; class Actinopteri; order Uranoscopiformes; family Ammodytidae; genus Hyperoplus; species Hyperoplus immaculatus. The sequence goes on from OX442351.1 coordinate 2,402,438, forward strand.
GGGGAGTCCGATGGGCGGTCCAGGTAGAGAACCTCAGTGGCTGTACTGATTAAGCAGCTACCCTCTGGTGGTGATGCTGGTTTGTCTCTCCTATTCACCTCATGAAGGACCTTCAGGTGCTTCCCTTGGCACACCTCACAAAGCTTCTTGAGGTCACACTGAGCTGCTTGGTGGGCCCTTGCACAGCGCCAGCACCGCCGGTTCGCTTTGATCCACTCAGTGACCTGTTCCTTCGTGAGTCGTTGGATGGCTTGGCACTTATTGAGGAAGTGCTCTGAGTTCTCACAATAGGGGCAAAAGGGCTTCACTTTGCTCCTTTGCTGCAACAGCGCTGAAGGTTGACTGCTTGGAGTCGTGGCTGTAGAATCTTCTACACCATGTAGAACGGAGGCTGAAGGTCTGCTCTGCCGGCTGTCAAACTTAGAGCTGTGCTGTACTTGTGCTTTGCCTACTGTCGGTTCGTAGCCTTGGCACCAGGACTCGTATCTCAGCCACTCTGCCAGGTCAATCAGGGTGCGGGTTGAGCCTTGTCGCTGAAGCATCAGGTGGCGGAAATCAGCTCTCTGCTCAGGTGGGAGCTTGGAAAGGAGACGGGCAACGTGGGAGCCACACCGGAGTTCCACATCTCCATCAGGCCCAAGAGTCTGTAGCATGCCGACCAGGGATTGTACTTGCAGCGCGAACCTCTCGAAGGCGGCCACATCTCCACGTCGGACCTCTGGTGACTCCATAACCGTAGCTATTCTCTGCAGAGCCACATGATGGGGCTGGCCAAACTTCTCATTTAAGGCTGCCATCGTGTCAGAGTAAGGGGTGGTGGAGTTGAGGTAGAAATTGGCTACCAAACAGGCCTCTTCGAGTTTCAAATGGTCAGTAAGAACTTGATATTTAAAGAGCTCGGTGCTGTCTTCAGGCAGGAGATTATCTAGGGCTATTCTCAGCCGGGCAAACTCCATTGGGTCCCTGTGGCTGAAGAGAGGGATCTTTGGCTTGGGCCCCTTGTACACTCTCTCTCCAGAGGTAGAGGAGGAGAATGTATGCTGGTTACCTGGGTGTGAAGACCTATAGCTGGCTTGGGGGCTAGGTGAATACCTGACACGTAATCCTGAATCATACTGAGCCCCATGGTCTGTTGGACTGAAGACTGGAGGGTATGAAGGCACGCGGACTGCTGAGAAGGGCTGAAGAGGTGGTGGCGGGCTAAGATGAGTAGGTCTTGGTAAGTAGCCTGCTTTTGGAGTAGAGGACTGAAGGCTCCTGGTCGTCGGACTAAGAGTAGCACTCTGCTTCAGTAGCTGCAGCTCGCTCATCATCCTATCTATGGCAGAGACCATTTCTCCTTTCCCATGGTCGTCTGACGGTTCTGCGTCTTCGCTAGCTGGTGGCCATGGCGGAGGGGGTGGCCAGTCTCCATAATCACCCTCGCTATCCATAACGGGTGGAGTAGGAGGAGCTGGAGGGGGAGGTGGTGCCCACTCTCGGGGCTGATGCTCTGGTCGGCCATTACCTCGGCCCTTAACTGTGTCTGCTAGTGACTTGATGTCTTGGTGAAGGTCACTAAGCTGTGCCATGTTATGCTCGTGAGACTGGCGCAGCTTCCTGTTCTCCATACGAATCTCCTGCAGCTCAGCGTTACATGCAGCGGTGAAGTCCCCTCTCCTCTTGGACTCTGGGGAGTGTGTGAAAGTCCTGCTTACCTCTCCACGCTGTCTGGCATATTCCTCTGAGTAGTTAGGGAAGCACTCGTCCTCTTGTCTGTCGAGGGCTGGGTCCCACTGGACTTGGCGCAGAGGATATGAAGCGTGTGGGTGTGTGGTGGGTGTCATCTTGGCCGCTCCCTCCACGGTAGGTCTCCACTCACGTTCCTTCTCATGCATATGCATTGTAGCTGCCTTAGGAGAATCATGTGGCCTGTAGCTTACTGCATCAACCTCATAGTCGTCCAGGTAACGTGGTGGACGCGTCTGGCGCCTTGGACGAACTGCTGTAGCTGCTTCACTGCTTCGATGCATCTTTATCCTAAATCAACACCGAATCCGGCTCGAAGGACCAAAATGTTGGTGAGGACCAGTGGACTGTAGTGGACTGTATAGGTTGGGTTAAGGGGATTGTGTTGTATAGGTGGCGTCGGTTAGAACCCCATAAGACACATGAAGCAGTGGTCCAGTTTAGTGACTTTAATGATCTTCTTTTAGCATTACATTGGCATTGTGTGTGTGCAAGGGGGTGTGTGTGTGGGTGCGTGGGGGTGTGTGTGTGGTCTAAAAGAAAGATACAAAAGGAAATACTAATTAGCAATAATGTCACAGTATTAACTTAAGCAAGTATTTCTAATACAGTCAAATGCACTAACTGCCCAAATGATATCAGCATTAGCTTAAAGACGAGTGAAACTCAACTGACACACGGCACACTATTACACAGACAATGAATAACTGTCGGCTGTTAACATGCAAGCACACAGCTTTAACAATAAACAATAATGACCTAAATAAACTAACATCACTCTCTACACTACTTACTTTTTGTCAGTGACGCACACGGGCCGCCACACATAAAACACAGCCGAACTTTGGCGAGACACACATGAACTGACAAACGGCTCGGAACTTCACATAAACGGAGCGCGAGTCCAAACGGTTGCTTAGCAACGGGGGACGCTGCATGCAGACAGGCTGCGCTGCACGTGATCAGCAGAGCCTTTTGTACATCACCGTTGGCTAACTCCACACAATGTTTTAGTGGTTGGAACGTGTCGTCAAAACTCCTGAACTTTGATATATCATTGATGATGTGTGAGGTTGCAACTGTGTCCACCATTAGTCCTTTCTAATCAGCACTGTGGGCTCTCTGCTTCAGTGCATCCGTGTCGCTCACCTGCAAAACATACTCGTTGTCGCTCTCCTCCTCGAAAACTTTGTGTGCGTCGTCCTGCCAGTATCTGCGCCTGCAGGTTGCATCCCGGTGTGTGGCGCTTTTACAGCAACTACACCAGTGCTTGCGTTGACACAATCTAGCTTTGTGTCCTTTCAGGACACAACGCTGTGATGGTGGTCTCTGCACGTATAACATATTCAGTCACACTTCACTTTCACCTGAAAATAATAAAAGTAGAAATAACACACAATAGGGCATCAGTGCTGTTTGACAGGAACTGGCAGTCGTTTATTAACGCATGCTCACTTGACCTCTCCTAGGTCACATGTCTATTCAGGGACATCCTATTGGCTGCCGCTGTACACACAACACTGCATACAGCATATTAGGTATCACAAAGTAAACACAACTTATTGGCCCTCTTTTATCAACCGTGCGTAGACCAGAAAAATGGGTGTACGTACATTTCCACGGAAATCTCGGCATTTATCAATATGGACGTGAGCGTAGGATACGCTCAAATCCCACGCCAGCTCTCAGCTCGTGTACACAAGTTTGTAAACAGCATGGACTCGCAGTGCAGGCTGTGCCGGGTAGCCGATGACTTTGTTGGACAATTATTAGAAGGTAATACAAATGCAGTGTTTGCTCGGACCGAAATAAAGATATTAATCACTTAAAATTGTGCAGCTTATGGTGTGAAACTGAGTAGGAGCGCTGATTCAATAGTGCGCACACCGGCCACTTAGGAGCGCTGCATGGGACTGCGTAAGGGCAGTTATCTTCGACTTGGAGCAGCTGGAGGGACACTGAGGCACGGGGGCTGCATTCATTCAAAATGTTAGCCTAAGTATTAAATATGTAGGCCTACACTGCTCTTTATGATAAAAAATACACGGCACAACATTCAACTTAACATTTTATTTATTTGACGCACTTTTTAGATGTTAGTTCCTCTTTTAATGTGTCATTGATCGCTTAAGCGAGCGATTTATTTCCACCGTTAACCGGCACGTTTTTCCGATCTGCTAGTTGAGCAGCTCAGCAGGACAGTGAGCGCTCTCACAGCTGATCGTTGCCGGGTCGGCTTGTGCAGCTGACGGCCGGGCTGACCACTCGTGCCAAGCGCATGCAGTCATACAGTAAAATGCAAAATGTGTTATTTTTTTTTTTTAAACCCCTTTTGAGTAGTGCTATCTAAAAGGGCCAATACATTTTAATCATTCAAATCTCTGCAGACGTGTATTTCTTTTATGGGGACCATTATCGGACAGTTGGTGCGTCTTTTTCTCCTCTACCACTTATATTATGCCCGCACGTTGGTTGCATTTCAGAACAGCAACACGCTTTTTTTAGTGGCGATTTTTGAGTCAGACCACTTTTTCTTCATCTATGTAAAGAAATGGCGACATATAATTGTATATGCTGTTTTATAGCATTTGAGCGCTGGAGATCGTTTGTTGTCAACATCAACGCTGTTGACCGCAGAAGTTATTTCCTTCCTAACTGCTCCCTTCTGTCGTTCTTTGATGCCGCTTGTAATGCTCCGAAATGAAACTCTTTTTTTTTTCTTCTTTCGCTGTTATTTTGTCAATTTCTACATCAGAGAAGTTCCTCTTCTGTGCCGTAATGCGCATATCCATGTCGTAAAACCTCTGGGCGAGGCCTCTAAACTGAGAAAATATAGGGGCGTGATACGATTGTTTTCAGCCACCGCATTTATCAATAATGGCCTGGCGTACGCCGAGATTGGCGAGATACGACTGTTTGATAAATCCCACGCGATACCTGGCGTAGGGGGGTATTTGCGCCAGAATCTGCACCAGTTTCCACGCAAGTTTGATAAATGAGGGCTATTGTGACAATGGATGGCATATACTTACACATGTCATCATGCATCTAACAGCCTTTATTGGTAGATTTGGAGAATAACCATCTCACAAATATGCAGATATTTGCAAAACCGGTGTTTAAACCAACAATTTCCCCTGCCTCCAAATATTGTGCTAAGCTAGGCTAAGACATTTGTCAAGATCGGTGCATCGGCAAGTATGTGCCGTAGTTGCTAATTGGTATTGATGGAGCGGGCATCCAGTCGTTCAGATCACCAGTGCAAATCCCTCCCTGACAGATGAGGTAATTTTATTTAGCGAGGATTCCACAGCCCGGGTTAAAGATCACCATCACAATCAATGGCCGTGGAGACAGCAGATAGGAGAGGCTGTCCCTCTGTGTTTCTGATAGAAGTTATTATTCAGCAGATGTAAATATGCCAGGGTGAGCGGTGAAAGCTTATTTGCATCTGTAGTCACTTAGCAGGAGGCCAATTGAAAGGTACATTAAAATGTATCATATAACACATATCAGACAATAACTCGTTAAATAACATACAGTTAAGGAAAAAATTAAAGGCATTTTACTATTATTCTAACCCAAACCATTAATAAAATTAATAATAATAATAATAATAATAATAATAATAATAATAATAATAATAATAATAATAATAACAATTTGGGGCGACCGTGGCTCAGTTGGTAGAACGGGTTGGCCAATGATCCAAGGGTTGGCGGTTCGATTCCCACCCTGCCACCTGTGTCATGGTTGTTGTGTCCTTGGGCAAGACACTTCACCCACCTTGCCTTGTGTGAATGTTTTTGACTGCTGTATGTTTGAGGTGGTGGTCGGAGGGGCCGTAGGCGCTGAATGGCAGCCACGCTTGCGTCAGTCTCCCCCAGGGCAGCTGTGGCTACTATCGTAGCTTACCACTGACTATGTGTGAATGAATGGAACCTGGAACCCTGTAAAGCACTTTGAGTGCCTAGGCAATAAAGCGCTATATAAATCCTATCCATTATTTAAAAAAAAATCTGTTCAGCATCTCCATTAAGGATCTGCTGCTTGTTTTTCCACAAGTGGATACTCAAATGTATGCAGATGATACAGTTTTTTTTATTATTATTTTTGTTTATTATTACATACATGCATACAAATTCATATTAAATAATTCCTCCATTAAATAAAAAAAGGAGTCAGATAGTCTTTAGTCAAAGACTATCCCATATCCTTGTAGTTGCCATGGTTGCCCATTTGTTTATATCTAGTTTACATACAGTTACAGTTTTGTTTGTTCACAGCAAAAGCAAGTCAGAAATCGCTAACATAAACTCTGACAGTTGTTTGCATCTCAACACTAGTAAAACTGTCTTCATGCATTTTTATCAGAGGTCCAAACGTACCATACACTATTGGGAAACAAATAACCATTGTGGATCATATCAAATACCTTGGCATCATTTTGGATTCTCATTTAACATTTAAAAAACTGTTAAATTTGCTGCTGTGAAAGAGGCAAAGCAGTGGGTGTGGGAGAAGACATGGAGTAGAAATTTTGGTCAGCACCAAAGAGTTTCTAGAAATACATTTGGCACCTCAGGAGGGGTAAATGCTGAACCATCCGAGCTCTGTACGGTAAAGTTGACATGCTATTGAGGAGGTAATCGTACCGTTTGTCCCCTTAAAAGAAATGTGTGTCCACAACATAGTTATCTCGTTTCCACACCAAGCAATATCGTTTTTTCCCTAAATGTCACCATCGGCATCTATTTTTTTTTAACGTCAGAAAATTTAAGATGTTTACAATTGTATATGGTTATGTGTAATATACCTACTATTGTAAATATATTCACCTTGAGTGAAGATAGCCATTTGTCTCAGGATAAAGACATAAAATGTTTAGCCACTGGAATCATGATTCTAGGTAATTTAGGAGGCAAGACATTCATTAAGAAACCAGCGTTTGAAGGTCACCATTTTTGAAAAGCCAAGATGGCCACCATATTGGCGTCCGTGAAAATGGAATTGTAATAGCAAAATTAAGCAAAAATGGAGAGGTGCACTAGTTCCAACACACGTGGGTATGTTGCAAATAGCGACGAATTCTTCCTTAAAACGTAATGTATTTAAGGGACATTTGCTCCCCAGGAGGGGGGGGGGGGCGTCTAACAGTAGTTCGGAGGACAGACAGGCTGAGAGGCAGACAGTTCTAATGTACATAACTTAACCATAGGAGGAGTTTGGGCATAGGACAATAGGAGAGCAGACAGAGTAATTGTGCATAAGTTAACCATAGGCGTGGCTGTCCGAGTGGTCTGTTGAGGAATCTACACTTCAGTATCCAGAGCTACAAACAACATGCAATATATTCAATTACACTTATAAGTCTATACAAAACAATGGCTAAGTAAGCATTCCAATATCTGAGTCCAGAGATATATCATATGCAATATTTCCCACTACAGGAATCATGCATTTTCTGTGTGATTTTTGTTTCTTTATGAAGTTTACAAAAATAAAAAGTTTTCAAAATCCCCCCAAAAATTCTTACGAATCCTTTTTTTGGACATACTGAATTGGACTAAGCATCCTTTTGGTATCTGGGGAAATTTTGACTTTTCCAAACCCTCGTAGAAGCTACTTATGGAGACTTTGGAAATGGTCATCACGTCGCATTTAAATAAGCTCCCACTGCTCTACTCCTTCCACATCAATAGAGAAAGGATTTGAGAACTAGTTCATGTCCTTCTCTTTGGCAGTGCAACCTTTAAAAGTGCCATATACATTCTTTGATGAATGATGAGAGCAACATTTGGGAATCTGGAGATCATTTCTTGCAGAGTTGCGATATGTGCAGCGTTATCCCTCAATCAGTCAAAGATTGAAAACAAATGAATCATGTGATCATACATTTGCAACTGAAGCTCATAATTTTTTCTTGCAAGCGTCTGTCCAGTTGGACAGTGAGATCAAGTAAAAAAAAGTGAGATTTGCCAACCAGCTCCACCTCCAACACATGATTCAGCTGGCTCTGGTGCCTTTCACAAAAGAAACACAAATATAAATGAAATGTTGAAATGACTCATGGGCCATAGAATATGGGCTGTACACAATTAGTTTGGACTCCCAATACACAGTATATATATAATGCGACTGTTAGGAAATGTCTGCAGAGAATAGAATGTGATGACACTGACAGAACAGGACTCTATTGAAGAAAGGTGATGCTGATCTCAGCAGCTCAACACTCACTTCTCACCGCTCCCCTTTCGGCTGTGTCAATCTTTTAGATGTAACACATTGTGCACAGGCTTTCATTATGTGTAGAGCAATGTTTTTCTCTTCACCGCAGATTGATGCTCCTCCGTATTTTATAGTAGTGTTATTGATTAGCACTGTGCTTGTCAGTGGTGCATAAAATTAACACTGTGTTATAGGGGCATGGATTTCTGTCAGCCTTTGACAAGATAACCCATTATTGGATGACCGCTTCTAATTTGTTTTTGTTTATTCAGTAGTATAACGTAGCATTCAGCCGGCCCCAATAATAAGTCTATTACCTGCAAATCCTTGTCGCAGCATCAGCGGCCACTAATCTTTGCTGCTCCTAATTACATGGCCTTAATTAACCAATCTTTACCCCATTTTACCTGCTTAATGCTGCACTCAACCAAACTGCATTAGTTTAACTGCCTGCGATTTGCTGAATAGAAGTTTCCAGTTCTCTACAGAAAGCTTCAATTGTATAGGCTGCATACAAAAAACTATCTATTCACTATCTATTCATTTATAGATATAGGTTTTTTAAATGTATTTCTTAAATCTTATTATATTATGAAGCATGGCAGAAAATGGGGGCGCCCTTAGCTCAGTTGGTAGGGCGTCCCCCCCCCGGGCCGGGCCCAGCAGCAGACCCAGGTTCGATTCCCGCCCGCGGTCGTTCTCTGCATGTCACTCCCCTCTCTGCCCCATTTCACCTCTGTATCTTCAAAACTGTCAAGAAAGCATGAAAAATGGAAAAAAAAAATCTTAAAAAAAAACAAAAAAACATGGCAGAAAATAAAGCTCTTGATTTTCGATGGGTTTGTGGTTCATAGCGGTCAGCGAAAAAAAACGAAACAAAGACACATGCACAAATATAGCCTACTAAATAAAATAGGCCTATATACAATTTTTTTTTCAATATTCTTGATGTTTTCTGTGTTTACATCCAGTCAACTTTTTAAACAGTGACACCATGTCAAACCCCACCATTCTCTTAAAACGGACCAGGCCCTGCAGCAGATCCGGGTTCGAATCCCGCACGGGTCAGTTCTCTGCATATCTTCCCCTCTCTGCCCCATTTCAACTCTGTCTCTACAATCGTTCTAATAAAGCAAAACAATTCCCAAAAAATATATTTAAAAAAAAAGGGAATGTTTGGATGTCTCTGGCATTATTGAGACATGTTTTCAGCAAAGTCTACCTGACTTCAGCCTGACTTGAATGTTTGGGGATGTCCAGCAGAATTTAGATGAAGCTCAATTATATGGAAGAGGATTAGGGCCACACATGATGAGTGTCTCCACAACTTGAGTTTATATTGACTAACAGCAGAGGGCTTACTGGGGCTTTACATGGTAACGATAACGGCACAAACACAAATGTATTTTTTACAAATTAGACCACCTGCCACTTTGGCTGGTGAAAGATGTGTGCTCTGCCGGTTTTTCTAGCAAAATAAACCTGTATCACCTACGGTAATGCCAGGGACGGCTTTCTATATTAAAAAACACTATCTATAGACCAGCTTGTAGCAGTTAAGTTACAGTTAATACAAACAGAGCATTAAGGCTGCGGCTTCATTTTAAAAACATTTCACTGGCTTCACATTAATAGCATTTCACTGGAAAAACGTGAGTTAACTTTTATTTTGAAGTAACAGGAAGGTAGCCACTGAAACTGAGCTTTTCTTTAGAATAAAAGCTGCAAGCTTGGGAAACATTCCCATTTTTCATTATCAAATTGTGCGCCCAAGTCCTCTTCCCTCCTGTTCTGGCCTTGGGTTAGAGGGCATTGGTTGATGGAGTTCATTTAGTTTGTTCTGATGGACATGTCATTCTATCTCCAGAAGCTCATCTGTATTCTATGGGACACTCATGGGGCCCATGAGTCTCATGGGGCATTTTGTTCAAACGAAGGCAACTAGTTTTGAACAAAATGTAAATCTACAAGAGACTAAATTATTATTAGCTAGGTAGCAACATTGCTAACAATGATGTCCAAAGGATGATCATATTCCATCACTGTAGAAGTCATTTGTGGTATGCATACCTTTTGCAGCCAAAAGACAACAAGTTTGATCTGCTAATGAATGAGCAAATGAATGGTTCTTTAGATAGTGGGTTCCCAAGGGAGAGCTAATACAAATCCAAGTGCTTTCTCAATTATATCTATAATTGTGAAGGATGGATATGGGATTTGTTATGTTATGTAGATATTGGATGAGTGGATGAGCAGGAATATTATCATCCTGTTTGAGTGTAGAATTCTCTGGTTGTGACCTTTATTATACTATCTATAGTCATTTTTTCTGATCCATGCATGAGGGAGATTAGGTTGTTCATATAAGAGAAAAGTTGGTAACACTTAACAATAAGCTACACACAATTGTATTAGCTACTAGTTACCTACTACATATGTTTTTTTTGTGTGACCTACTTCACCTATGTAGTAGGTAACTAGTAGGTAATACAATTTTGTGTAGCTTATGGTACAGTGTTACCGAAAAGTTTTCTATTGATGAGGTATTTGTCACATCCTGAGCAGGTTGTGCGGCTCTCCAGCCACTCTGATTTTTGTTGGTGTGTGTTCTGGAGCTGCCTTTCTCAAAATGATCCCCTGCAAACATCAAGCCATAATCAGGTGCCTTATAAAAAGCCTCAGTTTCCCTCTAACCCTAACCCTTAACAGATTGTCTTGTGTTTTTTTTGCCAAGCTCTCAAGCCCCAATTCAAGTAGCGTTTTCCTGGTTTTTGACTTTTGTTCTGCTTTTTTCAGACTAGGATTTTTGCCTAGCCCGTGCTTGTACCCCTGCCCCTCTGCCTGACCTATTGGGGTTTGGACTTTAGCTTGCCCCTCACTGATAACCCTGACCCTGTCAGACCCCCTGGATTTTGACTATGCTTTGTTTTGGATATTGCCTGCTCCCTAAAAAGTGGTCTACGTTGCCAGTTCCGTGGCAGAATTGGGACGTGTTGAAAGAGATATATGAATAAAACCAAGAAGAAAGAAAGTAGGGAAGTTACCTCCAGCTTTAGCATTAGCCACATGGCTATGGTCTCCATCACAGTTGATAGTGGGTAAGGGGTCAACCCTGTCTGGTGCCACAGGAAAGTGGAAATGCAGGTGATTTTCTGCCATTGGTTTGCACAGAGCCAAGTTTGCACTAAAATGTACAATGAACATGTTCCCAGAATCAATGGGGTAATATTTTAGGATAGTATGTCTATATGTGTGTGTGTGTGTGTGATTAGGTGTGTCTCACTCCTATTCTAACTTCTCCCTCTCCCCTAACCCTAACCACCCAGCTGTGATGCCTGAACCTAATCGGCAAATTACAGGAACAAGCTGCAATGTGCTATATAAACCTGGGAACATTGGGATGACCCCGTCATTCCTACCTGTTGAAGGTATTCTTGGCTTTACTTCTTGGACCTATTAGCTTTTTAATCCTGGGGCCTTTAGTGAAAGAGTGTTAAACAGTTACTTCTACAGTCTATGAAAAATATCTTTCCAGAATTCAGACAGAATTCTGTCCACCCTTAAGAGAAAATTAGGTATTTTTCAATTCAGTCACAGTACTATAATAACAAGAACAGCAATAACACAGAAAGCATTTCACCGTCGTTGAAAGCATGATTTTATTTCTACATACACTACAAGTTAAATGGCAAAACAAGAAAATCTTTTTCAGCTCTCTGTTTTGTTGATTTTTAACCCCTGAGCATCACAATCCAGCATTCCCATAATGCACTGTATTCATCCAAGATGAACGAAAGGGAAATAAAAATAAACATTTAAAACTCCATACACAGCTAATAAAGCGATTCGATTCTAAAAACTACCAGCATAGCATAGCTAAATACAAAGTAAACAACATGTTATTTGATTACATAAGTCAATATTATTTTTCTACATGCAGAGCTGTCCCTTTCTCTTTGCTTGTCTGCTCTGCTTTTGGTTATGAACTATAAAAAAAAAATCAAGTAAGCGTGGTCACAGCTTGAAAAACTCTTTGGTGATAAGAATGCAAGAGATTCAGTGATGTGGCCTCACAGTCATCTGAGGTGTTCAGTAATTGGCATCATACAGCAGTGTGTAAGAGGAGTGGGCGTAGCCAAAGAGAGACACACCTAGAATTCCCCAACATCCAATGAGGATATATTTTCAGTATTTTGAGCCTTGAGTGATAATTGAGGTTCTGACCCAGGGTGGCATTCTTGAATATAATTTATAATCGCAAAATGATCATTTGCTGGCTGGACAAGATTCCAGAATCAAGACAGCAGTCTGGTGACTTGTAATGAAAGTGTGCTATATAGCTGTTGAATAGGAGAAACAGCTGCTTCTGGATGTCTGTATATCCTCTGTTCTCTTTTAATGATGAGAACACATTGGACATGAGTCCCCGCCACAATTTACACATCCTTCAGGTTGATGTTATGGCCATGAGTTCAAATTATGATTAGAATATATTTGTCAATAGACTCTCTGATGTCTAGTCTGGTTAGGCAGATGGATGCTAGGACTATGATGGCCCTGGAGGGAAGCTACGGTTGTCAGACATGCAAAAATAATTGTTTAACCAGGTCAAAAAAAATAGGTCCGTTGTCATTGTCTGCCGTAAGTATTTTTTCTTTGGTTTACATTATCCCTGATGCCCCGACGGGGGGGGGAGGGGGGGGGTTGTCAATGCCTTCCACAACCGTTGAAAATAACAATTACAAAATGGTAAGTTATTGGAACAATTACGGTTATGGTTAAAATTAGAATATCTTGGTAAATGTTGGTGGTTAGTAGCCATGGTAAAACACATTTTAAATAAAGCCATATTTTATATATATTTCTCAGAGAAAAGCCCTTTGGGATTGTAATTGAAGTCTCTCCCCGAGTCCACAGGCTTGTAATTTAGACTCTTTATCAAAAAATATCAATAATAAGCATTGAAAAGCTTCAGCTGTGAGTCACCCATCATAGTCTTTGCAAAAAAATTAATCAACTACAAACAGTTCAATTTCCACTTTTAAGAGTGGACATAATGTGGACATAGCATGTATGCTTGAGACTGTTAATAATGAAGTTATCTGAGGTCTAGTAGGACAATATGACCGTGGCTGAAATAACCCTCCACATTGTCCAGATTTGGGAGATGTGTGTAGTCTCGATGCTTTGAGAAAAAGTCCATTAATAATGAGCTGATGGCGTCGATTCAGTGTTCAAGGATGCCACACCATTTGAGGAATAATTATTTTCTTGGACCATTCCTATATCTACCTGCAGAATTGCCAGGCTGCTAAAGAACACGTTTCAAGTAAACACAAGAATTATAAAGCTAAAAACCACCTTCAACAGCTCAACTGACCGTCGATGAGTCAGCTCATCTTATTGTCTGAGGATTGTCCTCTGCTGCACCATTGTGTTTGAACAAGTTCAACATCAGCAACTATACACACAGTCATACAATATATTATTAACTCCATCTCCAGGAAGTATCCTGGAGCGTTACACTGTCATCATAAAACTCAACTAGTCATAAACATCTTAAATCAAAAACTGTCAACAATCTGCATGAAAAGGCCTGCACGCTGAGGAAGACAGCTACTCCTAAAAGGCCTGCATGCTGAGGAAGACAGCCACTCCTAAAGCAAAAGAGGAAGCTGTAAAGGTTTGGGGAGTGAGCCAAATCTCATAGAATCTCCCCCAGGGGACCATGGACATTGACTGCAAATGTAAAGCAACTCAGACCAGTGGTATTTGGAACAGAGGGTTGTGCTATTGAGTCTGTGTTAAAAAAAATCAAATATGAACTTTTTAGCTGTGCATTGTGAAATCATTTAAGAATCCTTAAATGTGATTCTCAGTCATGAAAGAGGAGATTTGGGAGACAGGACAAATATCAAAGCTGTGATCGCCATGGTTCCACGGTGCTGTCTTCCTCTTCAGGAGCACGTTTTCATGCATATTGGATTTGTTTTGAGAGGCGTCCCTACCGTGTCTCACAAAAGGCTGTTTTGTTGTGCCGGCACAACACGTAATGCAAAAAGCACTTTGAATATGCTTCATTCTCTAGTATCTAATGTTTTATCTTTGACTCAACAGCATGTTGTGCTCACACAAATACACTGATATGGAACACTATTAATACTCTGGCAATTAAAATTGTGGACATGCTTGTTGGCACTGTATATAACAAATGAGGTAGATGTTTGTCAATAAAATATTCCCTTCTTTGGTATAATCATACAAAATATGAAAAAGAAATCCAGTGATCTATTGAAGTAAAACATTGATTTTCATGTAGCTGTACAACAATAATAAAATGAAATTTATGAGGTATATGTTGTATTCATACTTTACTATGACTATATACAGGTAGATCGGTGAGGTATCTTAAAGAAGACTCAAAAAGGGTTCGCAAAACCAAGTGGTGGAGCTGAATGCAAGGTTCGCTGGATTGGATATCAAACATAATAAATAAAATATGCAAATAAAAACCCATATATCTTCATACTAAAACCCATTTCCCTTCACAATAAAGAACATGTTATATATTTTTGAAAAGCAGAGGAAAAAACAAGAAAGTAGTAGAGAAAGAAAGAGGAAGAAGCATTCTGATGTTAAACACAAGTGCATTACTAATACAAATAAACCTGGATACTATTCACAATATAGAGCTACATGTGTTTCTATGTCCTGCTGTCACCTCCTCGCTCTCTGTTGACTGAAGTGCTCTCCTCTTCCCCATGGCGCTCAAGGCCAAAAGGCTCTGTACAGCCACTTCTCTCCACCAACACCACGCCAGCTTTGTGCTTCTGTATTATATTCATACTTATTATGATACTTCCTACACGCTAGTGGTCAATGTGCATTACAAAACATTTCTTCAAAGACAACAATGCAATCTCATGTGCTGCAGCTCTCCCGCACTCAGCAGAGATTTTGAAAGTACTTCTGTCCACAACCAGTGGAGCAATGATGTTGATTGCAATGTTTCAGCCATTGAAAGAGGAAAGCATTGAAAACGGATGAACTTGTCATTTCATCATTTAAAGCTTTATGATGTATTTTTCTTGGACGTCACCAGACATATATTCTGTGATCTTGACAAACAAAGCTTGTTTGTTTTATATTAACAATTTATTCTATGATCAAAACACAGGGTCTTGTGATTAGGTACTGTATATTGTCATAAAATAAAATTAAGTAACACTTATTTTGTGATCCCAGCAAAAGAAAACCTTGGAGAAAAGGACTTGACTAAATGTCGTTAGAAGCCTTCCACAGTTAAAAGGGCTTCAAAGTGATACTGTTTTATAGTGGCCATGTTGGACTTCCATAAACAGAAGCTTTGAACAGCTCCTTGCTTTCCCCCAAATGACTCTCTGTTTAGCCAATAATCTGGTCAGCTAAGTATTGTGATGTTGACAATCCATCTGATTAGTACAACTTAAATACTAAACAGCTAATAATAACTGTGTGCCATTCAATACAATCCTCCTAACTGTATGATAGAGTTGAGTGTGACTTTTCCTATAACATATATAATGTCTAGAAAAATGTAGAAAAATGCTAGTTGATGGTGTAAGGATAACAAATCTTTGGTGAATTTTTCTCATCTGAAATTTCCACTGGTGTTGTGATTATGCCAATGTGCATTCCCTCATTCCCTTTACTTTATTGTTAACTGTGTTGACTTGTAGCCGGTGTAATATACAGGGCTGGATTACCAACTGGGCAGAACTGCCAACTGCTCTAATGCCAAAAGACACTATTTTGATATTTTTCTTTAAATAATTTGGTTAAATGCTAGTGCCCTATGGAGGGACACTGCATCAAAATTAAATTATAATACAGATTGGGCCCCCTAACAGGTTAATAAGATAATTCACTTCTATAAAATATGGGATCGGAACATGCAAGTAGATATAACTACTGAATGTGTAAATTTAAACTTGCTTGGTTCCCAGACATGAGTGGCCATAGGCTAAGAGTGTACTTTACAAACTAACTGTCCAATGGAACACCTTGCTAATGGTTTGTCCCAAGGCTCTGATGAGACTGGACTGTTAAGCAGTCTAGAAAAACTCACTAAAGAGCACTTATGAAAGAATTTTAGTAACATGAAGGTTTGGTAACTGGTACCAAACCATAGTGTGAATGCTGGGAGTGTTGACCCGGCACATATCAGTTTCTTCTTTGGTATAAGCTGTATGCATCGGGTGTCTGAGGTCTGAGGCCCTCATCTCCTGTTTAGAGGGAGTCTTCACTTGGCATCATCCAGGGGTTCAACCTGAACTACTCCACACTAAACACACATCTTTGAGGAGGTGAAAAACAATGGTAACACACACAGAGGGTTAAATGTCCTGGAGATACACACCGCTACTCAGAGCAGAGGAGTGGGCATAATGGAGGCAGGGCGGATCTCGTGCCTGTTAGTATTAGGTCAAGTTTGGTGCTGACCAACAAAAACCCTGATGGGAGTGGATAGAGAGAAAAGCCAAGTGTAGCTTATGTGATGACCATGTACTGTATATCCAGCTGCTTGGTGTCTTTGAGAAGGAGAAGCCGCCTCCCCTCTGGTGGTGCGTGTGTGTGTGTGTGTGTGTGTGTGGGGGGGGGGGGGGGGGGGGGGCTCAGGGGGAGGGGCCTCTGTGGAGTGAGGAAGAGGAGGATGAGGAAGAGGAGGAGGGCTGGAACTGTGAGGGACTGCTGCTCTTCCCCTGGCTGTGATGGTGTCCAGTCATCGCTGCTATGGCCGACTGTCTGGAGAACAGGACGCCTGAAAATAACACAGCAGCTCTTTAAGTCAGCCTCACACTCCACACTGTTCTGGCATCAGTTCTTAAAGGACTGTGCCAGCGTTTCACATATTTTTATAGTCTGATTATAACAAACGACATAACACTACTCAAGCACCATTGTCTTTTTAAAACCTTATTAGTAGCCATTAACCATCAGCCCATTTCAACATGTTTGTTAATATGACTTTTTAATCTGTCCATTTGTTTGATAATTTTCTCTTTTTTTTACTTTCTTTTTCATTACTTCTACTTGTTCATCAAACATACCTTTCACTTCACTTCACTTCACTTCACTTCATTACAATTCAATTCAATTCAATTCAATTCAATTCAATTCAATTCAATTCAATATAATATCCTAATAAAAACCTACTTTTTAAAATTCATTTGTCATCTACTTCCAGATCACAACTTGTTTTCAACTGAACACACAACCTTCACACTCAGGTGGAGAGAGGGGAGTAATTCAGTGATTCACACACACACGCACGCACGCACGCACACACACACACACACGCACACACACACGCACACACACACACACACACACACTCTAGGCAGACACATAAGACAATAAGCCCCATCAACTTCAAATCCACAGGCCCAATCTTGAGATGTTTAACTTTTTTAACTCTATTGGACTGCCACTTCATTACGATGGATTTTATAGCAAAGACATCAAATTGCGAGGAGGACTAAGCACCAGGGTGCTGCTATAACTTATTGAATTTCCTTCCTGCAATTACATCAGCAAACGGCCCTTCTATTTACCTGTGTAGACAACTCCATTTATTTCTATTGACATGTTGATGCTGCTAATGCCGTTGGTAGACAGGTTCAATGTGGTCTCTTGTCTATCATCTGTCAAGAGAGGAGGCAGAGAGCGAGAGAGAGAAAAACTCAATATGAGCATTTAGAAAGGGAACAGAAGAAGCGAGGGAGCGCCTGGCGGAATATTGGTGATAATTCAGAGAGTGACAGGATAAGGAGAGCTGTATTAAAGAGTTCTGGGGGAGAAAGAACTGTCTAAAGAGGTTACAGTCATTTGTACATGTCAGTCATGGATAAATCCTATAGCAGAACACAGTTGGAATTCCTGGCTGAATAAATGGGACTGGTTGTGAAATAATAGAAATGTCTGAATTAGACATAGCAACACTACACATGGAGTGGTCTTAGTGAAGAGACTGCTGACATATCTAAACCATCTGTAAAGCAAAATGTATCCGTCGTCTGGGTGGAGACAAATAACAGTCTTTGGATATAATCTTTGAATAACAGTGTTTTATGTGAGGGCCAGACGACCAGCACGGGAATTAACCTGAGAAAAGATTCTCACTCATTTCTCCATCAGGTATCAAGTGTTAAAGCCTGCTATTATGACTAATATGAGAGAAGCAGCCATGCAGACAGAAATGATATCACACTTGAGCAGATAGGCCCCTTCTTCTTCCTTTAGCCTCTATCATTAAGTCATATGTGACTTATGGCTTGTCTTGCTGGCTGCAGCCAAAGCCCAGAAATACAAGCATCTGTGCTCATGACAAGCTGCATTCTGCCTGTGGTCAAGAATGACTATTTATTCATCCCATTGTATGAGGTTGAGCTTCAAATGACATGTTATATCATGATCTATGTGCACATTAGTGGTGCAGGCGTCTCACAGCTGGACGTTAGAGTCTGTGAAATACAACTGGTGACGGTGCCAAATAGTCTGTGTTTGACAGGCTTTAAGATCCACCCACCCACTGTGGTAGAGACACTGTCATTTAAGTCTGATTGGAGGCATCTATTTACTCCAAATGACAGAAACAAACAGTTTAAAAGTATACATTAAAATCAGGCTTTCACTTCTTATCATAAGCATTTTTCAATGTCATCATTTAAAATAAAAGGACGTTCAGTCAGTTACAATGATAAGATGTGACTGGCATTATTCTAGATTTTAACAAAGCCCACGAAAAGACCAAAACCAACATGTTGAACCAACTCTTTCTACTTTCTGTAGCCCACTCGAAGACGTACATCTTTAAAAGTCCTCACCAATATAGTTAGGCTCAGTATGTTCAGAAACAAACAGGAGGAAGTAGTGCATTAGTTGGGGACTATTTTCAGGGGCGGATGATTCCAAATGTAGTCCTCCGCTGAGTATTTGGCAACAAGACGGTGTCCGTGGGATGAAGTAAAATAAACTGCAGCCTGTGTGTTCATGGTGATGAAGGAACATGTCACAGTGACTCACTGATGTGTTTTTAGATAGAAGATATCGAGGGCTTGGAGCAAAAGGGGCATAAGTGACATATTTAGCAAAAATGACTTATCATTTTAAAGGTCTTGATAAGTTCCATCATATGGTAAAAGAATAACGTCACTAAACATTTTACTTTTTGAAATAAAGGCTGAAAACATAAAGGCGTAAGTGAAAACCTTCAGTTGAGTTTGGAGCAAAAAAGGCGTAAGTGTATCATAGATAGGCTAAAGAGCTGACAATATGGAGGGAATGCAGAAAAGACCATCATTTATACTACAGAAAAAGTGTTTTGAATATGTTTGGAGAACCTGATATACCCACATATGATGGAGACAATATGGACACTAAAATAAACACTTTATTTTTTATTTTATTTTAATAAATATATATCTTTTAATTTTAGATTGTTTCTAAAATATGAATCCCTTGAAGCCTAATCTCTATTAAAGTAGAGATTGCGTCCATATGCTGTTTTTTATTAAATATTTATGATCAATAAAAAGTTTGTTTTTGCTCTCCTGTAAAATTCAGAAAATGTCACTTACGCCCTTTTTGCGCCAAGCCCTCGATATATCAGACTTTCACACACACACACACACACGCACGCACGCACACACACACACACACACACACACACACACACACACACACACACACACACACACACACACACACACACACACACACACACACACACACACACACACATCTTGTTAGTAGAAACATATATTGTTGGGGGCGCCTTTAGCTCAGTTGGTAAGGCGTCCCCCTCCCGGGCCGGGCCCAGCAACAGACCCGGGTTCGATTCCCACCCGCGGTCGTTCTCTGCATGTCACTCCCCTCTCTGCCCCATTTCACCTCTGTCTCTCTGCACTATCAATAAAGCATAAAAATGCCCAAAAAAATATCTTAAAAAAAAAGAAACATATTGTTGGTTTGGGTCTTTTCAGTAGTTTTGTTGATAATCATACATACCATTGACCATTATCGGTCTAATACCTTGACTTTGTAGGATATATTGCAATATCAAGTGTGTAGAGTGTAAGGAAGGCCACACAGATGACATCACAACATAAAGACAACATAATAACTGTTGACCTAACTTCTCTTACAGTAAGCCTATTATAGAATGTCTGACATTCTCATTTTCCATTGCCAAAACCATGCAGGCTCCCTATGTGGTCAGAAGGACAGTTCTAACAGGGCTATACTTTAAATAGCATTGAGGACACAGAGGTCCTGTCCTCTGGATTGTTTCAGGGGGTTTAACAACCAGAGAAGTTACTAACCCTGCTTTCCGAATCGCATACTTTCTACTATTTAGTATGGTACTTTTTTTTAATGTGTGCTCTATACTTGATGTATTTTGTTTTTGCATCTGTAAAGCACCTTGAATGGCCTTGTGTCCGAAATGTGCTTTAGAAATAAACTTGCCTTGCCTTGCCTAGGAAAAAGATTTAGAATGTCCCGATTCTTGTGGCCAGATTTAGGATGGTTAGAAAGACCAAGAGAGGCCAAGATTTTTAGTGTTGAAAACAGCATCCTATTTGGGCGATTCTGACTTTCTGATCCATAATCCAGTGCGAACCTGAAGTTACGTCACATCAACGGAGCATCCATATGAAAACAAACGGGGATGAGATGGATATAAAAGCAAGAGGCAAGATCAAGGTGCAATGTTATGATGAAATAAATAAGTAAAAGTATGTCCCAATAGTATGCCTACTGCATCCTAACTAGATTTGTTTTATTGTCAGATGTAGTATGTAGAATAGAAGAAAGAAAGAAAGAGTATGCGATTCGGAACGCAGGGAATGTCTTCAAAAATTAAATGAAGACATTTTGAAGCACACATGGATATTACAGAGTTTTGTCAAATGCTAAATCCCCAAAGAACATTTGAAGCATACTCGTGAGCATCCTCAAACTGCTGGTGAGTGTCTGACCTCTGTTGTTGAGCTTGATGTTGAGGGGCAGCTGTGTGGCCATTGCCAGCAGGTTTTGCTGCAGGGCGTGCTGCATCACCCTCTGCTGCTCCTCTGCCATCCTCAGCAGCCTCTTCTCTGGTGCTTCTCCAGCCTCCAGCTTCTCTCTGAGCTGCTCCAGGGCCGCTGCCTGGGCTGAGCCATGCCCACTGGGGGCCACTCGGCCAGGCAGGCAGCTCGACATCATGGAGTCCTCTGGAGAGACAAAATGACTATTTAGAAGGTAAAGGTCTCTAAACACATATCTGAATGCCTGATGTCTTGTAAATAGGCTGTGTGTGGCTGTATCCTTTCCAAAAAGGCGCCTGATAATGTAAGCAGTACCCACATCATGTATTTAGTCTCTGCTCATATTGTTCTATAAAAACATAGCGTACAGTACAGTATCACCCAGTAACCTGTGGCGTACCTCAAGGATCGATTTTTAGGGGCCATATTTGTGCTTTAAATGCTCCACTCAGGCTCTATCTTCAGACAGCATAATACGGCTGGATGGCAAAGAACTGTCTTAAGCTGAATGACAACCAGACAGAAGTGATTGACAGACTCAAGCTATTTTTTGATCCATATTCTCATTTGCCACATTTCCCCCCCAAACCCGTAAAGGGGCTAAAAGATCCAACTTTAGTTTGTCTTGATTTCCACTGTTCCTCACCTGTTAAAAAGGAAATATAGAAGTAAAAATGGAACTCCTACAGATCATGTTCAAAGCTTTGTGGAGACCATTAAGGTGTAAATCAATTTTAAAGTGGTGAACCAATTTCGATAGCTGGGTTTGTAATCTATTCTTTAGCAGTGTCAAAATATGACTAAGGATTGTCTAAGAGTGATATAAGAATAATTTACCAATGATTTGTTAATGGGAATTTCATGATTTACTTAAAGCCCTATGGATGACTTAAAATACATTTGTATAATGTTAATATAGCACTTATTAATCATTTACAAATATATATTACTGTTTTGTAAATGATTGTTTCATCATTATCTAATGTGTGTATATATATATATATATATATATATATACACACACATTAGATAATAATGATGAAACAATCATTTACAAACGGTAAGTGTTACCAAGGCTACTATCACTTCAGACATATTACTAAACTGAAGCCCATCCCCTCGCTTGAAGACATGCAGACTGTTACCAATACTCTAATCTCCTCAAGGCTAGACCACTGCAACTACCTGTGTGTGGGTATCGCCCAATCCTCTCTGTATCGTCTGCAGATTATGCAGAACACTATTATGCCGATGCGTTCTTCCATAAAGGACCTGTAATCAAAGAGCTCCCATGATATTACTGGTGCATTAGTGTGTCTCGGAAATTGACATTGCTGATATGAGGAAGTCCTGCAAGATGTTTCCTCTTTGGGGGGAGTGACCATACTGGCCACAAGTTGCATGAGTATGAATGTACAGGAATGGGGCACTATTTTGAAATGAATTTCTGACATGCAAGCACACTGACTTCTTCTTAGTTGGCCAAGTAATCATGCAACCCCCTTTTTCAAAAAATGTGTGCAATATTTCCTTTGACAAAGGATTCATCAGGAGGAAATGAATCATCCTTCACCGTGACAGAAAATGCTATGTGTATTTAGGACTGGTCCAGCTGATTGCATCATGACCAAAATGAACACTTACTTACCGTACTATTATTAAGCTCTTCCACTATGTTTCTTCAGACCAAAGGCATGCTGGTGTGCAAGAGTTTTGTTTGTGAAAAGGTACACAAGTAATCCAAAATGGTGTACTCTGCCTAGGCCATGCTTGTCAGATGTTATCTTGTCATATGCCAAACATTCTAGCCATATAATGGCCTGATAAATTCAGTACAATGCACATTCACGCAGCATTATTCCCTAAGCACCTCAACGGAGTCATGTCATAGTAATGTTACTATGGTAATAACAGATCTACTATTACTTTGTCAGATATTAAGCCATTATACCAATTTACCTACTATAAAGGTTCAGTAAGCGGAATGGTCAGTTTAGCAAACTTCCTGTCAGTGACTGCAGTTAGCAGTCCCCTCCCTCATCCCCTCGTCACCACATTAATGCACTGCGGTCATCAAGCAGCGAGTTATCTAGCATCATCTCACATCCGTAAGTGTGATAAAATATGATAAAAACCATCAAAACAGACATTGGGAAAGATTTTTATCTGCTCCGCCATTGTAGGCGCATACACATTCGCCCATCTGTCGCTCTGCGCGTGCACCGGCAGTGAGACGGGTGCCGGTTTGTAGCGTTCTCTCTTCTGATTGGATACTAGTAGTGGGATCCCAGAAAAGTTTATTTGCCGATTACATGGAGCGAGTGACTGAGAGATCGGCTTTATGAAATGCGCACACTATATAAGTGATCACTGTATGAATAAAGGGCGATTTAACACGTATATTAACATAAATAAATCGCTCACTTCACCTTTAAGGTTATTAATGTGAAAAATGTGTGCAGAAAGGGTGGTAGAGTTTTATAGACAGTGGCTTAAAGCTCTGAAAAAAACAGTCAAAGTTTAACCAGCTGCAATTGGTCAATGAAAATCTTTTTTTAAATACAAAATAAAACAGAGCAGCAGAGTGCTGAGTTTGACATTAATGTATTTGAATGACTGGAAATGTACATTATGCTGACGACAAACATGGGGTTGTGTTATTAGCCAAAATTAGCCAAAACAGGAGCATGTCAGGAAACAGGGGAAGCTTCAAACTAAACAAAGAAATACACTTCTCTCTACAGTTGAGGTAAAAAGTAGTTGTCCTAAAATGTTACCTTTCTTGATGACAGGCACCTGGGACATATGGCCAGTGTTGTACGTGGGCATAGACAGGTGGGACATGTGTATCTTTGGTGAGGACAGGTGGCTGGGCGTCCCTACAGGAGAGTAGTTAAAGATGGCTGAACCGTAGCTTTGCCGACGGCCTTCGCGCCGGTTGCTGTCAATAGCTGCCTGGAGCTCGCCGGGGGAGCTGAGGCCCCGCTTCTCACATTCATACGGGTAGAGGTACTTCATATACCTGCAGGGAAGAGGAACAATTCACTCACTCACTCTGTCTGTAACACTGTGTGACATGTACTTCATGAATTCAGACACACACTTCTGTCTGCCTGTCCTCCTGTCATGTGCTCTGGTCATTTGCACTGAAACACACACACACACACACACACACACACACACACACACACACACACACACACACACACAAATATAAAGAAATAAAAAGTCATGACAAACAAGTCAGGTTTCCCAAAGTTACCTGGGTACTGAAGTGCGTATAAAAACACTGACTGTTTATAAACTCATTTTGTTTCAGCAATTTAACACAATGTATTACCGAATATGACCAATTCAAAACCTATACACATTAAGCACAGTATATGTAGTGTAGGGGCATTTCTATTCTGAAGCTGTCTTGACCAGATATCTCAACCCATTGAGATATCTGAGTGTAACATCTAGCGTGGGTCAATACAACACAGCAAATGATGATTCTGTCATGAACAATCAATGATGCTTAAACCTCCTACCATGGACTTAATGTTTATGAAACCATCTTATTTATCCTCTGATGATCATAAATGACCTGTAACAGCAATCGAGACCATCAGTGAAAAGATTGCTATTTTTATATAGTTATTATTAATGCTTTTGCTTGGGTCAGAATTCCCCGCCAACTCAGACCAAACGATTTACAGCAGGCAGACTCGAAAAGCCTGTGTTTATATATTCTAAATCAAAGCTTGCTTTACTTCAACATGTTACTATGAAAGGACAGAGGCTGGATTGTGAGAGGAGGAATCCTGTTGGAAGACATTGCAAACTTACAACACTAAGGTGCTGTTTATACGAAAACACGAAACGGTGCACTTTATCATTTACATGAAAACAGCAAACGCAGGCATGAAACCACAAGTTTTTGAGATGAACTCCCAGGGAGGAAATTTTGGAAAAAACAACTGTTTTGGTTTCTTGTAAACACCGAAACCATTTTCCCTGGTAACGCTGACGTCACGGCTCCACTTCACACATGCGTAGTCTATAACATTTGCTGTCAAAATACCCACACGCGAGTTATAAAGTTAGAAGATAACATGCACAGTGTCTCCGCGGCACCATCAGTGATCAGCGGAGAGTGTCGTGCAGGGCACAAATATAACACCCGCCAATTTAGTCTAAGCGATTAGTAAGTTATTGAGACCACCCGCCACTTTGGCTGGAGAAAGATTTGTGCTCTGCCGGTTTCTCTAGCAAAATAAACGTGTCTCACCCCCTATATGCCAGGGACACGGCTCTCTCTTCATTAAAAAAACACTATCCATAGTTCAGCGCGCAGCGGTTAAGTTACTGTTCACACAAAAGGAGCATTAAGGCTTCACAGTAAAAGCATTTCACTGGCTAAACATTATAGCATTTCACTGGACAAACATGAGTTGACTTTTATTTTTAAGTACGCCTAACAGGAAAGTAGCCGCTCACAAAGCCCCTTCACTATCAGCAAGTCTTCTGTTTTCACAAGTTCAATGCGGTGAAATAAAAGGACAGAAACCTTGTCATTGATAATAATTGTAACCCTAAGCTGGCTTGCCATGCCATTGGCTTGGCATGCTTACAACAGCCCGTTTCCTCTGAAAACATGTACGAGTGAAGATTTCAAATAAATTGCGTCGGAACGGTTTAACTTTTGAAACCAAAAACGGGAAAACTGTCATGTTTTCACTGTGTAAAGGGCCCCTAAGAGTCTGATGTACTAAGAGCCCAAATATAGAGTGCTTAATTGTGTGAGCATTCTAACAGTTTTTATACACACAGATGTTTAGTGTATCAGGCCCTGAGACTGTAGATTAAGTGCCAAGCCATGTCAAATACTATAATTAGCATGAATCACAGCAGCAGGATTGGCAGGTAGAGACACATACCACTGCTGCAGGAAATAAAGATGACTGTGCTTTTTAACATGTCTAGACACGTCTTATCAAATAAGCATCTGATCATATTCTAATCATAGCAGACGAAGTTAAGCAACAGATAACACCGTATTTACAATATAAAAAACAAAGTATCTCCTTCTAACACTTGTGTCTGTCTTGCTGTTCGGAGTGTCACATTGCACATTTCAATTTAACTTATCTACTTTTTACTTTCTATTCTATTTTACATATACTGTTTTATATTGCACAGAAAATTCCTTTGCATTACTTAGTATTTAGAATTTATCTTATGCAAATATTGTTTATGTTTATCTTGTTTATCTTATTTAACTCTATATTTTTATTTTATTTTATTGTTCCAACTTAACTGTGGGCCAGAGATAAACGCCATTTCCCATACTGATGTATGTCTTGCATATATCAGAACATACAATAAAAGACTTTGACTTAAAAAAATAAATAAAAAAAAGTGCGCGTCGAGGTTTATCAGTCATGTGCCGTATATACTCACTGTGTTCGGAGAGTGAAAGCTGCACTGGTAATAGAGGTAGGGAGGTTAAGGCCTTTGGTGATCTCACGCCATATTTTCTTATTGATGACTTCCACTAAGCCGCCTTTCTCTGTGACCAGCTTGTAGAGCGTGTAGAGATCCAACACCTGCTTGGCCATGATAGGAATCCGATTCACCGGAGTCCCTGCAGAAAAGCAAAAAAACACAATATCCACAATCAATTCCATTAACTTTGCTTCCTCGCATCAATAGGACCCCGCACCATCTTATAAGGCCAATCTCTCTCTCTCTCTCTCTCTCTCTCTCTCTCTCTCTCTGGACCCAGTTAAATGTCTTGACAGCTCTGTTCACATTAGGAATTATAACTTTCCAAAATGTTCCTAAGAAACTAAAAAACAAACTCATCCCACTTCACTATGCCAAACCTAAAAGCTGTTCCTTGTGCACGACAATTCAACAAAATTTACATACCCGGCATGAAATAAAATAGTAGGGCCTAGGTAACAAGGGTAACAACAAAACCACAAATAAATCCATCTTGACTTGTTTAAAACACAAATAAAATCATAAGAAAAATGGGAGGTCATCTTCTCTATTAATAACTGCCAACCCTCTCCCTTATTAGCAAAATAATGGGGCTGGGTTAATAATTTGTATTTGCAATTTAATGTGAGGCAATAAAGAGAGAGCGGCTGCTCTTTGTGAAGATTCCAAAGTGGTTGACCCTGAGATAATTAACCTGCATTTTGCTGATAGAGTTCCAGTGTGCCCATTGGATTTACCATAATAGCGATCAATAGCCGCAGATATATAGTGCAAACAACAGCACTGGGGCCCATACAGTGAGGGGGGAGGGAGAGCTCTGAAGTATCGTCTGAGGTGGTAAAACCACATCAATTAAGGCCAGTAATTACGGCTTCATTTGGCAGTGCTGACATGTGAACGTATGAGACACTATTAAAACAAGAGATTGATGTTTCCCTTTGCTCACAAGACAATACCAGCAGTGAGTGTGAAGCTGCATTGCTCTGAGGAGGAGGCAGTAAGGGAGAGGAGCTGGATTTAGACTGAAGAAAAATATATTGTGGCAAGTAATGAACAGACATTCTCAACAGGCAAAGGCTTTGTGAGTTGATCTGAAACAAATGAAACAATGGAATTCAGAGGAACTAAAAAAGTTGATGGAGGAAGTTCATGAAAAATAATCATTTTTTTGTCGCTATGTGTACAGGTAATGTTGACTGGGTGACTCCCCATGGGCAGTTGTTTATATAAGTCAAAAGGAAAGCCTAACAAAAACCATAAAGATAAGAAATATTCTTGTTGTAGCTCAACAGAGGTCCAGCTGACTGATGAATGGGCCAAATCAAGCCACACATTACTCCTCTATTCCTAAACTATACACCTGATTTAAATATCTTCTATATATAAAGTACTTATAGTATTTATCTTAACTCTTTATTTGAAAATGGATTAAGACCAAGTAGCAGCGTGGTAAGGTTAATTCATTTAGATTGATTTAGACTTTGAGCATTTGGGTTGCCAGAGCCTTTAAGTTAAATTAGTTTTAGTAAGGATAGGGCTGCAGTATAATTGTTCAAACCTATAGTGTTTACTATTTGTGGGAGCATTTAATGTGTACACATATCCCTCTTTGATGTCTTTACACTGTGTTTTCTGTGTTCACTTTATTAGACATGTAACTAACAGCACAGCTTGTGTTGCAAGTGTAGGGAAAACACACCCTTGAAATACAAGTGATATGATGTTAAAACACAATCAAAGTGCATCGGTAACACTTTACAATAAGGGTACATTAATTAACTGTTAGTTAATGCCAAGTAAATGCTATTAAGGGTTAGTGAATGCTATTAAGGGTTAGTTAATGCTATTAAGGGTTAGTTAATGCATAGTAAGTGTCAATTAAGCATTAAGTAAGTGTTAATGCTTAGTTATTAACAGTTAGTTAATGCTTCGCTAACTAATGTTTAGTTGAGCATAAACTAAGCAAAAATGTTAGTTAATGCTTAGTTTATTATTATTGAGCATTTACTAAGCATTTATTAACAGTTAGGTAATGCTTAGTACATGCTTATTAAGCCTTAATTAAGCATTAACTAACAGTTAATTAATGTACCCTAATGGTAAAGTGTTACCAGTGCATCTTTAACTTAACCCCCACAACATCATAACCACAGACATTTAACCAAACATTAAAGCAGATCATTCTGAGGTAGCCTGAATGAACACAATCTTGAACTAAAAACTGGAGGCATGGACGGGGATTAAAACAGATACTTGTAATGTTTGCTTGTGAAATTGAGAAAATGAGAGCATTCACGTTTTATGTGGAATGAACGAAAACAAATAAATAAAGAAATCTGTTTTTCATAGGAATTGTATGAACTAGGGTTGCCACCTTGGACTAAGGAAAAAAAGGGACACTTGATGTTTGGGGCGGGGGGCTCGGCCATTATTAGGCTACCAGTTCAGACTGCCCAGTGTAATGACCAGTGGTGGGCCGTCAGGGCCAGCAGGGCCTTCTCTGCTGGCTCTGTCAAAATCCAAATAATATATATTTTTTTGTTGTTTAAAATTATATTAATTTGTGTTTAAATGTGTCTGAATTTAATTAAAAAATACAGTACGTTACAAAAATAATTAAATTTTTTTTGCAATATAGTTATTTTTTGTGAGGCTGAGCTGGATTTCCCAGGCATATCTCATCTAAACGCATCACAGCTACGTGGAGCAGCAGGACCTGCACTAGAAGTAATGCTGGCCTTTCATTGAAGCTGCCGTCTCCTATTGGATAATAACGTTGACTGACGTGTCTCATCAGCCAATCAGATTTTGATGTGTAGTGACAGCCCGCCCCAAGGCCCAGCGATTTCTCAGCCGCTTGCCCCCCGTGATGTCATCAGCGAAGTTTGAAACTTCAGCGGGCTATTAGCATTGTGATGTGAGTGAACTACTATGGCCATCTTTCACACAACCTACTGCTCCCGACCCGTTGCCGATCTAGCGTGGCTATTTAAAGGTGATAGTTTAACATAGTTTAGATATAGTTTCGACAGGAATACTACACATAAGCTGGATGGGCTGACAACGTTTTTTTGCAGCACTTCACTGACTGTAACTACGACGCTATGACTGGCTAACAGTTAGCACCGAGTGGAGCAAGTTACCGGTATGTTGCTGGCCGTGTCTGCTTTTAAACCTGTGAAGGAACATGGCACATCACGGATTTTAACAGCTTTAATGACTTATAGGATCCGAGAATGGATTTCCTCTACAAGTGATGGGTGAGTGTTACTTTTGGCTGTGTCTATCTGTGAAGAGATAACATTGTTTTATGGGGGTTTAAAACCATTTTGTTTGTTTGTTATGTGGACAGTGGGTGATGCTGTTTTTCATTGTTGATGCCGCTTTCTAAGCATAATATGGGAACTAGGGATGGGGCCGATCCGATCCAGTATCGGTATCGGCTCCGATATGGGCGAAATCTACGGATCGGATATCGGACTGACAGCTCCGATATAAAATCCGATAAAAAAAATAAAAAAAATTAATTAATTTTTTTAATTTTTTTTTTATTTTATTTTTTATAAACTATGAAAGAGCGAAAGCCCCGCGCGAGCAGATGCCGACGTTCGGTGGAGGGAGATATGATTTGAATACTCGTTCTAAAAAAACACACCAAAGTCTGAGTTTCTTACTTTTTCCCGTGGAAGTGAACAGAGCTGTTGTTCCGTTCCAAATCAGCTGTGCCATCGTAGCTTAAACGAGTTTATTAATCCATCCTGGAACATGCGTTTTCGGTGATTTATAAATCCAAACAAAAGATCCAATATTGTTAGTCTTCTGTGTCCATATTATATCCATTATTGACCGCGTATTCCTATGATGCAAGGCAGTCACTGTTGTTTGGCAATAGCAGCGCTGCATAGGGAATGTAAACAAACAGCTAAGCTAAGCTAACGTTAGCATTTCGCCAAGCACTGCTTTCCCTTCCGAGATCACGCTAATGTTGTGGTATAAAGTTAAGGGAAACACATATGCTGATATTCTTCCTCCCTCTCTGTATTCCTACTGCGCTTGGTGCCGCTTTTACTTTGCCTCGCTCTGACAATGTTATGTAGCCAACAGCTGGTGTATCACCGATTGCTCTTTGAAAGGACGGTGGCCAACTAGGTCAAAGTTCAAATAATTTGATAATTTATTTTAAATGAGCATTACATTTATATTTTAACAATTGTTGTATATATAACGTGTATATCTGAGTAGTAATATTTGCTGACAACATATATTGCAGTTTAAGCTACTTGTGCAAAAAAAACAACATAAAATATATATATAAAATATATATATTTGGAATACTGAATTGAGCTTCGAATGCAAACTTAAACAAGTTTTTGGATATTCGAATTATTCGGCCCGGCCCGAATGCATTTGTGTATTTCTTGCTCTTTTAAATAAGAATTGCTTAAGCCTTCCTAGCCTTACACATAAAGTCACCACAAACAAAGAATTGTATAATAATTATGATATCGTATCGGACAGTATCGGTATCGGCCGATATCCAAAACCCAGATATCGGAATCGGATCGGAACTAAAAATAGTGGATCGGTGCATCCCTAATGGGAACCAACTCTCAACTACACTTCTTCTTAATATGCTGGTTGGATTGGCTCATTGGCATGTTTCATTTTTGTTATTGAAGTGAATGCGGCGCACTGGTAATATTGTCGCTATACAAAATTGAATCCGTTGAAGTTGCGCAAGCATCCGGTGAACCCTATTACAATAACTGGATGCTTGTGTTGTGTAGTGTTATGCGTTTGCAAACAGTTGTCGAGTGACATGAAATATCTGATGGTGATGGTGAAGTAGTCTATCTCTGTGGTTGTTGAAGATCAACTGTCAAGCTCTTCATGTTATGCATTAGTGTATACTGTGATTTTAGCCTATATTTTGTATGTGGCTGTGTTGGCTGTATCGGCACCTGACGTGTGTGTTTCTCAGTGTTTGGGGGGGGGGGAGGGGTTGGTCGGAGTTCGCTACTGAAGGCCCTGACTGAAACCCCACGGTACGCTACTGGTAATGACCTTTAATAACCATACACACCTACAGTGCTTCACTGAATAGCCTAAATATAAGGAAATAAATCATCATGGCCCCTCAACTAGCAGGTGAAAAATAGAAAATCAAGTGCAAAACAAAAGCATTATTAGCTATGTCTTATGGACACACATACAGGAATAAGTTTTCTACGTGTAAATTCAATACTGTTCATAAAAAGTAGCTTTCCACCTTGTATCTGTTGCAATGGACCCCTCCATCATATAACATGGGTCTGCAGACCAATCTACTGAAATGTTTTTACAGTTGCAGAGTAAAGAGTGCTGCCTGAAAAATAATGTTCCTTCTGCATCTCAAGATTTGATTTAAATCTAAATTTTAAGGGCGCTCCGGTGGCGTAGTGGATGGAGCGCGTACCATATTGGCTCGGGCCTTTGTTGCAGTGGTCGCGGGTTCGAGTCTGATCCGTGGACCTTTACTGCAGGTCATCCCCCCCCCCCCCCCTCTCTCTCTCTCTCTCTCTCTGTCTCCCCATTTCAACTCTGTACTATCTAATAAAGCTTGAAAATGCCTAAAAATCTAAATTTTAAGAGTCTGGGCCTATTATCTCATAATCCGTCTATGAACCAACTGGTTTACACAATCTTTTTTATTTTTGCGGGGAGCATGCACAAGCATTATTTATAGAAAAAAAAAGAAATGTGGAGGGCCCCCCACAGGGTCTTGAAACGGGCCCTGCGATCATTAAGACCGCCCCTGCACGCTTGTCGTGCCGCTTGACGAAACGCTGCGCCTTCTCTCTGCCCGCTCGCCTCGCCATTGACAATGCATTAGTGGGCGCAACAAACGCCTCGGCCCGTGTGAAACGGCCTTAACTACTGAACCAATGAAATCAAATGAGGTTCTGGCATTTTCCCCAAAAAACAGGACAAATTGTGACCCAGGAGAGATTTTTCTTTTCCTGGGACAGCTGGTGAAAAAAGAGAACAATTTCGGGAAAAACGGGACAGGTGGCAACACTAGTATGAACTGTAGTGAAAGACCAGGATCATTGAACTATACAGAGAACAAGCGAGACACCCCCAGCCTCCACCTTCCACACGCAGCTTTTTCTCTCTCCTGCCACTGAATATAATTTGTATCTGTGCTGATCTATAAAACTATTATTTTTGGTGAAGACACAATAGCCAACCAAACAAGGATTGAGGTAATAAATAAAAGACTCAGCCTTTGTCTGAGAAGAGACAGGCCTCTTAAAAGAAGAGTTATGTGCTTTCAATACTGAGGGTGATGTATTTGTCTCTGTGATTCCCTGAAAGAGATATGAGGAATAAAGAGTGGAGCGTGGAGGGCCTTTTGTCAGCATAAACTATCTCATCAGGCCATGTATCATTATGACAATAAGCCATTGGTGGACAAGGAAGAAGGAGGACATCCACTTTGCCACAGTCTTAACAGTGCTATTCAGTTCATCTCTTCAGCTATACTAAAAGAAGTGCAGTGTGTTACTGGTATAATGTGTAAGCATCAGGGCAGTAGTAATGCATTAATCATCTTTCTGCTTGGCTTCATGGCTGATGTGTTAATGGGTAATGGGAGGAGAATCTACCCTGCTCTTTGAACCTGTCAGCTGAAGGATTAATGCAGCGACGCAGGACAACCCAACAGTTTATCTACTGCTGCTCCACTCACTCAATGGAGAGGGCGGAACGCACACACTGTCAAACATCACCAGGATATATGAACAACACAATGTTATGGGGACCGAAGCACAATTCAATTGGCCCTCCCAACTCAAACAGTAGTGAAAGAGCCAATAAGCGCTCTTGTATAAAGTAGGAACCAATCTTTGGTTCCTCAGTTTCTACCCGGACATTGAAACACTTTTTGACTACACACAACCCAACTTACATCAAGGTCTATTTTTGTATGTTGGTTTTAGAGCGTGTAGCTAAATACAGTGGAAATAAACAAAACAAATGTTTTAAACAGCAAGAAAGACTCAGACTTTCATTCATCAATACCGGACAAAGGTCATCAAGCATATAAACAAAGCATCTCGGGGCCTAAAGCTTGGTCTTGGCCTCTATAAGTAGGTTATGTCGTAGATATCGTATATTTTTTTCTTGTCTACAAATCAATAGACAATAATGAATAATATTGTGTTGAGTATTGTGTGTATGAAATGCAAATCACAGCTTGATATATCTTCTTCCTATGTGCTGTAGAGCTCAATTGTTGTCTAATAATATTAACCAATGAGCCAGGGTGAGATGTTTCTCTCATTCAAATACTCACAAGAGCACCAAAGGTGGATTAATCCGCTCCTGAAAATAGTCCCAGACAATTGAGATATCCATATTCAGTAGGAACCAATGGGCTGGGTCCTGAGAACCTCGGACAAGGCAGGAAAGTCAGTGTACAAAGGGACATGGTTGATATTAGGTTTTTTAACAAGTTCTTTTTTGACATTTAAATAGTACAACAATTATTTACTTAACCTTGAAGAAGATAATCCAGGGAAGGAGAGTCTAATGCCACACTAGCAGCTTGGTGAGGGTTAGGGTTACACACACATTGGTGTCATTCTCATTCAAAAATAAAAAAACTAACTAAGATGTCTAAAGGTTGAAGTCCAGAAGTTTTTTCTTAGATCTTTAATACTTTTTGGTGAAGTGACTGATTTGACCTGACTAATGTTTTAGCATGCTAACCTTAGCAACTAACACAAACAGCTGAGTCTGATGCTGGAGCTTTTGAAGGTATTGGTCATAAACCAAAGTAGGCCTATTGGAGAAACTGACATTTTGACCTGGCTGCACAATATATCAAATTTTTATCACAATGACGATATTGGCTTCCCACGATGACGTGTACAGGAATGTGCGATATTTGTGAGCGTGTGCTCCGCTGCGAAGCAAATCAATCACTCCCGAAACCACTCGCTGATCATGTGCCTGTCCATGCTCCAGAGAGCTGTCAATCAAAGTCCAGTGGCTCCGCCCCCAAAGGGTGAATAACTTTCCGCCCGCATAGATAGAAAGCACTCCACGAGCGAGCGGAAGCTGCTGCCTATTGTGCGAGCGAGAGCAGATATCTGCGCATGTGAAATCACATACAGGTCCTTCTCATATAATTAGCATATTGTGATAAAGTTGATTATTTTCCATAATGTAATGATAATAATTGAACTTTCATATATTTTAGATTCATTGCACACCAACTGAAATATTTCAGGTCTTTTGTTGTTTTAATACTGATGATTTTGGCATACAGCTCATGAAAACCCCAAATTCCTATCTCAAAAAATTAGCATATCATGAAAAGGTACTCGAAACGAGCTCTTAACCTAATCATCCGAATCAACTAATTAACTATAAACACCTGCAAAAGATTCCTGAGGCTTTTAAAAACTCCCAGCCTGGTTCATTACTCAAAACCGCAATCATGGGTAAGACTGCCGACCTGACTTCTGTCCAGAAGGCCATCACCCTCAAGCAAGAGGGTAAGACACAGAAAGAAATTTCTGAGCGAATAGGCTGTTCCCAGAGTGCTGTATCAAGGCACCTCAGTGGGAAGTCTGTGGGAAGGAAAAAGTGTGGCAGAAAACGCTGCACAACCAGAAGAGGTGACCGGACCCCGAGGAGGATTGTGGAGAAGGGCCGATTCCAGACCTTGGGGGACCTGCGGAAGCAGTGGACTGAGTCTGGAGTAGAAACATCCAGAGCCACCGTGCACAGGCGTGTGCAGGAAATGGGCTACAGGTGCCGCATTCCCCAGGTCAAGCCACTTTTGAACCAGAAACAGCGGCAGAAGCGCCTGACCTGGGCTACAGAGAAGCAGCACTGGACTGTTGCTCAGTGGTCCAAAGTACTTTTTTCGGATGAAAGCAAATTTTGCATGTCATTCGGAAATCAAGGTGCCAGAGTCTGGAGGAAGACTGGGGAGATGGAAATGCCAAAATGCGTGAAGTCCAGTGTCAAGTACCCACAGTCAGTGATGGTCTGGGGTGCCATGTCAGCTGCTGGTGTTGGTCCACTGTGTTTTATCAAAGGCAGGGTCAATGCAGCTAGCTATCAGGAGATTTAGGAGCACTTCATGCTTCCATCTGCTTTATGGAGATGAAGATTTCATTTTTCAACAAGACCTGGCACCTGCTCACAGTGCCAAAACCACTGACCATGGTATTACTGTGCTCAATTGGCCTGCCAACTCTCCTGACCTGAACCCCATAGAGAATCTGTGGGATATTGTGAAGAGGAAGTTGAGAGACACCAGACCCAACACTGTGGATGAGCTTAAGGCCGCTATCGAAGCATCCTGGGCCTCCATAACACCTCAGCAGTGCCACAGGCTGATTGCCTCCAAGCCACGCCGCATTGAAGCAGTCATTTCTGCGAAAGGATTCCCGACCAAGTATTGAGTGCATAACTGAACATAATTATTTGAAGGTTGACTTTTTTGTATTAAAAACACTTTTCTTTTATTGGTCGGATGAAATATGCTAATTTTTTGAGATAGGGATTTTTGGTTTTTCTTTACTTTTTTGCCAAAATCATCAATATTAAAACAATAAAAGGCTTGAACTACTTCAGTTGTGTGTAATGAATCTAAAATATATGAAAGTCTAATGTTTATCAGTACATTACAGAAAATATTGAACTTTATCACAATATGCTAATTATATGAGAAGGACCTGTACATCCCCTCGTGTCTCTTTTTTGTGTGTGCCGCATTTATAACCCAATACTAACTCCGTACAGTCAGTGTAGAAGAGGAAACTGGTGAATGTACCGTTACCGCGCTGATCTGCTAATATCATAGCCTGGTCCAACCAGACCATCGTACTTCATTTCATTTGTACAGAAGGTCTGGAAGTGCTGTAATTGGCAAACGTCCACTCACTTGGAGGCAGGTGTCTGTCGAAGTTTAGAACTATTGGATCTGCCCAGTGTCACTCTGCATTAGCCAACCAATCGCATCACGTTTGGTCGTCACGTGTCTCATGAGCCGGCTTTTGACGGTGCCTTCCAGTTGGACAGGGAACTTGGAAATTTCCAACTTCACTACATATTGTAGTCTATGAATCTACTGGTACCTGGCAACAGTAATTTGTTAGAGCCTAACGTTTAGTTATTTGGACGAGAAAGGTTTTAGGCGTCCATACTTTCGCGAGCAGATGCACTGGAACACAGACAGGTCGGAACTCGGAACTACCAAGTCGGAAATCTCCGTCTTCCGAGTATAAAGGAACGCAGCATTCAACTGAATGCGACGTCATCGTTCTCAGCCACTCGCTCTGTTCGCTGATTGGACGACTGTAGATTCTCCGGCGAAAGCTGGGAAATGCACTGTACACCCTGACTGACTACTGAAGGGAAAATGAAATTTGGCCGGAAGTAGGCGGGCGGGCGGAGCCAGGCTACTAATATCACTGGTTTCTTCTTTGACATGCACAGCAGCATACAGATCCCGGGAATAGAACAATGGCTTACAGACCGCTCGTGATGACACGTTAAACAGCTGTTGCTACTGGCGAATCGCGGCCATTTAATAACGTGCATAAATTATAACCTATTACAGCGATCGTGAAACTCTATGCACTTACTCAAACAGGTGATGCAAAACAAATTCAGAAAAAGCACGTTTCAACCGTGGAATGATAGATTACTGCGCCAACTTGCACACTCACACAACAGACGCTCCGGCTGACTGACGTCACCGCCGATAACTGGCAGTTATAATGTCATCCGCACTGAATAAAACACATCTTAAAACACTATAAGAAAATAACAAACAATGAAAACTATAAACTTTGGGGCCTTTTCTACAGTCAGTGCCTCTGTTTCACCGGCGTTCACACAACCTGTGTTGCTGAGTGTTACCTGCCCATTCCTGTGTCCGTCCTTTCAAATTAAATTCTGGCATGGCAGAGCCATATAGGTTGTGATTCATTTTGATAAGGCACAGCTCCTAGTATAAATATTTTAGTTATACATTTTGGACACAATTTTATTTAGTTTAAAATCAAGTTTTATACACATCCATCATGCAGGTACAATGAATGGAGTAAAATAGTTTATAGTTTGCTTCTAGGAGATGCAATGAGGTCAGGTGACTAAAAACCTTATTTGTCTGCAAAGATGTGTTATTTAACAGAAATGTAAAACAAGGAAAAGTTAAAGCAGTGCTCTGTGGATTTGATTTTGTGCAAAGTTTTGGTACAATATTTAGATTTATATTTTTCTTTGTGGAAATGCATTGATTTCTGGTTAGCACTGAGGATACATTTTTTTATGCAAAAATTTGTACATTAGCAGGAATATTGCATAGTCAATCACATGGATATGAAAGCAGTGTTGTTTTTACGTGACAATCCAATACAAATATTTGACTCACTAAAATTACTGAATAATCGTGGTAAAATATCAATATTGACCAAAATAATCATGATAATCATTTTGGCCATAATCGTGCAGCCCTATTACATAGTATGTGATACTGAAATACAACATGGTGACATAATGTCCTTGTCACGTTGAACAGAAGAATGTTCAATAGTTTAATGATTTGCTGAAATGTGAAAATGAGCAATGAACAATGATACAATTATGTAAAACATGATGTGAAAAAACATTTATATAAGCGATGTAGTTAGCATTTCATTTTTTGTTCAGATACAACACTGTACATATGCTACTCATTTAAATAAAACTTTTTAACAGTGTTTTACTGTGAAAAATGTAAACCGGTTTTTACAAAACCAAAAGGTCTCACATATTGGTATCTAAATACAACAGCCGCCCAAGAACATTGCCTGAATAGAATGCAGCCTTAAACTGTGTGGGAACTTCAAATACAGAAACAAAAACAACAACTTACAAATTCATATTGTAGTCATGACAGAAAATGCACAAACCATTGCACACAGCCACCTTGTTTTTTCCCTGTGCTATTTATGTGAAGACTCCATTGAAAGACACAGACAAACATTCAAACGGGGAAATGTATTGAAAGGTGAGCGCAGGATGCCGCAGCAAGGTAAAGAGGAAAATGTAGTGTCAGCGTTATCGAAGACTGCTATTTAAAGGCGACTCTTAAGTTGCCTTTTCTTCTGCCACATATTATTCTTAATTAGGTGGAGGACAAAAGTTGACTTATACGAGTAAAAAGTGCTGATGGTAGTCCTGAGAGATAATAATCAATTAATAACCAACCGGCAGGAGTAAATCACCCGGGGTATTTCTCAACACACAAAGGCAGCCATCAGAGCCATTGTTCTGCTTTACTTTTGATGGGATCTTCTCAAAGAGGATTCCATGTCTCTGCTTCCAAGACTGAAGAGCTCAAACAAAAGGTTTTCACACCATCTGCTGCATGATTCAGGTTCTTCTGACAAGAGGAAATATGGCACGCATGTCCTTCTAGCAGGAGAAAAAAAAGTACAACCTGTTTTACAGAATCATGAAC
The DNA here is from genome assembly GCA_949357725.1 of Hyperoplus immaculatus. NCBI lineage: Eukaryota > Metazoa > Chordata > Actinopteri > Uranoscopiformes > Ammodytidae > Hyperoplus > Hyperoplus immaculatus. The sequence continues at coordinate 2,441,459 of OX442351.1, forward strand.
ACACTATTCAATAAGTAGGCTATACTGTAGTAGCTTTAAAAAGATGGTTTCATCAAACCTGCAAACCACTCTCTCTTTCACACACACACACCATAGTGTTTCCTCCATAGTTTTTCCTCCATTCACTCTATTTCCTGGGACATGTCTGATTGTCCTTGCCTCATTCCAGATACTTGGACATGGACTTATGTCATGCGCTGGCTTCTGAGCCACTCCCTCTGTTCGCTGATTGGACCGGCAAAAATCTGGCTGAGAAACCCTAAGGGTGTATTCACACATGCCGTGTTTAGTTCGGTTGAAACGAACTCAGATGCACTTCTGCCTTCGGTGCGTATCTTTCAGGCAGGTGTGAATACAGCAATCGCACTCGGGGGCGGACCAAACAAACGCTCCGAGACCCAGCTGAAGAGGTAGTCTCGGTGCGTTTCCAAACGCACTCTGCTGCAGTTCGTCTGTGGTGTGAATTTGTCCGGACTCGATCCGACCCAAATGCAGGAGGCACTGTGCCTTTTCTTTCTTTTCTTTTTTATTAAATAGCCGTCAGCTTCACATTATGGGAAAGTGCTGTTGTCGCCATTGTTAGGACGATAAGTTGTGGTTTGACCGGGAGCCCAGAACAATATAGTACATTTGATCGAGAGGACGCGTAAAAATGCTGAATGTGTTCAGCGATCAGATGAAGGAGAGGGGAGCGTCTCCCGCACAGTGCCAACAGGTTCACACTGCGCATGAAGTGTGCGTTTTTATTTTGCTTCCCATGTAGGCCTACGGGACCGTCAATAGGCTACTATCCCCGTGTCAGTTTGGAGCTGAACTGCGCCGACCCAGCTGATACACAGCTTAATCAGCTGAGTGTCAGCTTGAGCCTATTCTTCTCCCGTGACGCGCGTCCAGCACCAAAAATACAGTAAAAATTATGTTTCATATCGTAGGCTACAAGCCACTTAATGTGGCATTGACATAGGGCTACACATTATCACCATATGAAACAACAATAATTTGATGTTTTTCTTCTTTATTTATAGGTTAGATGTAGGCCCTTTTATTATTTTTAACCCCATATTATATCAATGATATATATTTCGCAGTTTTAACTTCGTGCTTCCTGTTTCTCTCCACCCCAGAATGTCTGTCCAATGAATGAATGACCTCAGATCACGTGTGGTTTTGCTTCGTAATGCTGGTTCACTTGCAAAAGGGGCAATATGAAAGTGGACCACACCAAACAAAAAAAATCAAACCTCTATTTGGTCTGGACCAAAGCAAGTGAACTAGCGGACTTTCCAAGTGTGAATACACCCTAAGAATATACCGCAGGCCCAGACTGACTACTAAAGGGAAATTAACTGTTTTTTTTTTCGATCGCTAAACCACAGTGGGCACAACTGTAGCTCAATGTGCAAAACTCTAACTACAGTCTGCACTACCAACAGTCATTGGAGCTGAACAGTTCATATCACCTGCAAAATAGGCTCAGTGCAGCAAACACTATGAACCAGCCTCATTGAGATAACGCACACTCAGAACACACTCAGAGTAGAAACACTAGCATCAAACCCCAATACACAAAATACAAACTTTGAATTTTTACAGTTTTGAATAATTTGAGTTACTTCACACAAATAAAGTAAACATTTCTTTGAGGAAAGTGTGAAATTAGTTCACATGAAATGTTATAACATACCAGTTATGTTTAGGTAAACAAAAATAAATGAAGATCAGAAGTTTGCTTCAATAGATACATCTTTTTATTTTATTTTTTATTGATAGCATTTCCAAATGTAGTATGTATCTGTGTAAATATTATATAATTGTAATACAGAAATCAATTCCTGTAATGTTGTCATTTACTGTAAGGGTGCAACTCTTACATTATTGTTTGCTTGAAAATTCGTAATACAGATTCAACTTTAGATCTTTGCAGATTGCATTGCACCCTCAACCCTGCCTCTCTCAATGAGAGACCATGATTCACAACAGGGTCTATCAGTGTTGCCCTTACTGTATTTCATCATAAATTACAGCTCAATGTCTTCTATGTCTTCCTCCACACATCCAGTCTCACTGCTTCTCTTCTCCCTCCAACAACCTGTCTTCCTATTTTTGAGCTTTCCTTAGTATGTTCACTGACAAGTCTAAAACAAGACACTTAGTGTTTCAGTTGAAATGGCAATCAGCAGTGTTTGAAATGCACTATGCTGATATCCATTCTGTTTTGAATGTGTGGTTTACAGTTGTGACAGCAGTGTGTAAGCATTTGAACAAAGTGCTAGAAATCCACAGTGTTGTGCAGGCTGTGGTTAAGCCATGAGATAAGTGTGTAAAGTTTTGAAAATTGTGTTTAAGCAATGAAAAACGATCTAGAGTTTGGTCCACATGAACCGCTGCTGTGCATAGTGTAGTTAGAGTTTTGCACTTGTCGTTCCAGTTGTGCCCACTGTGGTTTAGCGATCGAAAAAAACTGTAAAATAAAAAGACGTATCTCTTGAAGCGAATGTCTGATTTTCATTTATTTTTGTTTACCTAAACATAACTGATATGTTATAAAATAAACAATTTCATGTGAAATAATTTCACCCTTTCATCAAAGAAAATATTACGTTATTTGTGTTAAGTAACTTAAATTATTCAAAACTGTAAATATTTAAAGTTTGTAATTTGTGTATTGGGGTTTGATGCTAGTGTTTATACTCTGAGTGTGTTCTGACTGACAGTATGTGTTATCTCAATGAGGCTGGTTCATAGTGTTTGCTGCACTGAGCCTATTTTGCAGGTGAAGTGAACTGTTCAGCTCCAGTGACTGTTGGTAATGCAGACTGTTGTTAGAGTTTTGCACATTGAGCTACAGTTGTGCCCACTGTGGGTTAGCGATTGAAAAAAACTGTAAATTGAGTGGAATGCCTCGTTTCCAAATACTTACATTCTTATATGCGTTTCAACCGGATCCGACCGAAAATACATTCATTCCTAAGTGATTCTCCGTAATGTCCGTTTTGCCTCAGAAACTCCTCCCCTCCGTAATATTTCTGTCCGGTATGTCCGTACTAAAAGTTCAAAAAGTTTAACTTTTTACTAGGGCAGTGTTAATTTTGGCAGCAAATTCTGATTTAGTCTTAGTCTTAGTCTTTTGAATATCACACCATTTAGTCTTAGTCCTATTCTAGTCATCTAAAATATTTTAGTCTTAGTCTAGTCTAGTCTACTAAATATAAGCAGATTTTAGTTTGACTAAATCTACAGCGGACTTCGTCGACTAAGTGTTTTTCTTCATTGAATGGTATTAAGGTTTGAATATGCAATACAGACACAGATTTAATGGTTGTAATACAAAACATGTATTCTATTTCATTAGTAATAATCTCACATACAATCAGTGTACCTGACTGGATAGGGGGGAGTGGGGGCTTTAAGAGCCTGTGCCCGGGGGTCCATTATCTCATGATCTGTCTATGAACCAACTAGATTCCACAATCTTTTTTCTTTTTGCGGGGAGCATGCACAAGCATTATTTATAAAAAAAAATTAAATAAAGAAAATATTTTAAAAAAGTGGGGGGCCCTACACTAGGTCTTGAAACGGGCCCCGAGATCGTTAAGGCCGCCCCTGGGCAGCAGCAACAGCACGCAGTTGAGGTGCTGATAAATTTGAGCAACTGCGCCTTCCTTTAAGCAACACTGCTGCCGCTGTGTGTGTGTGTTCGGACTTCTTTTGCATCAAAGCCTTTTAGATAATACAATTAGAGGTTTTAATTGAACGCTGTCCATGCGTCGGAGTTGATTTGTAACTTAAAAACAGAAACTAACGGACGGAGGCGGCAGTTTCACATGGCTCTGTGTATTCAAACTCGAGACATAGCCTACTACAAACAGATCGCGGAACTTAGCCGTTCCCCTAGACATCGTTAACGGGCAGGATATCCCTGACTATCATTTTTGTCCATCATACCGCAGAGTTTTTCAGCACAGCGGCTCACTCCACCCGCTCACACCTGCGCGGTCTTCCGTCGATTTTCACCGAGACAGGGTTGCATTCGCTGCTTTGCACTGATTGGATTTCTTCCCAACTTGTCCCACAAAAAGAGTAGTTCTGATTGGATCTCTTCTCCATTCGTCCCGCCCTAACAGTTTCGTCTAGTTCCTATTCGTAGACTATAGTGTCAGTTAAATTAGTCTCAGTCTTCGTCATCACATCTGCCTTTTTATTTAGTTTTTATTTAGTTTACGTCCGTGAAAAAGGTTCGTAGACGAATATCTTTCGTCATAGTCTTAGTCTACGAAATTAACACTGTACTAGGGCTGTCAAGCGATTAAAAAAATTAATCTAATTAATTACAGGTTCTGTGATTAATTAATCTAAATTAATCGCATACTTTTATGACACTTTTATACCTGTTTATAAACAGCTGTATAGCCTGCTACAGTTTGTTTCTCTCTCTCTCTCTCTGGCTCTCTCTCTCTCTCTCTCGCTCTCCGTCTCTCGTAACTTCTGTCTCCACAACAGACAGCGCTGCACTGCCACAGATGCCTATGCCGATTAATTCCCCATCGTCATACTCATAGGCAAAAATATTGACACACACACACACACAGGGCGGGTGTCCGTTTACGCGGGAGACGAGACAGCTAGCAAACAAAATTGTACACACGGAGGAAGATTGAGAGATACTTTTGAACCTACAGTATCTCACAAAAGTGAGTACACCCCTAACATTTCTTCAAATATTTCATTATATCTTTCCATGCGACAACACTGAATAAATGACACTTTGATACAATGTCAAGTAGTCAGTGTACAGCTTGTATAACAGTGTAAATTTACTGTCCCCTCAAAATAACTCGACACACAGCCATTAATGTCTAAACTGCTGGCAACAAAAGTGAGTACACCCCTAAGAAAAAATGTCCAAATTGGGCCCAAAGTGTCAATATTTTGTTTTGCCATCATTATTTTCTAGCACTGCCTTAACCCTCTTGGGCATGTAGTTCACTAGAGCTTCACAGGTTGCAACTGGAACCCTCTTCTACCCATTCATGACGACATCAAGGAGCTGGTGGATATTAGAGTCCTTGCGCTCCTCCATCTCCCGTTTTAGGATGCCCCAAAGATGCTCAATAGGGTTTAAGACTGGAGACATGCTTGGCCAGTCCATAACCTTTACCCTCAGCTTCTTTAACAAGCCAGTGGTCGTTCGGAGGGGTGTTTGGGGTCGTTATCATGTTGCAGTACTGCCCTGCGGCCCAGTTTATGAAGGGAGGGGATCATGCTCTGCTTCAGTATGTCACAGTACATGTTAGAATTCAATGAACTGTAGATCCCCAGTGCTGGCAGCACTCATGCAGCCCCAGACCATGACACTCCAACCACCATGCTTGACTCTAGGCAAGACACACTTGTCTTTGTACTCCTCACCTGGTTGCCGCTCCACACTCTTAACACCATCTGAACCAAATAAATGTATTTTGGTCTCATCAGACCACAGGACATGGTTGCAGTAATCCATGTCCGTAGTCTGTTTGTCTTCAGCAAACTTTTTGTGGGGTTTCTTGTGCATCATCTTTAGAATAGGCTTCCTTCTGGGATGACAACCATGCAGACCAGTATGATGCAGAGTGCGGCGTATGGTCTGAGCACTGACAGGTTGACCCCCCACCCCTTCAAGCCCTTCAGCAATGCTGGCAGCACTCATACGTCTATTTTCCAAAGCCAACCTCTGTGTACGACGCTGACCATGTGCACTCAACCTTCGTAAACTGGGCCGCAGGGTGGTATTGCAACATGATAACGACCCCAAACACACCTCCAAGACGACCAGTGGCTTGCTAAAAAAGCTGAGGGTAAAGGTTATGGCCTGGCCAAGCATGTCTCCAGACCTAAACCCTATTGAGCATCTTTGGGGCATCCTCAAATGGAAGGTGGAGGAACGCAAGGTCTTTAATATCCACCAGCTCTGTGATGCTGTCATAAATGGGTGGAAGAGGGTTCCAGTTGCAACCTGTGAAGCTCTAGTGAACTACATGCCCAAGAAGGTTAAGGCAGTGCTGGAAAATAATGGTGGCCACACAAAATATTTACACTTTGGGCCCAATTTGTAAATTTTTTCTAAGGGGTGTACTCACTTTTGTTGCCAGCAGTTTAGACATTAATGGTTGTGTGTCGAGTTATTTTGAGGGGACAGTAAATTTTCACTGTTATACAAGCTGTACACTGACTACTTTACATTGTATTAAAGTGTCATTTATTCAGTGTTGTCCCATGGAAAGATATAAAGAAAAATGTGAAGAAATGTGAGGGGTGTACTCACTTTTGTGAGATACTGTACATTGTTGCACCCACTAAATCAATAATGTGCAGACACTGCGGAGAATAAAGTAAGATGTCTTCCTACCTTCATGCTTATTTGCCCGAAGCATCCCATAAACCGTCCATAGAGCCCTCGGCCCCGCCCTTTCCCCCAGCTTCTCTCTTCACTCTTATCCCTTTCACCCGTGCGGGCCGTGTATGCAAGCTACAGGTTCAGCTCGGTGCAGCTGCGCACCACTTTTGCACCGGGTCAAAGGGCATTATAGAAGTGCGATTAATCTGCTTTAATTTTTTTAATCGTGTTAATTTTTCTGTGATTAATTAATCAAAATTAACGCGTTAATTTGACAGCCCTACTTTTTACGTGGATTATGGAGAGACCGTATGGAAGTTTTGCTAGGTTAGCTAACAGGCGACGTCTTTCCATTCAGTTAATGTTGATTGTCAAGTCAGTTAGATGATTTAAAAGTACTTGATATGAAATACAGTCAGATTTATTAGTTTAATGACACAAGTGAGAGTGCCTGCGATCGCTGCAGACACAGAAACCACGGACCTTCGGACACCAGAATAACCATCCGTAAAACGGACACGAGTGACATACGTATGTAGAAACGAGGCGGAAGAACGTAGGCGGGCGGTGCTAATACCACGTAGCTATGGTCTTAAAATTTAAATTTAGTGCATGGTTAAAATAACTTGGATAAAAAAAAACAGACCATGGAATCTGGATCCGTACGTGGATTGGAGTTGTTAGTCCAATATCTGATAAATAGATTAAAGCCATATCGGACCTGATACTGATATTGGATCAGAATGGTTGCATCCAAGTACGTATATAGTGGTCTACAGGTTCCAAATGCATTTTTCATCATTGTGATTGTTAAAAGTTTAAGAAGGTGTCATTCAGCTTCCCTGCATGTGGTTTGGATTGAGACAGCCAGTAAGTGAACAACATCAGGAGACCTCAAGCCCTTTCACTGGGTTAGCTCTGCTTAGCACAGCCAGCATGGCTGACATTTCTTTGTCTGTGTGGAATGACAGTGATGATTTGAAGGAACATTGATTGGGGATATTTGGAGCGGTCCACTCTGATCCCAGTTGTCAGTGGAGATAGGCTGCTGCTGATCTGCTCTGCACTGACAATGTCTCCCTACACTAAGTCCAAAATCAATCTCTAATTGAACGCTCTAACAACAATCCATACCTTCTCTAAACCCAAGTGAGCAGCCAGCGACATCATTATTTCATCAACATGTCTTTTCCTACAGCTGTCACAAAACACAGCTGGACTCAAATGGACTTTCTTTTTTTGGGGTGGATATTCCCACAATCTTCATAAATACGAATACATTAATAGGAACTTGCCATCTAAAACATGATTATTTGTAACAAACACACTGAAAGTAATGGTAAAAAAATCACATTTGTAAACATATGAAAAGAAGCTATATTGACCCATCTTTAATCTGTTTTTGCATGTGATCATCAGTTTTATGATATTACTGTATTTGATTTGACTGTGTCAAGTAGCCAAGGTCTAGGTGTTGTCACACACACACACACACACACACACACACACACACACACACACACACACACACACACACACACACACACACACACACACACACACACACACACACACACACACACACACAAAGTATTTCCCAAGTGCTGCAGAGGTGTATGTACTATTGGAGATTTATTTGAGGACAGGGTGTTGTTATCATATAATGAACTTTTAGAGCGATTTAATCTGGTGGGAATTGTTATGAATTGTTAAATGTGTTATGTGTTCCTGTATCCTGTGACCTAGTAACCAAGCAAGTACCGCCTGTGAAAAATGTAATAAATATTTGAATTATAAAACCAAAAAAAAGTAATGTAGCAGTAGTGTGGAATTCTATTGTCTTACCTCCCGGGGGCGACGCGATCTCTTCGAAAAAAACCCACTCTTAAGGTTGTTGTTGTTCCAGTAATAATCAGAACAGTGTGAGGCTTTTCACGTTCATGGGATTTTATTCAAACAATACACAATCTATCTATCTATCTATCTATCTATCTATCTATCTATCTATCTATCTATCTATCTATCTATCTATCTATCTATCTATCTATCTATCTATCTATCTATCTATCTATCTATCTATCTATCTATCTATAATCGCTCCATCTATAAAGCAAGAAATGTCTGTTTGTCTGTCTGTCTGTGTGTGGCTCACATATATCTCTCGGACTTTTAGTCAGATAGGCCTGAGCTTCTGGATGTGGCTTGGACGGCACAAGAGTGTGCATCCTTGATTTTGAAATATGTAGAAGTTATCATATTTATATCATGCTGGTGGTGAATACATGCGCACACTCAAGGCCGCAGTGAGGACGGGCATGAAGTAATCCCAGAGTGAAACCCGCCTCCTTCTGATTTGATTGGCTGCTTCGATGAAAACTTACATTGACAAGCGGGACCAATGACCATTAGACCTATTGTTACTTCCTCATTTGTTCACCCTCAACTGGGACTGCCGCGATAACTTCCGAAACAAAACGTCCTTAAACCTTTCCACAGACATCACCAACACCTCAAACCTGTCCGCTTCAGTGTTAAAGATTGCACGTTACGCTATTTTCACTGTAATACAGTTAATGTATAATTAAACACTACCGCGACAGTGATGCTAATTTCAGTTAGCGTGACAATAGCTAAACGATCTACACCCAAAGCCTGCTTGGCCATGACAAACACACACACACACACACACACACACACACACACACACACACACACACACACACACACACACACACACACACACACACACACATAACATGTTAACGTTATTTGACAATTATCCAAACTTCTTCTGTAGCTGGCAAATATATACATAATCCATTCTCCTTGCCAACAATGCATCTATCCAGCTTATTACAGACCAAAAGTGACTTCACAAGCGATACGACTGACATGTCAATGACTGTGTGACACATCTGTTTCTGTGTCCCACTTTCATAGACAGGATACATGAAAGCATGCATAAGCTAATATACCTGCTTCCTATGGGTACTATTTAATTATTATATGAAATTGAAATGTATCTAATGCTACAGGCATTAGAAATATGATTAAAAAATTTAATTGTCCGAATTGGGAATATGGGAGGAAACCGGAGTACCCGGAGAAAAACCCCGCGTGGCCACAGAGGGAAACAGTTAGGGAGTCACTGGGAGCGTGTCTATGTTCCCACAGCCCGATGGTCCCACATTTTCGTGGTAATCAAACTACTGCAACGGCCAATGTACTGCTCTATACAAGTGCAATTAAAAAAAAGGCAGCGAGTAAACCCGCAACACAAGCCACAAACTGCAGCAGATCTTTCAAGAAACTGGATCCGGCTTTCTCCACCAGTCTAGTAGGTAGGTCTTTGATGTTCTCCTGTAAACATTGGGCGATGGCTTCCTCCACAGCTGGATCCTGAAATAATATAACGGACTGCAGCAGCCTCCTCCCAAAGAACTTCTTCTCCAGGTCTCGCAACACGGCCTTGGAGATTTTCTTGGTGCTCTTTGGGTCGAGGCATAAGCCTTCTTTGATGAATAGACCTTCCATGGTACAGTTAACCAGGCGTTTGGTGCGGGCCGCCCACTCCTCCGGGCTGCGCTTTTGGAAAGCGTGACACTTGGTCAACACTCTCACTGTTAGCAAGGTGACAAACAACCGGAGCTGGTCCTCACTTTCTGGCCCGATAGTAGATTATATTTTCCCTTTTTTAAAGATTGTCTCTGTTGTATCTTTAAAATATGGCACTTTGTTTGGGATTCCTCTGTCTTCTTAGAAACTCACTAGTTTTCAAAAGGCTAGGCCTACATCAGTTCAGTTTCTTGAGTGAAATCTAATCCAGAATGTTTAGGACAGTGTGCATTTGATGAGCCATAGCTTCTAAAATGTGATTCTAGAATCCAGCTTTGATGACACACATGCAAACGCACACATTCCAAATGCACACAAACATTCCATGATAGCTCAAATTAAACAAATAAAAGTCCTGCTTTCAAAATCAAATACAATAATTTTTCAAAATAAAAGTACCTAATTAAAGTAAAAGTACGAATTTGTCCCCTGTGACTGATATATTATTAAAGCGGCTCCGAGTAACATTTAAATATCTTTTAAACAACCTCATGTTTCCTCTGATAATCATAAATTACCTTTAACAGCAAACGAGACCATCAGTGCAAAGAAAGACGTTTTTAAATAGTTTTTATTACTGCTTTTGGTCTGGTCGCACACCCAGTCCGATTTTCGGTTCGCTCGTGCAGGCTCTATGGTCACATATCCGTATTGGTCGCAGATTTCAGTGTGGCGCAGCAACGTGAATTGAGAAGCCTATCCCTCCAGGTGAGGGAAGGGGAGCGGGAGCTTTGTTTGAGACAGTTATTTGTCGTCATAATGACTGATAACGGGGCTGAACCATCAAAGAAAAAATGCAATGAAGAAAAGCTAAAAGGGAGAGTGATATAGGCTACGGGCGGGACTAGGGCGTTGCCAAGCAACGTGTATACAAATTCACGAGACCGAAACTAGACTGCAGTGTTTACTCCTAAATGAATGAGCGGTTGGTACTAACACAAAGTTTGCTTTGCTTCACCATCATCAGATAACCATTATCTGAAATAGTCATTATTTACAACAACATAAACACATTACCTCATCGTGATCCATACTAACTGCCGTCTCTCGTTCATTCGCTTTCTGTGAGGAGTCGGACACGTAATCTTTCAGAAATAAAAGTCTCAGTTTACCCCAGCTGTGGGGTAAACTGAGACAGACAAGAAAAATCAACGGGGTAAAGTGAACCAGCTGGGGGTAAACTGATCCACTTACTTTTTCCACTCTGAAACTACCATAACAACACATATTGTAAAGGCCGTTTCAGACGGTAGGCGACATTCCGCTCGCGTTGTCGCCTGGCACCGCGGCTTCACTTTGCGCTCCCCGTGTGAAGTGACGGGCGGAGGACCGCGATTGTGATTTTTCAACCGCCGCGACAAAAAGATAAACAGTTCTCAACTCTTCCAACGGCTCCTACGAGCGCGCGCAAGCGTTCGACGAGCACGGAAGCGACAGTTCCACGGGAGTGCGCCCGCTTGTCGTGCAGCCTGACAGAGCGCTGCGCCTTCTCTCTGCCCGCTCGCCTCTCCATTGACAATGCATTGCCAGGGGCGACAAACGCGTTCCGTCTGAAACGCCCTTAACAGTTAGAATCCTGAAAGCTAGCCACACATTCCAGAACTAATGTCAGACTAGTAAAAGAATGATGGGGTTTGGTCAATTAAGCAAAGCAAATTTTCTAAACACTTGAAAGTAACTCTGAACAATATCAAATACAACATATTATAATTCAAAGGGTTTTAATAAGATACAAATGAAAGATAGAACCAGTTAGATTAGAACACAGTCTGGGGGTCAGAATACAGGACCCTTAGAGCCAGCTTGTGTCTGGGGGTCAAAGCGTAGGAAAATCAGAACCAGCGAGAACAGCCTGGGACTCAGAACACAAGAGAAGACCCAACTGGATTATAACATCAGCCTGTCATACTTTACAACTAGGCCTAGTCTACATTCCAGCCCTGAAGGTTACAGGGAAAGATGAGAAGGTGCCCTTTCCGTGTGGCTGCCCCAGGTCATCTTCCTGGTGTATTTCCTTGGCATGATGGCTTTTCTACAATGTGTATGACATTAAAATAAAACATATGTTATGTAATATTACATTAAAATATGTTTAAGACTAAACTTAACTTGTGCCTCATGGTGGGGGAAAGTGAGACAGTGCCTCACTTTCCCCCACAGAATTTGGCTCACTTTCCTCCACCACCACAATTTGAGAAAAAACTACCTCTCTTAGCATTTCAGGCTAATCTTTAGCTAATATCATCACACGGTTTGTTTTTTATATGTTGGTAGTTCATCAACACGTATGATAGAAGTTTTTCTATGTGAATACATTTGCTTTGGCACAACAGTTGATTGAGTTGACAGCAATAAAATGTACTTTTACATGCAAAATACCTATTTTGGTGAAAAAACATGCTTACCACAGCACCATGAGGTCCTCTCTTTCAGGGCCATGGGGAAATGAGAGGGGCTTGAAAACATATATCTCACATGACCAAAAATGTTTTCCATTGCCTCGATACAGGGGGTGGCTCACATTACCCGATGCCTCAGTTTCCCCCGTTCTCCCCTATGTGTGTGGAGGCCGTAAGACTCCGAACCTATAAGTTACCTATTGGGCCTACCCCAGCCCTACGCTGGACTAAAGCACCATTATTTTACCTCAAGTGCAACCAACCAAGTATTCAGGAACAAACAAAACTCAAGCGATTCTTACCAATTCTTTTCTTTCCAGAAGTTTTATGGAAGCAGAAAAATGTAGAAGTTCTGTAAAAGTGTAAGTATGAAAACACAAAAATGTATAAGTATTTCTTCCCTTCCAAAAAACCTCTAACCTATTTTCCAAGTTTTCTGGTGGATGCTTCCATGGAGACGGGGATGCTTCAGATTAGCTACTTGCCTTGGTTCTGGTACAAAAAAAACATGGCTTTTTACAGCTATATTGGGTGAGCGAGCAAGAGAGAGAGAGAGAGTAGGAGGAGGAATAGAGAGGAGGAGAGAAGAGAGAAAGAGGGTGGGGATAGCTCAGCCCTGCAGCCCCCTTAATTCTCCATTGACATGCTTCAACTTTTTCACAACAGTTTTTTGAAAGGTCTGGAAGTCCTTATTTGGTAGCCCAATATTCTCTTTTCATTAGTGACTCCCACTTACAAATCAAAGGCAATCACAATACACTGCACATAAGTAAGCTTGTCAGTTACTACAAATGTTGAAAAAATAAAAATACCAACGGTATCGGTTTCACAAGAGTGTGGACATCACAAAGATCCAAACTATCCCCAGCTACAAAAGCTACAACATCTGATTTGAATGAGGGAGTTACATGTGGCCTATGACCTGACAAATCCCTTGTGTTTTAAACTTTTAAACTCTTGTTAAAGTTGACAGTATCCTCGTATGATCACAATTGTTTGGTTATTCTTGTTTTAAAACTTCAAATAATATCATAGAATGGAAAAACTCCCCTATTCCAAATAATAGCACTGTAGGGCAGGGACATGCAGGTGAGGAGGACAAAGACAATGCGCTTTTGGGGACTGTGAGTTTCTTATATGGTTTAGAGCTTATTAACAGCTTTTACTGATAGTATAGTCATGGTAATGAGATGTAGAGTATATCAACATTTTGACAAATAGAGAAAGACAAATCAAAACCACAGATATAGCACTTACTTTAATATAATGTTATCAATCATCCTTGTCCACAGTCTGGTCACATCAAGGCTAGACTACTGCAACTCCCTCCTCTTCGGTCTACCCCAAAAAACCCTCCATAAACTCCAACTGGTTCAACACTCTGCAGCAAGGATCATCTCCAGAACACTCTCCTCTCACCACATCACCCCTGTCCTTCACCAGCTTCATTGGCTCCCGGTTCATTTCCGTATTCAATTTTAAATCCTCTACATCTTCAAAGCCATCCATAACCTTGCACCCACACAACTAACAGACCTCATTCAAATTGCCATTCACTCCGTGCACTCCACTCCTCCTCCTCTGTTCACCTCACTGTCCCCTCTGCCCGTCTCACCACGATGGGGAGTAGAGTGGAATGCACTACCTCCTGAGATCCGCAACACTGACTCCATATCCCTGTTCAAATCTAAACTCAAAACTCACCTTTTCAAATTTGCATAACCCTCCTTATCTTCCCTTCCCATTTCACCATATCACATTCATCCATTACATTGCCCACTTTTTTTAACTGTTTTTAATTCAATTGAATGTACTGTATATTTCTCTGATTGTACGGTGTCCTTGAGAGTCGTGAAAGACGCATTTAAATAAAATGTATTATTATTATTATTATTATATTGGTTTTCCATTATATTCACTAGATGTATTGCGACGGGTCATGGGGACAGAATAGAATGGATTTGTCACCACAAAAAACATTGTTTGTGTTTTTGAACTTTAGACTGTCAATAAAATCTAACTCATACACTAATAAAAATGTAGGATTAGGATTAACAGGACAGCTGGGCCAAGGGAAGACTGAGGAAAGACTGAGGGGGAAAAAAACTCATTCATTATATTATAATAGCGATTTTGGAATGATAGAATGCCGGTTCAGTATGGGTGAAGTATTCCTTTAAGGCAGTGGTCAGGAGAGCCACACTGACAGGACAAAGTCAACAGGAGAGCCATTTTTACCGCAGAGTATCAAAAGCTATACATCCAGTCATACATAAGAACGCCTGCTAATTAATATGTAATTCATGAACCAGTGTTTCCCACAGAATTTTGTGAGACATAGGGAACCCAGTCCTTAGGGGGGTCCGGGGTCCCCCCGGAAGAAAATTTTGTACTTTTGAACACAGAATGCATCAATCTAGTGCACTTTTGGAGGAAAATGAGGAACTGTGTGACTGTGTACTATTACTAGGGATGGGAATCGAGAACCGGTTCTTGTTCAGACCCGGTTCCGAGTCAACCAATTCCTTGGAATCGTTAACATGCCTGCTTAACGATGCCGCTTATCGGTTCCTCTCGTAGCAAATGCGTCATGACTTCAGACACGTGCTGCTTTGTTTTGGTTCAGAACGCAGCAAACATGACGTCGAGGCAGAAGCGCTCTAAAGTGTGGTTGTATTACACATGAAAAGGCAACAATAGGGGCGGCAGTGGCGAAGTGGGTAGGGAGCGCGCCTCTGGTGTGCAGGGTCGGAGGTTCGATCCCCCATCTCCCCGCCTCATGTCGAAGTGTCCCTGGGCAAGACACTGAACCCCGAATTGCTCCCGATAGTTAGCTTAGTTAGCTTAGCACCGTAGTGCTAAGCCTACCCTGCGTGGTAGCTGCTGCTATCGGTGTATGAATGTGTGTGTGACTGGGTGAATGTGTACAAAAAACAATGTAAAGCGCTTTGAGTCTGTGATAAACGGAGATATAGCGCTATACAAGTCCATTTACCATTTACCATAACAATACGGTAAAGTTTCCATTTCATCAAATGACTCGTGCACAAGCAAGCACGCAGACTGCGATCCTGACGGTTGAATGTTTAAACGTCCGCTGCCTTACTCGGCACCAGAATTGCCCATCACTTGGATTTGAACATACAATGTAGGCTATATGAATTAATGTGTGTGTAAGCCTAGGTGTGGGCAAGTGAAAGAGGGAGATACATAAAAAGGCGAGAGCAGCATACAAACAGGAAAAAAGGATTTCTTATTCGCTTCCAAAGGCCCGCAGTTTACTCTCGTTCATCAGCTGTTAAATGCTGCCTTGAAGCACGGCAGTGGGGACGAACGCAAAACAACACACAGCGGGACTCGGCGGTCCGGTGGTAAGGAAACTTTAACAATACGCTTTATAAAGACAGTAAGACACACTTAAAATAACGCTCTCTGCCCGATACAAAAAGCTCTGCCTTGGATTACTTGAGCGATCGATGTGTATAAAACCATCCGCTACGTGTCTGATGCAGGGACATTATATTAGCCTAATAAACAGCGCGGTGAACATAACAGCGTACATTGTAAAGCTGAGATGGAGCGGTGACTCCTTGTCATTGGCGTGGTGAAGAATAAGCAAAGTGATACATTCTCTTAAAGCCTGTATGGCGTATTTATTCTCTTCTTGAATAGTCTACATGACTGTCTACTGTGCAGTCGTGACAGTTTGACCTGAGGCGTTAACGTAGTGACATCATCACGTTGGCCTTTCAGAGTAAGGGCGCAATCATATAATAACACTTAACATACATTAAAGATCCCGTATCCTTCCTGAGAGAGCAAACATGATAATTGTTCTGCATAAAAAGAGTTGGTATTATCTTTTCAAAATACGTATTTGTGTTTTTTCTGTCAGTTGAATTTTGTTTAAAGTGCCAATGAGCACTGTTAAGGCGAGACACGGCACGCAAAAACATCGTTTTTTAAGCACTGGTCAATTTTGAGATTTGTGTCTATTTAGCTTCCATAACATGTCTTCTTTCATACTAGTATGGATAAAAGGTCCAAAATATACGTTTTAGGTGTTTATTTATTTATTTATTTTTTTAACAATTTTTATTGGTGAGAAGCATGAATAAACAAACAGAGTTCAATACACAGGTCACCGTTTTTTCAAATTTTTTCGTAGCCCCCCACCCCCCACCCCTAGAACGTACCCTCAGAAAAACCGGAAACAACAACAAACATCAAAAGACAGTACATTAATAGACAAAAAAGAAAAATAATACAAAAAAAAATACAAAAAATTACAATTATTACAAAATTAGTTGAGACAAAAAATAAAACAATAAATAAAAAAAACAAAAAAAAATATTCAGTCAGGAGGAAGAATAGTTAAATCATTAAAGTATGAGACAAAGGGTTGCCATTTTTTCTTAAAACGCTCACTAGATCCTCTGAGTGTAAACTTTATCTTTTCTAGTTGCAAAAATGACATCATGTCCTTCAGCCAGGCTGAGAAAGCAGGGGGAGTAGGCGACTTCCAAGACAGAAGTATCCTTCTCCTGGCTAAAAGTGTTGCAAAAGCAATCATGTCAACCTCATTAGAAGTACAAGGGAGGGGCTCTGCAGGTGTTCCAAAAATGGCAAGACACGGGCATGGCTTTATGATGCGCTTTAACAGCTTTGAGAATAGATCAAAAATTAAAGACCAATATGTTGTAAGCTTTGGGCATAACCAAAACATATGTGAAAGGTCTGCCTCCGCCGCGTGACAGCGATCACATTGTGGATCAGAATCAGGGTAAATTTCATGAAGTTTGGATTTGCTAAGGTGGGCTCTATGCAATACTTTTAACTGGATCAGACTGAGTCGAGCACAGGATGAGGTGGAATTCACCCTAGCCAAAGCCAATGTCCACCAATCAGCTGCCAATATCATTCCCAGTTCTCCTTCCCATTTGGACTTTAACTTGGGGAGTGTATCATTATTAAGTGCCATTGTGCCTTGATAAATTACAGATATAAGTCCCTTCTGGGTAGGAGATAGCTCAAAAAGGCTCTCCCATTGTTTTTCCTGGGGGAGCCCGGGGAAGGAATCGGATTTTGTGCGCACAAAATTACGGACCTGAAGGTAACGGAAAAAATTTGTGCGTGGCAGATTAAATTTAAGACATAAAGTGTTGAAACTAGGAAAAATACCATCAACAAAGAGGTCTTTAAAGCTATTAAGGCCTAGCCTGGACCAAAGAGTAAAGGTTGAATCCAAAATGGAGGGAGCAAATAGATGGTTGTTGCCAATAGGCCCAAGAAAAGAGGCTGAGGAAAACTTAAAATGTCGGCGGAATTGTATCCATATTTTTAAAGTGGACTGCACCAGAAGGTTGGAGGAATGACGGGATGGGGAAAGAGGGAGAGAGGAAAAGACCAGTGCAGATAAGGAAGACGAATGACATGACTGGGCTTCTAGGCTACACCAGTCCGCATCAGGATTTTTTAGCCAGTAAACAAGTTTATGTATGTTGGCAGCCCAATAATAGTGCATGAAATTAGGGAGCGCAAGGCCACCACTATTCCTTGGCTTCTGCAAAACTGCTTTACTGATCCTAGGGACCTTTCCTCCCCATATAAATATAGTGATTTCCTGATCTAGTGTGCGAAAGAAACTCTTTGGTAAAAATACAGGAAGGCATAGAAAAACATACAAAAACTTAGGCAGAATATTCATCTTAACGCATTGCACTTTGCCTGAAAGTGACAGGGGCAGACTACTCCAACGTTGAAAATCTGATTTCATTTTGGCTACTAAAGGAGTGAAATTGGCCTCCAACATGGAATGCAGTTTGTGAGTAATCTTGATACCTAAATATTTAAAACCCTGCTGAGACAAATTAAAAGGTATTGATGACTGTGGGATAATCTGAGCCAGAGTGTTAATTGGAAAGCATTCACTTTTATGAAAATTTAGTTTGTAGCCCGAAAATGAGCCGAACTTTTTAAGGACGGACTGAATCAAAGGAATAGAGGACACTGGGTTGTTATATAAAGCAGAAGATCGTCTGCATAAAGAGACACCTTATGCTCCACACCATGCCGTGAGATACCTTGATAATGGGGTAAGGCCCTAAGCGCTATAGAAAGGGGCTCAATTGCTATGGCAAAAAGTAGCGGAGATAGCGGGCACCCTTGTCGCGTCCCCCTGGAAAGTGGGAAATATGGGGAGCGTATAGAGTTGGTGGTGACGCAGGCCAAGGGGGAGGAGTAGAGCAGTTTAATCCATGAAATAAGTGTGTCACCAAACCCAAATTTGTGTAAAATAGCAAATAAATACCCCCACTCTACACGGTCAAAGGCCTTCTCCGCATCTAAGGAGACAATGACCTCCGGGAACAGAGAAGGGCCAGAGGTATTGATAATATTTAAGAGCCTTCGGATATTAAAGAAAGAGTGCCGACCCTTGATAAAGCCAGTTTGATCCTCAGAGATAATCAGAGGAAGTGTGCTTTCAAGACGTTTTGCTAAAACTTTGGCAATGATTTTGCTCTCTATATTAAGCAGTGAAATTGGACGGTAAGATCCACATTCTGTGGGGTCTTTGTCTTTCTTAAGTATGAGTGAAATTACTGCTTGACTAAGTGTTTGGGGCAGGGAACCATTCGCCAATGACTCGTTAAACATATCTAATAGGATTGGAGCAAGCTTGTCAGAAAATGTCTTATAAAACTCAGTCCCATAGCCATCTGCACCCGGTGCCTTGCCACTTTGCATGGATCTAATAGCCTCTTTAATCTCATTAATTTGCAAAGGTCTGTCTAAATCAATGGTCAATTCTGGATCAATAGTGGGGAACTCCAAATTGTTAAGAAAATTGTCCATATAACTTGTGTCAGAGGGCGGTTCAGATTTATAAAGGGAGGTGTAAAAGGTCTCAAAAACTTTGTTTATGTCTTGGGGGTCAGAAACAAGATTATTTGACGCGTCTCTAATTTGAGGTATTAGCCGAGAGGCTGCCTGGCGCTTGAGCTGATGTGCCAATAGCCGACTATTTTTTTCACCAAATTCATATGATAAACCGCGAGAATGCAAGATCAAGCGTTCCGCTGTCTTTGTAGATAATAGATTAAATTCAGATTGTAGGTTTAGTCTTTTTTTATACAGCTCATCTGAAGGGTCTCTAGCATATTGTTCATCAAGTTTGAGAATAGAGTCAGTCAGAACTTGCAGCTGTTTTTTCTGTTCACTATTCTTGTGAGAAGTGTAAGAAATTATTTCTCCGCGCAAAACCACTTTTAATGTCTCCCAAAATAACGAATGTGAAATTTCATCAGATTTATTAGTGAGTATGAAAGTGTCAATAGATTGAGATATTTTAGCACAGAAATCCTTGTCGGAGAGTAGTAACACGTCACATTTCCAGAGAGGGCACACCTTTTTATGTAGACTGAAAGAAATATCTAACTGTAAGGGAGCATGGTCTGAGATCACTATGGCCAAATAGTCAACTGAATGGACGGAGCTCATAATAGTTCTGTCAATAAAAAAATAATCTATACGGGAGAAGGAGTGGTGGACCCCCGAGAAAAAAGAGAATGATTTAGAAACTGGGTTTAAGGTTCTCCAAGGGTCCACACACCCGTTCTCATTCATGAAGGTTGATACGGAAGTGGACGTTTTAGAAAGAGTTAAAGATTTGGGGCTAGAGCGGTCTAGAGCAGGGTTCAAAACACAGTTTAGGTCACCCCCGAAAATAAGACGATGCGTATTCAAGTTAGGGAGGGAGGAGAAGAGTGTATCCATGAAATTTACATTGTCCCAATTGGGTGCATACACATTAACTAAAAGAACTGGGGTCTGGTATAGAGTACCTGTGACAATTATGTATCTGCCATTTTGATCAACCAAAATGTTTGATGCTGTAAACTGGATCCTTTTGTTCACCAGTATTGCTACCCCTCGGGCTCTTACGTTAAAATTAGAATGAAAAACCTGACTGATCCAGGGTTTATGAAGCCTTACATGGTCCGCTGTTTTTAAGTGCGTTTCCTGTAAGAACATAATATCAGCCTTCAAATTCTTTAGGTGTTTATTTTACTAAACTTTGACTGCTTGCGTCTGTATTTTGCTCCTAAATTCGTCAAAAGTGAGCATTCTAACGTAACATACAGCACCGCGACCGCTGTATGAATCATAATAACCATGGTACTGTTGGAAAGCTCTGAATCTCAAGCTCAACGTTATCTGATCCAAATATGGTCATTTCCTTTGTGTTAGTAACCAATCGTGAAAGTGTGAGGAGGGATTCAATGCTAGGAAAGCGACCTCATTGGCTAATGCACATTTCTGACGATGTGATTCGCTAAAAGGCATCACGTGATGCTAGCCCCGGGTAGCTCGAAAATCACAAAATAAAATGGGAAAAACGTCGAAAATATGCCAAACCAAGACAAAAAAAATACTTAATCAATTGGCTACGGGCATTACATGATCGCCATTTGAAGGGGAGAAGTGTTAAAGACATGTAAATCACGGCGATCACGTCGGAGAGACATAGACTGTCAGAGGATCAGAGGGGAGATGGTGGGGAGAGAGAGCGTCTGTGCCGACTCCGGAGCAGGTTGACAGACAGTGGCTAATAATGAATTAACCACGTTTAAATTAGCATGTGGATGTAAATGTTACTATGCTATGGTTTATATATGTTAAACAGTGGTAGGCCTATATGGCATTGAGGGGTGCAGGGCCTAATTCAATAAATTACTCTAGCTATAATCAGTGATTATCAGTAGAATTCACGTTTTTATCTTTAACGGCCGTTTTCTCAAAATGAGCTTTTTCCAATACTCTGCGAAAGATATCTCAACTTCTAGACCACTGACATCAACCAAACTTTCTATGATCATTCATAGCACTATTTTAAAGGTTTTTACACAAGGATTTGTTAATATATTGTTAATTGTCTGATTTATGATACATGTTCCTCCTAAAAACATGCCGAAAATGCATTTCCTAGACATGTACATAGTCTTTTTTGATTTATTAAATGAAAGAAGGCTGTATCCAAAATCTGTTGTGTAAAAACTTTAGAAACTAATATGTGGTTTAAATAAAATAGAGATTTTAACTCTGGCTTTATCCAACATCTCAAAATTTTTCTCGAAAAATGACCCAAATTTACGCATAATTGGTTAAATATTGCCATATTTGCATATTTAATAAAATATTAAAGAAAAACATGTAATACAAAAAATAATTGTGTTAGTGTCAGTAATCAACTGGCAAAGTTTCATGATGATATCTATAAGTTAAAAAAAAATCCCTATTCACCTGGGGTGTCTCGCCTTAATATTCCAAAAGGCACAAGCTCTTCCTTGACTGTTTTAAGTATGTGTTTTTAGTTTGTAGGGCACATAAGGGCATTTGGGCTTAAAAACCAAAAAAAATAAATTGTCTGGACCAATTAATGTGAAAATTGACAATTTCCTAATCCTAAAGTAGCTTGATAATCTTTCAATGCATACACTAGACACTTCTGATCAGATATTAAAGAGAGTTAATACAAACAAACTAATTTGTACATATTCTCTCACCCAATGAGAATCGATAAGAGAATCGATAAGGAATCGGATCGATAAGCAGAATCGGAACCGGAATCGGAATCGCTAAATTCTTATCAATTCCCATCCCTAACTATTACCTGGAATAATTTGGAGACACTGGGTCACATAACATGGAAGCTATTGAAGAATAAATGATTATCCTACTTTTTATTCAAATATTTGTAAAAAAAAATTATGAATGACATATTATCAATCAGAATGGGTGTGTTCATATAATACCCCCCCCCCTGCAATAATTTTTTTTTTACCTTTCAAAGGTAAATGCATCAATCTGGTGCACTATGAGAGGAAAATTAAGAGGCTAATTCAACTGTGTCCTATGTGAGCTATTTAGCAGCCTATTATTTTTCTGGAATAATTGGGAACCCTGCCTGATCAAAGTGAACATACAATATGCAGTTTAGCCAAAACACTTCATTTTCCTCATTTGTGGAGCTTTGTATCTGTTCACCTGGTGCCCAACTGGTTATGACTAGAAATCGATACATTTTCAGTCAATCTTAGTCCTTATAACACCAGTTAAATAGCCAGCATGAAATGTTGAAATCGCATCCAAGCTAGCGTTGTTGCGGTAACGTGCGTATGGTTGCCAGGTTGTTAGTATCCTCCAATTTAAATGTCTAATTTAGCGATATAAAACGAGATCTATTTTTTGCAAATGATTTAATATACCCCATCTTCGTGAGCATGCTTGTGATAGACGGTATGCATGAGATATTTTTATTGGCCGTGAGTTATTTTTTTTGCCCACAGTAGCCCAATCCATCCAAGAGCACGTTCTCCCTTGTAATGCATGAAAACCGAAAATCTGGCAACCCCGCTGTCAGTCTGCGTAGGGCTGAGCAAATTTAAATATATTTTCTATCTGTATTTCCACCTTGTAATGCCGCCAGTGGCGCAAAAAGTGGGTATGCACTATATGCGGAGCATAGGGGCGCCGCACTAGAGGGGCGCCAAAGCGATCGGGGGAAAATTATTTGGAGTTGGAATTTTTCTGTATTCAACAGCGTTTGTGTAAATGATATGATCGATAACAGAGGCACGTCACTGATTAGGCGCCCCCCGCTCCTTCGCCTCCTCCTCCCCACACTATAAGGCCTCTAGTGCGCGCCCCTTCGAGCAAGCTCTCGCGGGGCAGAAAACGCGATAGTATCCAGCTGCAGTCCCGGAGACAAAGGCCGTGTCCGGACTACCATACTAACGTCCTACTCGTACTCATTTTGACTTCAATTTGAGTATGTGACGGTTGGGCAGGGCTGTACAGTGCGACAGTTTTGATCGCATTTGCTACTGAAATTGATCACGTGCGATGATGAATACAAGTCCAGTCGCACCAGTGCTAATGAGCAGATGCTGTCTGTTTGAGACACAGAGGAGCTATGCACAATACTGCTTAGAGGGCTCTAAATTAACACTCTCCAAATGCGGGTGAATGTAGTCTTGTAAGTTATTAAGTCTACCCTCCACTTTGGCTGGTGAAAGATGTGTGCTCGGGATCTGTGCTTGTGCGGCGACTATAGCGTCTACTTCACCAACGGTTAAAACAGGAAGGAGACGGCTCTCTTTACATTAACGCAGTAAAGTTAGTGCGTGTGCAAACATAACATTTCCTGTGCGCCTTCACAATAAAAGTCGGTTACTAGCCAAATGCGAGTTGACTCTTATTTTGAAGCAGGTAAGAACAGGAAGTTAGTGCTTCACAGCCCTGCAGTCAACCATGGACCTATAAAGAAAGCAGTCAACAGCAGTAACTATCTATGATTTAAACAAAGATTGACACAACCTATTTTACTTGGCCTAAATTGTATACCTATGTTTACTAATTTATTTAATAGGCTATATGTTCAATGTTTTAAAGTATGGTTTTCATTAAAAGAATGAAATGTTCTAAAAATGTTTGTTATTATTAGCCTAATATAATAATGATATGTTTATAAAAATATATAGGTATAGACATTATTTTTATAGTTCTATTGGGGGAAAATAATTCTGAATCAGCAAAAAAATTGCCATTGGCAGGTTAGACTCTTTTGTCTAAATTGCAATCAGTGCACCCCTATTCATTTTTCTACAATTATTACTGCACACTAGGATATCATATTCATTGAGAATCTCAAATAAAACCAAGATGACATGCTCAAAGGTAATTAGAGCTAAATGCAAGGGTTAGGGTCATGCAAGTTTTCGATCATACTTTGTGTGCTACCAAATTTATTTTTGTGCTACTGAATTTTTTTGCTTGCTAGCACCAGTGCTACCACTTTAAAAAATAAGCGTACAGCCCTGCGGTTGGGTATGTGAGAAATTCCCGGATGTGTACTAACTTCCGGGAAGATTTTGGGTATGAATCGATTGTATACTTTTCCTACTCAACTGCCCCACAATGCACTGGGTCAATTCTACCCGCCCAGGAAAATGAAATATTTTCGAGCAAGTTGCTAGGCAACAACATGTTTGGGGTCCGCAATCTGACAACTGTACGTGCAGTCATTCATAAAACTCTTACAATAGATAAGAGATGAAGATAAATACCTAACAACATTAGAGTTACTAAGTGAAATGAGTGATGTGAGTCTGATAGTGCAGAGAGATCAGAACAGATCGCTGTTCCACACACCGCGGCTCGTCCAGCTCAACTCACAGACAGCTGAGTGCTGATGAGCCGGACAGAGAGCGTCGGAGAGATCCTCCGCCTCAAAACATAATTATAAAACATGAGGTCTAAAACACAGATACTGTAAACACAGGACTGTAAAAATCTAGTTCAATATCTAACCTGTAGAGGGCGGTTATACGCTAAACAGCGTCTTGACCACCTGAATCTTATAAGAAGAAGAAGAAATTCTTCATTGCTTGAGTATACTTCAACTGAAAACGTTTCGACGCACCTCGCATACACAATCGATCTTTGAGTAGAGAGTATGTAGTATATAGATGGTGAGTATGTAGGATGTAGGACGCTAGTATGGCAGTCCGGACACGGCCAAACACCCTGGCGTGACAACAACACCCAGGCGTGACGGAAGTAACTGTGGTGTGACGGATGTTACCTGTAGATTTTATTTTTGCAACGTCATAAACTTCTAAGTTGTAAACAACGTCAAACAATAACAAGACCGCAGACCGATACTAAGTTTGTGTTATTTATATTGTTTTGGCGACTAGGTTCAGGCATCACAAAGGGCCGGCAAGGGGACAGGGAGAGGTTAGAATATAGATAGAACATTGACGGAACACCGCGGCGGCCATCTTGAGTACGTCACATCGAACAATAAAAAAGACCGCAGACCGATAGGCTACTAAGTTTGTGTTATTTATATTGTTTTGAGGATTAGGTTCAGGCATCACAGCTGGGTGGTTAGGGTTAGGGCAAATGAGTGACGTAGCAGCAGACATGTCATGGAAGCTAAATAGTCAAAAATCACGTCCGTCACACCACAGTTACTTCCGTCACGCCTGGGTGTTGTTGTCACGCCAGGAGCTGCATTCCAATAGTAGTTGCACTTCCCCTCGTTCATTTCCCCTCAGCCCTTGGTATGACGTAACAGCATACGTTGCACGGAGGGAACTTGGAGAGCGGAGGGAGACTGGGCGGGGGAGGAGCGGAGGATTTAAATGGAACCCACTTGCCCACTTGCCCTTGTAGTCGCAATGGACCGTCAGTTACATAGGTAAATCTGAATGCAAATAATACAGAATTATAACATTCTGCTAAGGTAGCCTATGTTGCAGAAAGCCATTTCCATAGCATAACAAACATTGAATTTCGACACGGTAACTCAGATTATCAAGATATTGTTACTTACACATGTAAATTGTTTGCTCCGACATATTTTCTTATTTATGTTAGTTTCAACCAAAAACATTTGTTTTAAATAGTCCTCTAATTTGCAGCCATCTGTGTTATAGCAGCAATGTGTAAACTGCAATACATTCACTGGATTGTTCGTATGGAAATAGGATAGCCTAATTGAGGCGTTTTGGAATATATTTATATATATATATATATATTTGTCCTGCGGGTGGCCGCGATGTCCCTAAAAGCATAGACATTATAAAGGATAGACGCCGCATTGGGCGTTGAGCGCGAGAAATGCGGGCGCCATCTTGGACCGGTCACACGTTCCACTCAGTGTAGTCTGTTTGGCAGGTGGAATGAACTGTCAGCGCATGTAATTAATCACATCTCATTAAATACCAAACTGATTTTCACGCGGTTTTCTTTGCTGCAAAGATCATACATGTAGCTAAGATACAGGGCACATGTTTCGACGTGTTTTAATATTCATAGTGGGCTTAACAGTCATAGAAGATTCTGATATGATATAATAACCAGACGTCCGAGTCACACACTTCGTCCGGGAGGAGATTGAAACGGAGGATGTGTTTCTGCTTGGGGAACATATTGAGGAGACACAGTTTGGCATCGACAACTACCATTCCGACTTGGTGTCATTGGTTGTGTCTGTCTTTCACAAATTAAGGCAGCACCACATTGCCAAACTCGCCTCGCTTGAATTTCTCTTCGGAGTAAAATGCGATTGTAAGGATGGTTAACTTTATTTTATGCATTTGAGTATTATTGTTTGCTGTTGTTGTTTGATTTTCCCTTAATTTAATACTTTTGATTGCTGTGGTTTTGTATTGAATGTGTTTTTAAATGTACCGCGCTGCAAGGCACGCATTGATTTCCTGTCTGTGTCTGAGGAACCAACTCGAGACTAGACTGAACTTGGTATTCCCCCCCTAGTATAGAACATTGGACAACCAAGAAGACTTTGCTTTTAAAAAATCCCGTCCTCTTTTAAGAGGCAATTGCCTAACAAGCTTGTGTTTTAAATTAGAGAAATAAAACATATTTTTACATGAACACTCATGTTGTCCTTCTCTTTTAATGAGATATTATATACACTGGTTTTTATTTATAGACTATTTAATGCCTTCATGGGAAACATCCACCCTTCATATGTACCATGCTCGACTACTCCTCCTAAATTGCCCCGAGCTAACTCCAGTTTAGGAATAACTGCCTTTTCATGTAGTGCCCCTAATTCATGGAACGCTCTGCAGAGCAATTTAAAAATGACTGCTCTTCCTACTCTTGGTTTATTTGAATCTATGATTTCTGAATTTTACACATCTGACTGTAACTGTTTTAGCTGAATTCATTGTTCATTTAGTATTTTATTTTTGCTCTTGTTTTGTATTTTGTATAGGCCTACTTTATTTAAATTAATATATTTTATCCTATTTTATTTCTGTTCTCTGTTTATGTTATCCCTGTGATTGTCTTTATTGTGTATGCTCGTCACTGTAAATGAATAAATATATTTATATATAGCCTAATCATATGTTGTTAACTTATTAAAATAGCTGACTTTACTGCCCCTATCTGTTTCTGCTTCCCTTTTCGGGGGATGTTCCTCGTTTTGATCTCGGACGTCTGGTTACTTATATCATATCAGAATATTCTATGACTGTTAAGTCCACTATGAATATTAAAACACGTCGAAACTTGTGCCCTGTATCTTAGCTACATGTATGATCTTTGCAGCAAAGAAAACCGCGTGAAAATTAGTTTGGTATTTAATGAGATATGATTAATTACATGCGCTGACGGTTCATTCCACCTGCCAAACAGACTACACTGAGTGGAAGGTGTGACCGGTTCAAGATGGCGGCCGCATTTCTCGTCAGCGCCAATAGGCAGTAGCGGCCAACGCGGCGCCTATCCTTTATAATGTCTATGCCTAAAAGCATACAGTCTACCGGAAAATAAAAGGAGAAGAAGAAGAAGGCGAACTGCAATGCACTGTGGGTGATATCCACCTCGGAGTGACCATGGATGTTCACTTGATCACTCAGCCCTCCGAGGGTCTATATCACGAAGTTCACTTCAGTTTCCAGACAATTGGAACGACACTTAAGATGGCGGCGGGGATTCCCCCGAGGGCAAGTGCCTAGGGCAAGTGAACGAGGGCAATGTTGAACGGGTATTGGAACGCAGGGACTGTGTTTGTCTCCGGGGCTGCAGCTGGACTCTGCTCAGAAAACGGGAAGATTGACAAGGAGAAAGATTGCATGGAGGAAAAAAAGCTTTTCAAAGTGGTTGAATGTATAAATACACCGTACACGGAGTTTGCCAACCTTTGTTTTATATGACCGATTGTATTGATTAATGCACACTGATAATCGGCCGCGACTCGTGGATTTTCACTGCAGATTAACGTGTCACTTCAAATTTTTGACTATTAGGCCTACTGTTTTCACAGTTTTTGAATGGTAGTGTAGTGAATATAGCAGGTCAGCGCCCAAACAACACACTCACCTGTTTCCCACTAATATCATACTTTGCACCGTTCCAGCGCAAGACTGAGTTGTGTGTGTGTGTGAGAGAGAGGGAGAGAGAGAGAGATAGAGACAGAGAGATAGAGACAGAGAGATATACAGTATGTGTTTTTGATTGATGGTTGTGTAGCCATGATAATGAAAATCCTGTTTGCCACAATCTTAATAGTTTATTGTAAGGGAATTTGGTGCGATTGATGTGAGGCTCTAAGTTATTTTCTTTCTTATTGAATGCCTTTTCTCTCTCATTCACTTGAAAAAAAAGTTTTATCAACAAGCTGGTTTTTCCCATTTAACCGTTTTTCTTAGTAAATACCTTCACACGTTGTATGGGTAAAGTCAAGAAGGTTGGCTGACTAACTTGTTTGGCTCATTTTACTATTAATAAAAGTTTTCTTTGTCTTTAATTCTCTTCAAATTGCTTATTTTACATGTTCAAATCACAAAGAAACCCTACAGGGGTTTGTTTTTCGGACATATCACCTTTTTCATGTCTCACGAGTATGCATGCCTGACACTAGTGAGGCCACAAAAACCTAAATGCCCAGTATGGTTTTAATTTCTGCTGACCAATTCTTCACTGTGTCCTTTACTTTTAATCAGTGCAGGCAGACATGACATGGTTGAGCCGACCATCTGCTCTAATATGTAACTTAAAATGGAAGTCTGTAATTAGTGGGGGGCGCCTGCTAAGTGTCTGCATACCCTGAATGCCGCTGTTGACTTATTATTTTAATAAGTATTTGTAAGAGAGCAGCCACGTTAGTTTAACAGGTTTAATGTTATAGATATTTTTGTTTTTAATGGTTTTATGAAATATCTGTATTAACTGCATGATCATGTCACAGTATTTTTTTTACTGCCATGCGAGCTGCCAAGAGAAGCTTGGCGAGCCGCGCAATGAATAACACTGCTTTAAGGGAATCTTAAGGTCTTGTATGGGAATAAGTGAACTCTCTGACTGAAGTACAAATCACTTACCTCGTTTCTGCATGAAACTGAAAAGGTCATCCAGAAACTCTTTACGCTTTTCATCATCATCCAATTCATACAACTAAAAAAAGAAGGAAAGAAAAATCCATTAATTATGTATTCAACTTGTTCATATAAGAATGACAAAACATGTTTGATCAGTGGGAAGGCCGCCGAGTCAACAAAGAGTTCATAAAAATCAGTCTGTGAGTAACCTTGAGCACAGCAGCTCCTGACCAGCGTGGTGCAGGATTACACACACACACACACACACACACACACACACACACACACACACACACACACACACACACACACACACACACACACACACACACTGCTGATATCGGAAGGAAAATTTTTTTGGGCCATGATTAGCTTTGACACTACCGCGACAGTGATGCTAACAGTTTCTTAGGGCAGCTCTAAACACCTGACCATAACGTCAGCTCTCTATAGTCAACCCTGTTAAAGAAGCCTTGCTGACAGTCACCAAGCACAAGCCTACAGTATGGTGAAATGTAATAGTTTGAAGCTCTGTGCAAGGAGTTTTTTCTAAACATTGTCACAATTAGAGACGCCTTCCAATACAATTCAATCAAGGCATACACGCAGTTTTTCAGTGACTGTCAACAAGCACTAACACAAATGCAAATCCCTCTGTTTCCTTTATATCATGCTGTAATTCAGCCATGTATTACTACGCCAACTTGTGCCAGTGCAGTGCAGCGTATCAGTCCACAAATCAGCAGTGAAATAATCTTACATTTAGCATACAATCTAGAACAGATATTAATTTTTTAGGTAAGAATTTATGTTTGCGTCGAATAACCTTTCTTCTGCTGGCCCCCTTAGCAACAGTACAAGGCTAACACATGCAGGCATGCTAATCCATGACAAAGGAGAAATCATTTCAACGAGTAAGCAGCATCAGACAATCATGTAATAGATGTGGTGGTATAGGTAAATACGTAGGATATTCCCAACAGGTTATTTCATCTTGCATTAATAAGCAAGTAGCCATTATAACAAACTGCCATAAAAAACATATCATATAACATTGTTTCATATAATTAGAAAATAATGCCACCCCAATCTGATACCTCAAGCAATGCAATGCTAACCTTATCCTCTCTGGCTCTAGTTAAAATCATCATTTTAAATCTGTATGAGCCAGAGATTTAACTCAGCCAAACACAAAAAGACAATCAAATCGTCCAGCACTGGCACATCACAATGAATAATCTCATACTGTAATACCGTCCGATAACCTGCCTTTAATGCATAAAGTCAGATTATTATTGAAGAAGGCTTAAACTCTTCAAATACACTTTGAACATGACTAATTTAATACAATTTACCGTGATATATGTTTAGCATGTACTGTAGTTGACCACATTGTTTGTTTTGAAGTCAAAACCTCTCAGCATTAGCCTGGAAACCCAGACCCACATCTAGAATGATAGATGGTCTGGCCACGTTCAATAGACCTTCCCAACTCAAGGGGCGGCACCAACCCATGCATTTAAAATGCCACTGCATGCAACTGGATAGTACTATGACCAATCAGAGCAATGAACAAGGTGACGTATTCAGTCCCATTTGTTTAGCGAACAGTGGGGCTAACTGTTAAATTAAACTTTTGCCATGGTCGGTCGGCAAAACAGAACATTCCTCCTACTTGCTAATTTGTGTGCCGTCTTCCAAATCGTTAAGTGTTGAGGCCAAAGCCGTCTCACACGCAAACAACATACCCACAGCCATCTCTGTTGTTTACTATCACGGCTTCGAAGGCCGGATGACACTGTTGTCATCCGGCTACGTCCGCCCCAGAGCACCATACATAGGTCTCTGGCCCGCCCATATCAGATAATACGATTTGATTGGCAACTCCGAATTTTCCAACATTGTTAATGAGCTCCAATGGATCATGTCCAGACCAACAGGCTGAGCAAATTTAAATTTGCCAGTAGCAGGTCTGGATTTCATGTGAGGGGGGAGAGAAAAAAGCATCTTCTCTGCCCAAACAGCTTTGGTGTGGCAGACAAGCAGAACATCAGACAAATAATCTCTCCCCAGCTACCACTAGTGTTGCTGAACCTTGATTGGAAATGTTCCCAGGCTACGGCCCTGTATGTACATATTGGAATATGTGTATGTGTATATAAATACCTATTGTGTAGGTATGAATTCAGTTTGAAATTAAATAATGAGTCATGCGATTATTCTAAAACTGCTTTTTGGATTTCCGTTTTATTTCCTGTCCATGCCAGGTATCAGAAAGCTGATATTTTGCATTATAATTATATATATATATATATATCAAATGCAATAATTTATGTGTTGTCAAAGTGGTGAATTTTTTGGCCACTGCAGTCGTATTTTGTTGATTTAACCTACAGTGCATTCAGAATGTATTCAGACATTTCAGACTATTTTCCCATTTTACTCATAAACCTACGCCTAATACTTCATAATGACAAAATGAAAACGATAACGAATTATTTGCTCATTTATAAAAAAGCAAAGTAGGTATTCAGAGCATGAAGCCAGTTCTTAGTTGATTCACCTTTGGCAGCAATTAAGCGCCTCAAGTCTCTTTGGGTTTGACAGGACAAGCTTTGCACAACTGGATTTAGGGATTATCTGCTAGTCTTCTCTGTAAATCCTCAAGCTTCATCTGGTTGGGTGGGAGCTGTGGCTAGGTCAGTGATTTTCAACCTTTTTTGAGCCTCGGCACATTTTTTACATTTACAAAATCCTGGGACACAGCACCAACCAAAATGACACAAAATGACACTAACACAGTACATATAATACATATAGTTAACAATATAGTTTCTAAATGTATTTATAATCACTTAGTGTGAAACCTGGGCCTGTTTCGATGAACACAAAAAAGACTGGGATTTTGACCCATTTTCACCACAACCCCTTCTACACCTGAGCCCTGTGATTGTTCCTTCTCTATCTCTGCTGACTCCTCTATAAGGAAAATAGTTATTGGCCCAAAATGAACTAGTAGTAGCTGGATGAATCAACTAATTTGCATAATATGCAATTCTGAAAGAGGCTAAATGAATAGAAAATGCTGACCAGGTAGTAGACCTATACAAATTACCTGGGCCTCTTTACATATTTACAAACTAACTTTAAAAACTTTGTTAGTTGCTATAACTACAAGGTTAGCTTTTGTTATATAGATATGCAGTCGCCAATTGAATGTTGCTCAGAGCGACACGGGGTTGTCTGCTGGCTGCTGCAGGTAGCAGGGGGCTGTTTTCACACACACACACACACACACACACACACACACACACACACACACACGCACGCACGCACGCACACACACACACACACACACAAACCGTGTGAGTGAGGGCTGTCAACGGTGAGGAGGAGCAGACAGCAGCCGTTGCTAGTACTCGGCTCTGGTGAGCGCGGTATTAAAAAAAAGTTGCAAGATGTGTCTCTGGTCATTAACTAGCCTTAGCGCTATGGCGGAAAGTTGGAAAATATAGCGGAAAAAGTCACCAGTTGGCAACATTAAAGACGTGGCGACAGCGGGACACTGAGATGAGACTTGGTCACGTGATCCGCGCTGTTGATCGTTTCACTGATCAGTCGCGGACTGCTCTCTCTCTCAAACATAAAGCACTAATAATGGATGTAATAATGATAATGAAAACATATCTCGGCGAATTTCCTGGTCGCGCGCGTGCCCCTATTTGAAAATAGTAGGCTACTCGCACTACCTCAAAAATGGTCGCAAACTGCGAGCATTTGGTCTCAGTCTGGAGCCCTGCAGCTTTGCACACCACTCGTCCCTTGCAAGCAGCTTTGAGTAATCGGACCTCTCGTTTGTCTGAAAAACTTTAAGTTCCTCTCGCAGCTGATACACACGGGCCAGTAGCCTACTTTACCGCGCGACAGCCACCGGACCTCCGTGTGGAGCAATGAGACTTTATGTTCCGCTCCCATTTCCTCACACAGACACCCGACAATGGTTAATTAGGTGATATTAAATAATTTCCCACGGCACACCTGACGATCTCTCACGGCACACTAGTGTGCCGCGGCACACTGGTTGAAAAGGGCTAGGACATTGACAGAGGAGAGGCCTTCAGCCACTTCAGTCTCCTTTTGTCCAGTCTGAGGTCCTGAGCGCTCTTTGTCAG
The DNA here is from genome assembly GCA_949357725.1 of Hyperoplus immaculatus. Taxonomy (NCBI): domain Eukaryota; kingdom Metazoa; phylum Chordata; class Actinopteri; order Uranoscopiformes; family Ammodytidae; genus Hyperoplus; species Hyperoplus immaculatus. The sequence continues at coordinate 2,474,940 of OX442351.1, forward strand.
GTTATAATTCATATAATAACTATGTTTCTTTATTGAGGAGCGACAGTTTAATCAGTCCTTTAGCTGCTTTATTTAAAACTTGAGATGTTGAGGTTTTGTGTCATGGCAATGAGTCTTAAAACCAGATCAGATGTTTCACTTTTTTTCCTATTCAACACATTTGTAAATTAGTATTATGGGTTATCATAAGGCTGAAAAATAACAAAATGAGAAAAAAGTCAAGGGTTTGAATACTTTTTGAATGCACTGTATAATATCTCAGCAGGATATCTCTTTGTGTCTGCTTTGCTTGTGGCCCTGGATTTACACTCAACAAAAATATAAACGCAACACTTTTGTTTTTGCTCCCATTTTTCATGAGATGGACTTAAAGATCTAAAATTCATTCCAGATACACATTTGTACCATTTCTCTCAAATATTGTTCACAAATCTGTCTAAATGTGTGATAGTGAGCACTTCTGCTTTGCTGAGATAATCCATCCAACCTCACAGGTGTGCCACATCAAGATGCTGATCTGACATCATGATTAGTGCACAGGTGTGCCTTAGACTGTCCACAATAAAAGGCCACCCTGAAATGTGCAGTTTTGTCTCACAGCAAAATGCCACAGATGCCACAAGCATTGAGGGAGCGTGCAATTGGCATGCTGACAGCAGGAATGTCAACCAGATCTGTTGCTTGTGCATTGAATGTTCATTTCTCCACCATAAGCCGTCTCCAGCAACTTCGCACAGCCATTGAAGAGGAGTGGACCAACATTCCACAGGCCACAATTGACTATCTGGTAAACTCTATGCGAAGAAGATGTGTTGCACTGCATGAGGCGAATGGTGGTCACACCAGATACTGACTGGTTCTGAGTCCCCAGACCCCCAATAAAGCAAAAAAATACACATTTCAGAGTGGCCTTTTATTGTGGACAGTCTAAGGCACACCTGTGCACTAATCATGATGTCAGATCAGCATCTTGATGTGGCACACCTGTGAGGTGGGATGGATTATCTTAGCAAAGCAGAAGTGCTCACTATCACACATTTAGACAGATTTGTGAACAATGTTTGAGAGAAATGGTAATATTGTGTATCTGGAATGAATTTTAAATCTTTAAGTCCATCTCATGAAAAATGGGAGCAAAAACAAAAGTGTTGCGTTTATATTTTTGTTGAGTGTATTTTAGTAGCACTAGTTTGCTTATTGGCATATCCATTATGCTCGTGCTCATCCTGCCCTATTCACTGGGGCGGCGACACAGTCAAAGAGGCTTTTAAATGGGCCTCTCTAGCCAGATACAGCTGATGGAAATATGTTAGTGGCAATGTTCACTTTCAGTAAGGCCCAGAGCCACGTTAACAGGCCAACTTAATCAATACTGGAAGACAGAGGGATGACCTTTGGAATGAGTGGGGCCCTGTGGACCACAGCCCACAGATAATAACTGATCATTTAGAAGTGTATTAGCTGTCACCAATATTAAAGGACCAGTGCAGGTCAGCACTCAGGAGGAAACCATGGGGGATTGGAGGAGGGTTCGTTATGGAGAAGGGCTCCGGAGGTGCTGTGTACTGTATGTGTGTGTGTGTGTGTGTGCGTGTGTGTGTGTGTGTGTGTGTGTGTGTGTGCGTGTGTGTGTGTGTGTGTGTGTGCGTGTGTGTGTGTGTGTGTGTGTGTGTGTGTGTGTGTGCTGGGGGAGGGGGGGTTGTGAGTGTATTGTGAGTGCTGCACTGCAGGTGGTCCATGGCAGAGGGAGTATTGAAAGGTAAAGGAACAGCAAGCCATTGCAAAAATGTTAAGTGCACAAATGCACAGCGGATGACAATGCCACAGGATCAATTGTGAAGCCCATGGAGTGGAAAGGCATATACGTATGCAGATACAATGATGGGCATGTTCTCATAGAGGCCAACAATAAAACACATGTTAGCATGCACTACAATCACGACAAAAACGCACATTCAGTAAAATGAGCATACTATAGCTATTTATTTTTTATAAACCCCATAATTCTAGGGCAAAAACATATGGCATTGAAACATTATAGGTGCCTGCCTTCATTAACATGTATCTTCTGTACCAAAATGCATCCAATAGTGGCAGTGATCTGAATTAAACACTGTTTCAGCCTCGCCATTTTTACATTGTGATTATGACCACCACATTTTAGTAATAAATTCCTAAAAAAGGATAATTATTCAATACCGAGGGCATTTAAAAAATGTGCTACAACAACCATTATTAGAAAATAGAAATACAATATTGATAGCCTGCGTGGGACTGTACCAAGTTGATTGGTATTGTGAAGAAGTTCAAGTGGAACCCTCTATATATTACATCACATTACCCAGAGCTTAGGTCTAAATGAGAAAAACAGTTGTATCTTTTATGCATTCAGATATATTTCAGAGCTGATAAGCTTAGCAGGCTAAATGTATTTCTACAGAATATACAGGGTCGAGAAGAGGGATAATAAAGAGGGACTCTCAACATATTAGATTGTTCCTTTACATGCTAGCTACACATGCTTTCTCATTAATCAGACTAAAACATTAAGAACCTAACACACGAGGTGCATACTGCTGACCGGCTTGTTGAATAGAAGGAGGGCTGATTTAGTTTTTAATTTGGTTATATTCTTAAATATGCTGCCTGCACATATTGAACATCTATGCAATTGGCAGTGAGATTTAGCCCCAGACATTGAATCTACATTCTGCTACCATTGGCTTCAATCATTCATATTTAATCGTTCATATTCACAGTTTTCTTGGACATTAAAGGCAAAGAGAATGGAGTTGAGGAGACAAACTCACAGACTAGTTGACTAGCTGTGTTGTTGTTTGCCCCTGTGTGTGTGAGCTGACGAGAGACAGACAGACAGACAGACAGACAAGCCCACAGACCGACAGACAGACAGGCCTGGGCAGGCAGAGGGGAACTGGGTTCAGCTCAACCTGGAGGCTCTCCGGCCGTCACTCAGCAGGGTCAGCACAGGGAGGCAGGCTGACATTAAACTTGGAAAATGCCTTCTGGCCTTTTCAGCTGGGTGAAGCTGCTGCTGCTTATTTTAAGGCTTGTTTCATGTATATTTACATATTTTAAGTTTAAACTCTGATGACTTTATAGTTATTTTTTTACTAATAAATCAGTGATTCTTGAGAAGTGGGATAAAACAGGTGCAATGTTAAAAAAATACAAACCCTATGTTTAGGCAAAATAGTGATAGTGATCACAAATATTCACCAAGACTGACAGAGGCCACACAATTTTTTTTCAAAATGTATATATTGACATATTTAACGTTTCTTAAACATAACAAATGGATTTTATCTAGTAGCCATTTTGTTTTTCTGTTGATGATTGGTGCTAGTATGAACTACTTCAGGAAAATAAAATTATCAAAACATTTCAAATAACTTCTTCAGAAATTGTAAGTTGGTGTTGACGTATTATGGTTGTGACGCAGGACTTTCAAGATTTGGAATGTAAAATATTCTATAACTACAACACTTATCAGAGCCTGTCTGACTCTAATGTACTCTGCAGAGGTAGAATGTGACAAGAGGTCCTTCACAGCTGCCCCTTATTTTGGCAGATGTTCTTACATTTTAATGATGGTGTTGACAAAAAGTGTCCCACCACTTTGAAACCATATAAAACATGAATGTGTTTAAGAAGAACAGTTTTTATTGATACGAGAGATTAGTTAGTGTTGCTTTTGATGAAAAAAACACTTTTTAATCATTAAAGTAAATTTTAAATTTTATTAAAATTATAAAAATTATTAGTTTTATTGCATATGAAAAGATTGAAACCCTCTCTGTGGACACACTGTTTTGGATGTCGTGAGAAGATAACAAGTGTCATATATTTGACATAATAATGATAAAATTAAATTTAAGGGGATAATTGTGCTCCAGACATTCTATTCTTAATCCCTAATAACATCTACAATTGAAAAAAAATATTTTTAAAGATAACAGCAGTTACATGAAGACGGCCTTTTGTCCCGGTTCTCAAGAATCACTGAAATTACAATTTAAGAGGGGTAGGATTATATAAATTTATACTTGTGCCTACTCCTTTTCAGGCATGTCAATGCTGGTTTATCGAATTTATGTTGTGATATGCTTTTTAGTTTTCTTATTTGTGAACTAATTTGAAAAATTGTATTCAACTCAAAAACTGTATTTAAAGTGCTGTAATCTGACCCTTTTAGTACTGTATCCACAAGATAATTTGCACTACATATAGGCCGGTGCAAAGACACCCACAAAGTTTGGACGCTGAGCGCAATTTGCCCTCATTTTGCTTCAAGTGAGATAGCAGATCCCTTATCAGTGTTTCAGGCAGCTCTGTGCCTTTAACACACAGATGCTTCATTAAGACGATTGAGCAGGATTTGATGGTTCTATAATCTGTATCACATCCACACAGGTTGACTGTTACACACAGATCACTGGTTTATGTGGTGAAACTGTTACTTATAAAGAGCCCTTATTAAATAGCTCCAACAGAACAATTTCATTTCAAATCTGATGCATGCCGATAACCGATTTCAAGGTATACCACTGTTTGTACGTAGAAGTTTCAAAGCCTATATTTTCCATCATACTGTTCAGAGGTATTTTACCCAGACATTTCAAATAACACATTTGTTAGCTGTAACCGTGGTATTTTTGCTTAAGGTTATCATACCGTCAGAATATCATACCGGCCCATGCCTATATACAGTGGCGACTGGTCATTAGGGGCACGTGGGGCAAAGCCCCACCTACTCTCACAATAAAAAGTAAATAAAAAATAAATATATATATATATATATAGGGGAGAACGGGGTAATCTGAGCCACTTTTTACATTTGCTCCTCTCTAAGCGAGCTAAAATGATTTATCACTAAAATTTACACATTTACCATTAATTCAGGTTGTTTCCTAGAAATGGGCATTAGCAGCATTTTTTCAAGGGCAGTGAAAATATGATTGTTTTAAAAAAAGTTGTCATGTGGCTCACTTTACCCCAGCTGTGGGGTAAACTGATCCACTTACTTTTTCCACTCTGAAACTACCATAACAACACATATTGTAACAGTAAGAATCCTGAAAGTTAGCCACACATTCCAGAACTAATGTCGGACTAGTAAAAGAATGATGGGTTATTATCATGATGGATGATCAATTAAGCAAAGCAAATTTTCTAAACACTTGAAAGTAACTCAGAACAAAATCAAATACAACATATTATAATTCAAAAGGTTTTAATAAGATTCAAATGAAAGATAGAACCAGTTAGATTAGAACACAGTCTGGGGGTCAGAACACAGGACCCTTAGAGTCAGCTAGTGTCTGGGGGTCAAAGCATAGGAAAATCAGAACCAGCGAGAACAGCCTGGGACTCAGAACACAGGAGAAGACCCAACTGGATTATAACATCAGCCTGTCATACTCTACAACTAGGCCTACTCTACATTCCAGCCCTGAAGGTTACAGGGAAAGATGAGAAGGTGCTCTTTCCGTGTGGTTACCCCAGGTCATCTTCCTTGTGTATTTCCTTGGCATGATGGCTTTTCTACAATGTGTATGACATTAAAATAAAACATATGTTGTTCAGGCTAATCTTCAGTTATCAGCATCACATGGTTTCATATGTTGGTAGTTCATCAACACGTATGATAGAAGTTTTTCTACGTGAATACATTTGCTTTGGCACAACAGTTGATTAAGTTGACAGCAAGAAAATTTACTTTTACATGCAAAATACCTATTTTGGTGAAAAAAACATGCTTACCACAGCACCATGAGGTCCTCTCTTTCAGCGCCATGGGGAAATGAGAGGGGCTTGAAAACATATAACTCACATGACCATATATCTCACATGACCACAAATGTTTTCTGTTGCCTAGATACAGGGGGTGGCTCACATTACCCGATGCCTCAGATTCCCCCGTTCTCCCCTATATCAAAAAAAGTTTGGCGCTTTTAGCTAATTTTTAGCCGACCCTAGCTTGCTTCTTCAGATTGCGTTCGTCTGATTTGTGTCTCTGCCATGGTCTCTGTACGGCAGCCGTGTTAGCCAGTCAGATTTAGGCCATAGGGTTTAGGGGCAAGATTGCCTTTTGTCCCTCCAGCTGGCTCGAGCCCAATGCAATGTGAATGGGGCTTGAAAAACTGAAATGCGCATGCTCAGAGTATTTCTCTGTTTAAGTGGACGGAGATTATTTTACCTCAACGGACGCTGCCCGTCCAGCACTGGAAAGGACATATGGTTCATTCCACTAATACTGTGATGATAGTGCCGCGAAAAGTCCAGTGGCCCGAAGAAGAGAAGGACCGAGAAGGATAACTTTGCTAACACAAAGATGTCAGAGGCACACAAGCTAAAACGAGTCGACAACAAAAAGTAGATCATTTTTGGAGCACAGGTTTGAGACCCTTAGTCTGGAAGAAAAATTGGTAGTAAAACGGATGTTGCCGCTGGCAAAAGCGAACTGTGGATATAATGTGGAGTGGTAGCCTATGCTAAAGAAGGCTAACGGCTATCGATCAGAAGAAGGCACTCTTCTGCTTCCCTTGTTTGCTGTTCGGTGGAGAAGGTATTTGGTCGAGGACGGGATACAAGGATTTAAAAAACCTTTCTGAGAGGATGAGATGAGAGCAGCAATAGTCAGCTGGATGCTGTTGGGTCTATGATGGACGAGTGAACGTCAGAGGCCTGTTTCAGGTAGCTGGTTTTACATACTCTGAGTTAAATCCTGTGCTCTGAGTTGGTCAACTCAGAGCGCAGTGTTGACGAGCAACTCTGGGTTTTTGGTTTCAGATCAGTGGATCTGCGTTGGGTTAATCAACTGTGAGCGTGTTCACTCTGGGTGGAGCATGTGCGTAAAAGCCATCGTCAATGGATCGCTGATAACATGATTCACCATGGAAACAGAAGAAACAAATGATTGATCCTCCCACTTCTCCACTTCTCAAAAAAGAAAAGAAAAAAAAATCTCCGCTCCTCCCACTAGGGTTAGAATTATTAACGAATGAGTTTATGGTATGGAGAAGAATTAACAGGGATATTGTCTAATAACTCTGATCTAATCTCCTCTGCAAATCAGAAAAAAAACAGAGCAAACATCTTTTGTCAAGAGAATCATTTTGCTTCCGTATGAGAAGCCATAGTCTATTTTAAAAAGTTACGCATATCAGCAGTAAAGTATTAAGCTGGCGCGACACAGCATTGCTGACAGTGTTTTGTATTCGCTGTATAATATGTTGGCAAGCTATAGCCTAATACTGTGCAGTAAACAGACTGTCGCTTCTTTTAAATGGGGATTGAAAGACATCAGAGTCAGACACATTAGGTGACAGTTTCCATTGAAGAGCCCGATTTATTTATTACCAGATCCATTTTCCTCAAGTGATCACAGTTTAAATTATTATATAATTTTTATATTCATATTAGGCTATTTAACAAGGCTCGTCTGTGACTTTAGGATCGCACAAGTGAAAAGTAACGATCACTTGCAGCCGCATGGTTACATGACTCCACCTGACATAAATCTGTTCAGTGGCACAGACGTTAAAAAGCATACAATACAAATAGGTTTATTAATCTGAATGTAGAGCATGTTCACGATGTGTAAGGTGGCCGCCTATATGAACGGCACGAGGGCTGAGAACAAGGCTACTGACCAGATAAATTATCGATCAAACGTAAAATCATCAGGAAATGATAAAAACATCCCGATGGAGATTTCTATGGAGTGATTTTGCTTCAAACTGTACAGGGACGCGTGTGACAGTGACACTCTTTCTTCAGTCGGAGCTGCAGCGTAAAGTGAAAACAAACTCAGGGTAGGTCTAACCACCTCCCGAGCAGGTTAGACCCACGGCGTATGTTGCCGCAGTAACTGACTCTCGGTTGCGCTGAACCTGCTACCTGAAACTGAAAACCCAGAGTTTCCACTAACTAAGAGCGAACAAACTCTGGGTTGCCTCAAAACCAGCTACCTGAAACAGGCCTCAGGGCTCTGCTGGTTGTGCTTATGTTATGGGCGATCATCAGCAATAGTTGTTGTTGTTGTTGCCGATGCCATCGTTGTGAAGAGTGAGAGCTTTTTTATATATGTAACATATATTATTACTTTGAAAACTAAAGAGTTATCTGTGATTTTATTAGCCTGCCTTTATCTGACACCGCAGCAGCCTGCGGCGCGCAACCTACAGCAGGCTACTGAACGGAATCTGTCTGTTTAAAATCACGGCATTAAAAGCACCAAATGACTTGCTTTAACGAATTTCGTTAGAATATAACATGAAGAATTTTAGAATATTATTTCCATGAAGCTGTTTAGTCAGAAAGTGAGCGATCACGAGTGGCTCATCCTCGCTGCTGTCCAAGGCATTTGAGAGGCAGCATTTATTTTATGCTCATAGTTAATCATATAGCAGTGCTGAAACGAAAGCTTCTCTCTGAAAATCGTGATCCGATTGCTTGTCCCTAACCTTGGATACACAGAGACATGTCCCCGAACTGACTGCGCGATAGGAACTGTACAGTGAAACAGCCGCCTCCCTCGTTAGTTTCAGTCTACAGCCTACAATGCTAATATAACCACCACCTTAGTGATTTATTTGAGGAGGGGGTCCTGTTATCATACAATGAACTGGTGGGAAAGGATCACTTTTGGAAATACTTGCAGATACGGAGCTGTATTAGTTCTAAGCCATACAGTGTTGTTGATAATAATGTCATGAATTATATGAAACTACCACCAGAAAAATGTAAAGCCTCCCAATTCTGCAAGACTGCTAATGCTTCTATGTGTAATGATTCAAATATTATGAGATCGATTTGGCAGAGAGATATAGGTGGAGAAATGAAGTGTGACAACTGGGAAAATATTTTGGCTGATTGTGGTAAATATGTGAGAGAGGCGAGGGGAAAGCTCACACAATACAAGATAGATACTAGTATACTCCTTCTAAACTCCACAGAATGAAACTATTGAATGATAACCTATGCTGGAAATGTAAAACTGAAATTGGTACTTTTCTCCATTGTATCTGGGAGTGTGCTATGGTCAGGCCTCTCTGGACTGAGATTCTCTTTATTTTAAGCAATTGGTTTGGTTCAGAAATTCCTTTAAGCCCAGAGCTCTGTCTACTAGGGGACAAATCTCAAATACCTAACGTATCGAAGTGTGAGTTTTCTGTAATTATTGTAGGTATAGTAACGGCTTGCCGTGTTATTTTAAGACACTGGAAGATACCAAAGGCCCCACAAGTTGAAGAATGGGCCAATGCAATGACTGAAACTGTATCTTATGAATGCATGTTGAACCGATTAAGTGACAATTGGGGGGAGGGGGCGTCCTCTTGGGAAGGGTTTTGGGACCAGATAAAGGTGGACAGTGACCCAAATTAATAACTGCAAAGGCAGCTAACATCACCGGTTCCATGGTAACAAATGTATTTAGTTTCTGTCATTGGCCTGTTTTTGCTTGTGGGGTCTGACCATGGCACACTGAGGGGAGAAGAAAGGAAAATAAATATTGGCTCTTATCTCCACATGGGGGAAGTATTTCTCACATTTTTAGCTTTCTTATTATTTTAACTTTTTTCTTTCTTGCTTATTACTATTTTTTTATATGTTGCCATGAAAGCAATAAATAAAGCCTCTTCTTTTTATTAGGAATGATTGAGCTTTTTTGTCGTCAGAAAATGAAGAAGTACTTCAGCAGACTGTCTGTGATGTGTAGCCTATCCATGAGAGACACAGTATGGAGCTGCGCGTCATCAGCTGCCAATAGTGAGTCCATAACTCTGCAGAGTAAACTGGGACCTGTGTCAGTTTTTGCGGTATTTTATCACTATGAAGTTTGGTTTTAGTCATTAACTGATTATTGTAGGGCTTCACCAGATGTGCTGACATTAGACAAGTAGCCAAGCGTGCATTTTTCACATTGAGTCCACTCGGTGACCATAACGTCACAAAGGCTACGTGAATGAGGCTTTACTAAGTTAGTCCGATGCTGTGTTGTCACTTGACTCAGTTAGTTAAGATGCAGTTTGAGGTTCACGCTGCACACAGCTGCTGCTGGAGCCACCGGGAGTTTTTGCTCCACTTGAGAAAAATTTAATATTTGCAGTTTGCATAATCTATTTCAAATTGATATACATTTTTTGATCGTTCAAGATCCAGTCCTCATTCAAGTGTACTGTGTAGGTTATGTCACGCAAGAGAAACGATAATAGTCAGCTATCACCTCAACATGAAGTAGTGTTGTTTTTGGCGGCCTGTTTTAAGTTTAGTTTTAGTCTAGTCTTTGTGTCAAACTGTCATTTTAGTTTTTATTAGTCTTAGTCACGTTTAAACTCTTTTTAGTCTAGTCAAGTTTCAGTTGACTAAAAGTCTTGAGCTTTTTAGTCTTCTCTTAGTCAGAATTATCTGGGACTATTTTCGTCTAGTCTTAGTCAACAAAAACTGATGACATTTAAGTCAAGTCTTAGTCAATGTCATTTGCATTTTAGTCTTTTTAGTAATGCAATTATATTTAACCCAGTTAATATAGTACAAGTACCTAGTATAGTACAGCCAAAATCAAAATGTTCTTTAAGTCCCCCATTTCACAAGTCAAACAAGGTTATCTTATCTTATTATATTATTTTTTACCTTATAGACTCAAGAATACATGCAATTCCAGACACGGAAGATGCTCTGATTGAATTTACATCATATTTATTTGAGCTACCAAACATGTAAGAATGCCGGATTCCTCAACCTGAACAGCAGTCTGGTGGAGCTCGGACAGCTTCTCTTTGTGTTTCAAAATCTCCTGTCTAATGACATACATTTACATAAAATAAATAGGCCTAAATAAAATAGCTTCAAATGACAATGCCAGAAAAAAATGACATTACATTCAAGTTTAATTAAGAGAAAAAAGGTTCTTGAATGCTAGAGCTACAATAACATAATAATAAAGTGCAAATAAAATGTTTGTGAATGACTTGTATTGCTTGTAAACTGAAGTCAGATTTTGTATTACAAGATGTAACACAAATGGTTTGAACCATGAGATTGGAAGCACAGACTGCATACAGTGGAATTCGTTGACAGAACTTATTACATGGCACTTTGAAAATCCTATGTAAATCACGGCATTCTACAGGTCTGTTATTTCCAGCAAGACAGACCTCTGTCAAGGGTATAATGACCGTTGCTAAGGACCTACGTCATAGTTTTGATGGATAGACGTCCACAAACAGGGCTATTACTCCTTCAGAAAACAATGGAATACTTTTTCGACATGACTCAGGAGAGCAAGGAACACAGGAGTCATAGTTAATATCCGACAGGAATCCAGTCAAGATGACGTGAGTATGTTTGGCCGCATATTGACAATTAGCCTATACAGTAACTTCAGGCTGCAGCTGGTTAGTCGTTAAAGTTAACCCACCGCCGCAGCTGCATCTTCCATATTGCCGCGAGTGGGGATTGAGGAAGCAACGTCGCCTGCTAACTTCCTGCTATTTCAAAATAAAAGCCAACTCATGTTTGTCTAGTTAAATACTCATGTTAAGCCAGTGAAATGCTTTTAATCTGAAGCCGTAGCCTGTTTGCAGCCCCGAGACTCAGGAAACAGAAATATTGCAAAAATAATAATAATGGCGAGACAAAATAGCCTTAGAACATTTCGTGTCCTCTCGTTTTTGTCAATGAACATGAAGAGATATTTTATCAGAGTTTTTGTTTTTGTAAACCACATTTAGTCCCGTTTTTATTAATCAACAATAAAGCATTATATATTTGATTATAGTCTTCGTCACATGACCACCATTTACGTTGCGTCTCGTCTCGTTTCTGTCACGTGATAAATGTTCGTTGACGACGATATTTTGTCATACATTTCGTTGACAAAAACAACACTAACATAAAGGAAAACTCCACCTTGAAATTTCTGTATCTGGCTGTCAGAAGCCAAAGACTGTAGCGGCACATTGAATTTTCTTACTTAAATGTTAGTAAAGATGAAGGGAGTAATCCTTTCCTTCTTTGGCTAAAATGTGAAAGTACACAATGATGTGAACAACTCATTTTGTGTTTATAAAATCGCCAGAATGCGAGAAACAGTGTCTTTGAAGCTCAAATTTTTCTTGGGGGGGACCGCCAGAACCCCCTTTTTGTTGTGAGCCCCACCTGTTTTTTACACCTAGAAACGCCACTGCGGCTGCCTATATAAGTACACAACCCAACTCCCCTGACTGTAGATTTTACCCATAATATAACTCAATATCAAGTCAATATCAAGAGAGAGAGAGAGAGAGAGAGAGAGAGAGAGAGAGAGAGAGAGAAAGAAATTGCACCCAAAATTGTTGACATCTGAGGTAAATATCACCACTATTAGGAATTAGATGGTATTTGCAACAAGCCTTATTTGCATAGGAAGGGGGAGATTTTGCACTGAATTTTTAAATATTCTCGCATTTACATAAATGCAGACACAAAGGGCGTGGTCGCAAAAGCAACACAATCATTTTGTGGTTCTGGCCCAAAGTACTCACCACTGAAGCTTTTTCTTTCGTAAAACTGAGTATAAAAACACCTGAAAAAGCATTACGCATAACTCATCCAATATGAATATTAAAGGATACTAGGCTGGCTCAATTTGAAGTCTGTGAAAACAGGTTTTGGGTTTTATAATAAAAACATATAGTAATAAAAACTACTATATTCCAATATAGTAACTAACCCTTACAACTATGTGGTAGTTACTACAATTCTGTGGACCTTATTGTAAAGTGTTACCATAAAAAACTTTGAGATAGACCCAAACGTGGCTGAAAAAGATGTTAATCAAATGCATTCCAAATACTGTTAAGTGTGACTCACAGAATATGCTCGAACAGCTGTAAAACAAGTGATATTTCAAATTGATGGTTTTAAGCTCCAAACTGAACGGTCCCTATATTCTCTCAACACGACTGTATGACTTACAGCTTGGCTCATATTTATGGCTCATTTTGTAGGCTACAAGACCTCAAGAAATGGTTTTAATTAAATTACAAAAATCAGCAGATTAAATACAATAAGTGAAACTGAGCCAAAGGGTTTCATGATCTCATCCCCTTATTCCCTGTCATCAGTCTAAAAGAGGCATCAGTAGTTCTGTCAGTCTGTCCTCCACCAAGGATGTTTGAAATGTTTGAAATAGAAAAGCCTTCAAAACTGATGATCCTCAAAGCCCCTTATGTCTGTATTAAGTTAAGTTAAGTTAAGTTACTTTATTAGTCAATGGTTGGTTACATTGAAATTTGTCTCTTCGCATATCCCCTCTCAAGATACCACACTTCGGAGAGGGTCATAGCGCAGAGTCAGCCATAGTACAGCGCCCCTGGAGCAGTTTTGGGTTAAGTGTCTTGCTCAAGGACTCAATGGTAGAGATGGTGGGCACCGTAGATGTAATACCAGCCTCTGCTAGTTTTACAACTAACACCATATATAGCGCCAGCAGCTGCTGTCCTCAGAGGAAAAGCTCTGAAAAGCCACTGTATACGAGATGCTACGCTGCAAACAGCACATAGCCCCTTTCACACATGCACTGTGACTCTGGAATTATCCTGAGCTTACCAGTGAACACAAATGTCAGGGTTATTCGACTGACCCAGGTGGCCTCCTAGTACTTAGGGCGCACTCACACTATGCCATCTGTACCGTGCCAAGTAGGGTACTTTTGCCCCCTAAAGTCTAGTTGGTTTGACCAGTGTGAGTGCTCCGTTCAGTACTCATGCATGTAGCAACGGACATAAAAAAAAACCGCGAAAGGGTTTGCTGGCTGTGTTCTGTTTGTTTTCTTTTGTTTGTATTGAAATATCAATATAATTTAAGTATAATGTATATGTTACCTTAGATTGGTAACTGTTGAGTTTACTGTAAGATGAGTGCAGAAAAAGGTCAGCTGTCAATCGTCTTATTCTTTCTCTCTTCCGAGAAAGAGAGCAGCTCTTTTCAAACAACCAGAGTTTGGGAATAATAATATATATAATATTCAGTGGGGAGAGTCAGTCTGTTGTATTATTGCAGAGCACACAAGCCCCAACCACAGTGAATTCTACCAGCATCCAATGCGGAAGTGACAAGACAATGCAGTTCGCTGTGTGGCCACTAGGGGCAGGTTTCATGATAGAGCAATGTCTCATTGACTCTCATGTTAAATAGGCCGTTTTCACAGCATTATTAAACCTGAACAAAAAAAACATTGTAGTCTGTATGTTTAGGTCATATCTCCATGACAACACTGAGGGGGGTGAATGTTTTTGTACCAGACTAGTTTTTATTCTATTGGAGGTTAAAATTGGAGGTAAAGAATCATTATGGGCGTGGTCTCTTGAGTGACAGCTAGCCTCCGGCCCTCACTTCGCCTCGGAGGTATACGTCAGCTAGATGGGCGTATCTCCCTCCTCCCAACGTCACATCTATGCCCTTTTTTGGTAAGAGGATATGAGGTGGAGTCAAACTCTGACAAGATGGCGACGCGCATAGGCCAGGACGATTGGATGTAGTTGAATTAACTGAGATCTGCCCAGATGCTACATCCATTTTGTATCTATGAGAGCAGACCTGGACAGCACTGTCTGTGAGCGCTTACAGTCTGCTTTAAACAAGTCAACACCTCGGGATCGTTAAGCATGACCCCTGTAACCACGGTAACAGTACACCCAAATATGGCCACAGCTGTATACTCACAATGCTTAAAAAAGCATAATAATAAATAAACTGCAAAAGATTTGCTAAAGAAAACTACAATACAATGTCGTTAGTTTTAGACTACAAACAATCTGACAATCAAATAACCAAAATGTGAAATGTTTTAAATCAAGGTCAGGTGTTTTGTATGCATGTCTCTCTGTGTGTATATGGCTGTAAATGAGGAACACCTGCAGGTGTAGAGTTGGCGGTAATAGAGCCAACATGTCCACCTCTGCCTCTGCACTGTAACACAATGACCACAGCCATTATAGAGGCTTTGGCATGTTTGACTCACTCTGCTCCCTTCATCTGGGACACTTCAAAGGCCAACGTGGCCTCCAGCCAAATACACATACAAGACATAGTAAATCACTGCATATACCAAATCCCTCCCATCCTTTTATCTTACTTGTGATCTATTCTTCTGCGGTAATATCAATATGCAACAGTGCATCTGCTTTCCCTACTCAAAATGCATTAACCACGCTAATGCTGCCCACTATAAAGGTGTGTTATTCCACCTTGCAATGTGATTAGTAGTACAGAATGCACAACTATGGACTGCAAAAAAAAATTACCTAATACATATACAATCCACTTAGCCTACAGGGACCCAGAGCTCATTTTGCTTCAGTAGAAGACGCTTTATGGGGAGCTAAGTTGCTATCGAAATGGTTCATAGTATAGGAGTGTGGTGCTCAAAAGCATCAAAACAATAGCTGATAATAACTTTTATATTTTGAAAACGTGAATAAATTCAACGTACTGCACTTAAGAGTAGTTATGTCCGTATAGTTTAAGGATTGACACTTTTAGTGGTGTTGGAAGGAATTATCGACATAATGATAATTGTTTTATTTTTTAAGCCTTACGTTGGGCTAACAATGTTAATTCTGTCCTGAGGGGGGCGCCAGAGGAAAGGTCATGGCCTCATATAAAAAAGGGTTTATCCTCTGTGCATGAATGTGCTGCATACTTCTGGAGCATTGAAATAATTATATATTATATCCCCATTTTGCTAAATGTATCTACAGCATTTTATTCAATCCTTGTTTGGTGTCCCAAATATTAAAGGTAATATCAATGAACATCAGATTACTTTTAAGAACAATGATGTGAAAAGTATTTTACTCATTCAACACAGCAGTCACCTATGTGTGGTTTTTTAAAGATATTTTTGGGGCATTTTTGTCCATAAAGGACACCTATAGATGGGGAAGTGGACATAAAATGTGGGGAGGGAGAGAGAGGGGGAATGATGACATCATGCATCAATGGTCTCCAGTTGGAGTCAAAACCATTTGGGCTCAATGAGCCACTGGGCTACCAACACAACAAGGGCCACAATCAACCAAAGAATTAGACACACAACTACATTCTCCACAGCTATTCAGATGGATTCAAAATATCTTATAATTAACATGAAAATAATAGAAAACTACTAATATTGAATTGGTGTTGCAAATCAGCTCTAATATCGATTGTGAACAGTTTCTAAGTTCAGGACAGATGAGTCTTCCTGGACCTTGTCCTTCACAAATAGTGTGTTTATACTTGAGTTCCCATGGGGCCGTTGTTCTAATTATCCCCACATGAAAGAAACCATGACCTGCATTGTCATTAAAATAGTCCTTAGTCAAAGTCCTAACTAAAACAGGTGTGCTATATTCTGACCCCCCCCCCCCCCCCACACACACACACACACACACTACCTTAGCCCTTTCCTCTTCCATTTCACAGCTCAGTGCTCATTCATTTCACTATTAATAATCACTTCTTGTTTGTCTTTTTTCTTTTTTTAGTCCTAAGCTACTGTCATTGAAACTCAATCATTCCTGCTGATTACATGTAAGCCCAGAGTGAGGGCTCCAGCCGTCCATCCCTGAAGCACTGGGAGTGAGACTGTGTGGCTTGCACAGAGCCACTGTGTTTAGATAGCTATTTACAGAGCCTGGGCTGGGTGTAAACACCAGACATTGTCTCAGTGGACACACACTACGAACAGGTAGCGGATGGTGAGTAGATATTAGCTGATTTTCACAAAAAGTTTAGATTGAAACCAGAACTGTAAATTATGACTAAAATGTAAAACTAGAGTGAACGTATTAACAGACTAGGGGAAATTGTCTAAATAGACAATGAGAATAATTGGGGTGGTGGGGATAAAGATGATCACAATGAAAGAGACAGAGCTCAGAGTGTAACTGCAGCCTCAGCATGAAGAGTCAATGAGCAGCATGCAGTGTGTCCAACACAATACAACACAGGCCGGCTGGAAGCTGCTCCATGTTAGATGATCTGCTGACACACTGAGGTCACGCTCAATTCACTGGATCTCCATCCTCTAATCACTGGCTCCCTCCCTCTCCACTACTGCCACTGTACCATGCTGCAAACAGCCCACAATGCAACCCTCCAATTCTATCAATGTATATCAATTGTTAACATATTTCATTGTTAGCTTTTGATTTTGGGTATGTATTTTATTTCAATGACGTTTAAGTTATTGCAGATGTTGCTCTGTTCTTTTACATGTCCATGTAGATTAGCCAACAACAGAACGTCTGTTCATTCAAACAAACTAAATAGTAAATAGTAAAAAGTATCACTTCCTGTGTGTCAGTTTATGTCCTTGACCCTGGATGTTATGCTGATGCAACAGAAATAAAAACCTTCTTGATCTATACATTTTAAAAACGCAAGATGTTATGAAATATAGTAAACAAAGCATCGACAAGAATATGGGTCAAATCCACCGAAGGATTGCGCTGCTCTTGTGGCTGCTAAACCTGTGCAAATGAGAGAAAATGTTAGAGTCCAATTCACAAAGCACGCTCAGTGCGCATATCCCCTTTTGCATGAATGTAAATAATGTAATTTTCCAAAATGCTGTGCAAAATTAACCCCTTTTCTATGCAAATAAGCCTTGTTGTAAAGAAGACCTAATTCACAGAGACCAGCGCTAGTTGCCATAGGCAGTTATAGTGTTGCAATCTACCGTCGTATTCAACCGTGTTTTATCCCAAAGCTATTTCGCTCTTTCTTTCTCTCTCTATTTCTCTCTCTCTCTTCAAAGATTGTGAGCTTTTAATTATATTGAATTAATATTATGTTTTATTATGGGGGAAATCTACAGGCAGGGTGAAGAGGGTTGTTTACTGTGTGAAAAAACTGTTCTGATGGAGCTCAGGATTCTCTAATAAGGGCTGCTTCATTACAAATACTTTACATGTATAAACCTG
The DNA here is from genome assembly GCA_949357725.1 of Hyperoplus immaculatus. Taxonomy (NCBI): domain Eukaryota; kingdom Metazoa; phylum Chordata; class Actinopteri; order Uranoscopiformes; family Ammodytidae; genus Hyperoplus; species Hyperoplus immaculatus. The sequence continues at coordinate 2,492,918 of OX442351.1, forward strand.
TGATCAGTGTGTAACAGCCGACCTATGTGCAATGTTTCCCCTACATTGTAGGGCCAACGGCACCTCCCGCCCCCTCTAAAAAAAATTGCGCCATTTTTTTGTGAAATACCAACAGAAGTCATCTATCTATGGTCTCTTCAGTATAGCAGGTGTTTTTTTATTAAATAATTGAAACATTTATTTTATTTATCTAATTTATGTGCATGAGACGAGGATGCTAACGTTAGCTCTGCTGCTAGACATTTTATGTGAAACTGCTTGAAAGTAGGCTACTGGAGAAGTGCTCACAACAGTCTGTCCTAAAGGGGGAGAGAACCACAGAATAACTCTCAGACCAGTCTTTATTGACACTGCAATCTCTGCCCTCATGCTACTTTACGTAGTGTTATTCCAATAACTTCCATGTAGTGTGGTTAAGTCCATATTGGGCCTTTTTCTAACCAGCATGCCTAGAGATTGAGTGATCAGATTGTCATCATCATCTGGCTTTGATGACAAACAAATATATATATTTTTTCCAAATGTCGTACTGTCCTAAAACTACCCATCTGTACTGCAGTGTGGAAAAGATGGCATGCCCGAAGTTGCAATATTTACTAGAATAAAGCATTGACTCCTTACTGCTCACTAGAGCACAGGCACTGATCTCTTGTCTTAAACTATTTCCAGAGTTCCAGCAGAGCCAGTCCTGCTCCCAGCACTCTTAAATGGACCTGTTGAAGGAGCTAGAATGCAACCAGAGACAAGGTGTTAATCAATGTCAGACAAGCAGTCAGTTAGACATCTGATATTAAATGCTAATAGCTGCTCCGTGCTTTGTCAGATGAGCGGGAGCTTAATGTTCTGTTTATATACCTGTTTTTCTTTTTCAGACTCATTCATTGAAGAGGCATGTGATACTGTAGTAGGTCATTCAAACATTAGCTGCTGTTAATTCTAACTTATTAGGATTCAAAGAGCAGCAGCAGTCACAAGGGCCAGATCAAATCTGCTACCTGGGCTGCTTGAAGGATATATCTCAAGAAATAAAACATTCATTGTAAAAAGTGTTATTTAAAGCCATCTTATTTACCAAACAAACCAATAGTATAACATGGTATATGGTATAATAAGGTCAGCCAAGTGACTGACTTCACTTTACTGCTTCAGAACTGACTAGTGAAGATCAAACAATAATCTTAAGGGACTATATTACAGTAGCATAACTCATTGTCCTCTGATTAGCTACAGCAATCCCAGTGTCCCTTTCTCAACAAGTTATCTACATTCAAATGTGAATGTGTTTCCACACCAGAGAGTAATAAAGTAACTACATGTTTTGCAATGCAAACCCCATATTACCAAGCACTGTCTGTCCACAATAGTCCTGTTTCCATATCTTCACCCACTTCTTCTGTGTGTATACATTTCTTGCAACACTTTCCGCAAAGTTTTTGCAATAAGGACAGTGTTTAGAAGAGAATGATGATTGATTGCTTTGGCTACATTTGATACACTCCATTAGTCATTTAATGTGTAGTTACAGTATAATTATAATGGGCTTATGGAAATTGTAAGATTAACATAAACTAATTATCACAAGTGTGAAATATATTTCATGAGAAATGATCTGCACAAAAAAAATTTTAATGTATAAATTGCATGAATCTTAATAGTATATAGACACTAGTAAAACACACCTTCTTCTCCAGGTAACATGTGACTGAATGGCGCACTCACACTATACCCAATGTTGCAGAAAACACATCAGACCAACGCAAACCATTCTGCAACATTTTCTTTAAATGTCCGTTGGAGACATGAACGTGTTGGGTCACGGGGAACATATAGACGTCAGAACAAACACAGGAGCTGATTGTATTGGCTGTCATTGATATCTGTAAAAGCCACTTATCCCTCATACTGTCCAACTAATGCGGGGCTGCACACTTTGAGACACACAAGTACCAATTATTGTCACCACATCCTTTCACCCTGCCTTATGTCTAACCTCAGGATGAATACATGGGTCAAAATGTCAAATTTCATTTTCAGTTGCTGAAGTTTCTGTACAAAACATTACATTAAATTAATATTATATCATAAGTCTGGACACATGTGGTGTAAATATTCCAATCATACATGATGATGGCCATAAAAAAACATAAAATAAAGTGTTGTTGTAGATGTAGAAATTAATATGTGACCTGAGACACTGCACACTCCTGATTGGGCTAATCTTTACCATTTGTCCTCTTATAGTTTGATAATGAGTCACTACTGTGTAATTGCTGTTTCACCATCCGATACTCACTTAGTGAAATGTTGCTCAACGGAGACATTTTGTATTGGCTCACAAATGTCTACCTAAGGCGTCCGCTATCTGCACTATAACCTGTGGATACAGAGACAGATCCATCATGCTGAGTCACCTTTAACAACACCTTTATAAACCCCGGGCTTAACCTTTAAATAAATTCCATAATGATTGCAAAACTCTGTGTAACTATCAGAGGCAGTGTTTGTGGACCAGTGACAGGACATTTAGAGAACAACAATGTCAGTCCAGCTGAAGCCCAAATACTGTACATGGAAGGGTTAACTTCTAGGAGAGAAAGAACGGAACCATTTCAATATTGTTTGAATCTGCATCAACAATCCAGACACCTATACTATATAGTTAAACATGTACTCACTGAAACACAAAATAAAACCTTTGTATTTACTCCATAGCCAACAGTATGTTAACACCCAAACAAAGTATGTGGACACAATTAATGTGTGATAGATTAAAAAAACATTGATACATCAACAAAACAAAATACCACTCAAATACTTCAGGAAATGCTCATCCTCATTTGCAGTTGCCTAGGGGTGTGCGGTAGAAACAGTATAGAAAGTACACCGGTAGGACTTTAGGCTACAGTATGGATTTTGAACAGCTCTAAAAGAGTGATGACGTTACCACACAGTGCGTGCAGGCTGCCGCTGCCTCATCGTCAGCCTCTTTGACATTCACAAGAAGAAATCCAGTGCCGAACAAAGAAACGTTTGACATAATTAGCGATCTGTCTGTCAAACTACGGACGTGAGGGAGTGCTTGACCAATGCAAATAATGTGAGCACTGAGAAGATATATGAAGGGGCAGCACCCCACCAAAGACAAAACATTGCCTCAACTCTGCCTCTTTATTTCACCTTCTCAGCCTTAAAGTGCTAAATGTAGAAATCATAATCTTTGAAAAAACTGTTCTGCAAATTCCTATGTGTGTGTGAGTGTGTGTGTTCTCTATATACTGTAAGATAAAAAACTGCAAAATCTCTACAAAGACCCATTAATTGTGTAATGTTTAACTGTTGAGAAATGCTTGGTTTAATATACAGCGAAAGCATTAATCATTCTACTTGTAATGAACAGCCTCCCGTGGACACTCTGCCCTCCTGCCTGACTGACCTCTGTCATCACCTTCTGGTCCAATCAAACATTAACTCTGGCTGAATGACGCTGACCCAGGTGGGATTCATACCCTGCGTTCCAAATCACATACTCTTTATTTGTACTACACTATATACTGAAGTACAGAAAAGTTTTAGGGCCACAGGAGCGAAAAAAAAAATCTGAAAAGGAAGATTTTGTCGAGAAAAGTCAAGAATAATGACAAATACTCCAAAATGCTATTGGAGTTAGTGGGGCATTTATGTATTTTCAGCATACTACAATTGCCCTGCATGTATTGGGACATCCTAAATCTTGTGGAACTGCATCAGCCATTACCACACTGAACTCTGCATTGAAATTAGACATGCACTGATCTACTATTTTCTTTTTTCTATTATTTTTTATTATTATTATGATTATTTTTAAATACATATTTTTTTGGCATTTTTATGCTTTATTGATAGTGTAGAGACAGAGTTGAAATGGGGCAGAGAGGGGAGTGACATGCAGAGAACGACCGTGGGCTGGAATCGAACCCGGGTCCGCTGCTGGCCGAGGCCCATGGGGGGGACGCCCTACCAACTGAGCTAAGGGCGCCCCCTTGATCTACTATTTTTCAGTATATTCCCATTCCAATATCTAGGTTCTGGATATCGGCCGATACGGATCCTGCCTGTCCAATGTCATAATTATTATAGATTTCTTCATTTCATTTCATTTATTTATGGATCTTGACCATAGTGCCATTAGACTGGTGGTACCAGACCATCGTACTTTATTTCAATTGTACAGAAGGTCTGGAACTGCTCGATTGACAAATATTAACTCACTTAGAGGCGGGTGTCTGTTGAAGTTTAAAATGATTGGATCTGCCCAGTGCCACTTCGGATCTGCCAACCAATCACATAGCGTCGTGAGGTATGTCCTGTGCCGGGCTTCTCTCGTATCCTTATCCATTGTCTTCCTGGTCTTCCTCTGACTACAACTGAAACTGGCGCACAACCTCGACGTCATCGTTCTCAGCCACTCCCTCTGTTCGCTGATTGGACCACTGAAAATCTGGCTGAGCAAGAACCCATGAATATACCACAGCCCCAGACTGAAATGAAAATTGAGCGGAAGTAGGTAGGTGGGCGGTACCAATAACTTTTGGCCTTCCCGACCTCAAAAGCAAAATCAATTCAAACATAGATGGAGAATTAACATAATATTTCGGTAGGTACTTCTCTCTATGAAACATTACATACATTCTTTGTTGGTGGTGATGTTATGTGTAAGGTTAGGAAGGCTTTAGTAACACAGCAATTCTAATTAAAAAAAGAGCTAAACATATAGAAAAATGCATAAAGGTTTATCTGAACTGCTTTGAACGCACAGTATACAGTCAAACATCAGAACTCAACTTTTGAATGCTAAATTATTTTTAAACTGTGAATTACTTTTATCTAGTAACTATGTATTTATTTGAACCTGGTCAACATTTACTGCTCATGTGTAACATTTTATATTTCCCTATGTGCACTTTTCATTGTTAAAAAAATAATACCAAAGAGCTTATTATTATTATTATTATTATTATTATTATTATTATTATTATTATTATTATTATTATTATTAATAATAATAATAACAATAACAATAATAATAATAATAATAATAATAATAATAATAATAATAATAATAATAATGTGCGTTGGACTACAATGTTGTTCCATTGCACAGAGTAGGAAGAAATTGAATAGTTCCAAGTAAAACAGTGACATTTTAAGTAATGATACATAAGCTTACATATTTAGGTCATAAAACGTTTTACATTGTATTGCTATGTACAGTATACACTCACCGGCCACTTTATTAGGTACACCTGTTCAATGGCTTATAAAAACAAAAAGCTAATCAGCCAATCACATGGCAGCAAAATTAATGCATTTAGGCATTTAGACGTGGTCAAGACAATGTACTGAAGTCAAACCGAGCATCAGAATGGTGAAGAAAGGGGGTTAAAGTGACTTTGAACGTGGCATGGTTGATGGTGTACGGCAGGATGGATCCATACTTTCACTTTGTTTACTCCAAATTCTGAACCTGCCATTTGAATGTCGCAACTGAAATCGAGACTCATCATCAGACCAGGCATGCTTTTTCAATCCGATATTGTCCAATATTGGTGATCCTTTGAGAATTGTAGCCTCAGTTTCCTGTTTTTAGCTGACAGGAGTGGCACCCGGTGGGGTCTTCTGTTGCTGTAGCCCATCTGCTTAAAGGTTGGTTGTGTTTTGCGTTCATAGATGGTATTCTGCATACCCTGGTTGTAACAAGTGGTTATTTGAGTTACTGTTGCCTTTCTATCATCTCAAACTAGCCTGCCCATCTTCCACTGACCTCTGACTTCAACAAGGCATTTTATGTCCACACAAAGGCCGCTCACTGGGTATTTTTTTCTTTTTCGGGCCATTCTCTGTAAACCCTAGAGATGGTTTAGACTGAAAATCCCAGTAGAACAGCAGTTTCTGAAATACTCAGACCAGCCCTTCTGGCACCCTCAACATTGCTATGTTCCAAGTCACTTAAACCCCCTTTCTTCCCCATTCTGTTGCTCGGTTTTAACTTCAATAAGTTGTCCCGTCCAGGTCTACGTGCCTAAATGCATTGAGTTTCTGCCATGTGATTGGCTGATAAGTTATATGTGTTAACAAGAAATTGTACCGCTGTACCTAATAAAGTGGCCGGTGAGTGTATACCGCCCATCAGACCTCATTAGCCACCCAGCCCTTTAATCTACCTGACTGGACACAGTTCAGCCTGATGACAGATTGGAGTAAACCAACCAGGTGTCCATCTGTTGAAGAGGGCATTGGTTAGTAAGGGGCTCACCCTGTTATTTCAGGAGACGGTCCTGTGTATTGTAAATTGGCACAGTTTTTCTTATTTCTCCATAGTAACTTGGGAACGGAAACCTAGTTCCATGGAGTCACCATAACCAGCTCTCAGTTGTTGTTACAAAGACACTCAGGGTGTATTCACACTTGGAAAGTCCGCTAGTTCACTTGCTTTGGTCCAGACCAAATAGAGGTTTGATTTTTTTTGTTTGGTGTGGTCCACTTTCATATTGCCCCTTTTGCAAGTGAACCAGCATTACGAAGCAAAACCACACGTGATCTGAGGTCATTCATTCATTGGACAGACATTCTGGGGTGGAGAGAAACAGGAAGCACGAAGTTAAAACTGCGAAATATATATCATTGATATAATATGGGGTTAAAAATAATAAAAGGGCCTACATCTAACCTATAAATAAAGAGGAAAAACATCAAATTATTGTTGTTTCATATGGTGATAATATGTAGCCCTATGTCAATGCCACGTTATGTGGCTTGTAGCCTACGATATGAAACATAATTTTTACTGTATTTTTGGTGCTGGACGCGCGTCACGCGAGAAGAATAGGCTCAAGCTGACACTCAGCTGATTAAACTGTGTATCAGCTGGGTCGGCGCAGTTCAGCTCCAAACTGACACGGGGATAGTAGCCTATTGACGGTCCCGTAGGCCTATATGGGAAGCAAAATAAAAACACACACTTCATGCAAAGCGCAGTGTGAACCTGTTGGCACTGTGCGGGAGATGCTCCCCTCTCCTTCATCTGATCGCTGAACACATTCAGCATTTTTACGCGTCCTCTCGATCAAATGTAGCCTACTATATTGTTCTGGGCTCCCGGTCAAACCACAACTTATCGTCCTAACAATGGCGACAACAGCACTTTCCCATAATGTGAAGCTGACGGCTATTTAATAAAAAAGAAAGGAAAGAAAAGGCACAGTGCCTCCTGCATTTGGGTCGGATCGAGTCCGGACAAATTCACACCACAAACGAACTGCAGCAGAGTGCGTTTGGAAACGCATCGAGACTACCTCTTCAGCTGGGTCTCGGAGCGTTTGTTTGGTCCGCCCCCGAGTGCGATTGCTGTATTCACACCTGCCTGAAAGATGCGCACCGAAGGCAGAAGTGCATCTGAGTTCGTTTCAACCGAACTAAATACGGCATGTGTGAATACACCCTCAATGTATGAATATCCAAAACTGAAATCTAGATTTGTCTGGGAAATGGACAAGGAACCAACCTTCCACCTGTAGGTCATTTCTTAGGACTGCTTTGGTGTCTTTGGGTTCCAACATTTCTTTCCTTTCACCAGTGTTTCTTGATTTTGGGTGAATAGAGCTGAGAGACTGGTGGTAGTAAACATATTTTATGTTCATACTATTCCTGATATGTGGTGGAATAGCAGCTTGAAGTAGGACAGATGTTAGGTGTATCACAATAATGGAGCTAAGCCTGTGAGCTAGTTCAGGCATGCCATAGCCCTTTATACCAGCAACCAAACACATTCTCCCAGTGTGGCGCACTGTTTAAGCTGCAGGCTTTCCCTTCTCTCCCTCTCCTTGTATCATCTACATGGCTCCACCAGCAGCCAGCATCCACCTGTAGGCTCCCTTATCATCACTCCGCAATGCTGCATGTAAATACAGTAGGGGAGAGTGGCCTAAGTTGTGCAACTTTTCACTCAAAGTGACTTTAAAGTAAGGCCTTGACATTAAAGTCTCCAACTCAACTATGTACATATATTTCAGGGTGTTGTGCATCCCTGGCAATAAAAACTTTGGATCTGGAATAAACTGTTGAAGAAATATAGCTTTCGGAAAAAAAGTTGTCTTGTTGCACAACTTGCCCCCGGTGTGGTGTAAGTTGTGCGGTTGGAGAGAATACCATGGGGTAAATTGTGCCATTGCTATATATCTCATAAACTGTAATGCAAGACAAATCCATTAGACAATCACTTATTTAAGGTGTATTTAAAGTAAATAAAGTAAATAGTTGACAAAGATTGAAGGACAATTTTCTTAAACAAGGCCTAGCAGATCTAATGGTTTTACCTGCAAAGCTCACAATGACAACGTTACCATCATCATCTTTCTGGCCATCTGAACTCTTATCAGAGGTGTCGTTAAGTGGAATTGAGATGTCACTCTCTTCTGAGCTACTGTAGACAATCACTTTCTTTTGGTGACCAGCGTATACAGCCATGCCACTGGCACAACTCTCAGAAATGTACTTTGCACTAGTTGCTCCGTGCTTGTGGAACCAACTGCCACCTGACAAATGTGATTCCCTCTACATTTCTGCCTTTAAATCAAGGCTCAAAACCCATATGTACACCATGGTGTTTCCTCCCCATTAACTATCTTACCACTGCACTACTATCTGTGTTTATGTGGATGTATGGGCTTTACGTCTTTTATTTTGGTTATTGTTATTTTACCTTCATTGTTTACCTACTGAATGCACTATGTACAGCACTTTGGACAGTGCAAACTGTCATAAATGTGCTTTTATAAATACATTTTAATTACTTACTTACTTATAACTCACCTAGGCCCTTTGGCACAAATCACCCCAATCCCAGAAATTTGGATAATAAGCATGATGCAGCAATTTAGGGCTGACATCGTGCTAACTGTATAGACTCACAATGTAGCATACCAAAGCACTAAAACATGTGTCAAATGTTTTCAAACTTGTCTATAAGTGTTCAGACACAATAATCAAAAAACCTTGATCATGGAAATTTTACTTTGAAAGGCAAAACACCGTTTGTTGAGCTTAAATGTGCTTATATCTTATTACTTGTGTCTCCCTTCTTTACAGGATGAGTCAAATGGATGGCTCTTCTTAAATATGTGGTCACATTTCCAATTTCTTCCACGGTTTTCTAGAAACAAGGGGTGGCACAACTTCCAAAATGCACAACTTAGGTCACTCTCCCCATATATGATCACGATTCAAGATTGAAGATGGTTCATTTGCTATATAACAATTACAGCAGCAGTCATCGGCAAGGCAATTCTCAAGTTCTAGGCTCCTCTCAACAATGCAATATAGAAGAAGAAAATTACACACATGTGAAGAGAGCAACACCTGAGACACAGATAAACACAACAGTAGAGCAAGGACACAGTGCAGATAAACTGTGTAGAGATAAGGTGAGCCATATAAATATAAAGTAGAATTTGGAATGCAAAATAAAATGAAATTAAATGTAGATTAAATAGAATACTGACATTTCAATCATAAATGTAGTGAAATAGGATAATGTAAATGTAATAGAAAAATGTTAAACATAATTTTAAAAAATGTATAAGCGATATAAACAGATGTAAATGATGACTTATGATTGGTTAACATTATCAATATGTGCACAGATCTGTAGGATGAGGCCAGAGCCTAGACTCCAAACTCTAAATATATTTTGCTCAATCAAGCATTTCAACATGACTAGTCTGACTGAAGTACACATGCTGATGGACACTGTGAATCCTGTGCTTCTGTTCCAATGTGTGCATACCTCCTGGTCATGTGACAAGCAGAGGCATGCATGGTGAGGGGGTAATTAGCCATCCATGAGGCTACCGTCCAAGAATCTTAGACAAGCCAGCTTTAAACCTCATTAGCTTTAAGTCAGAAGAGTCACATTTCAACCTAAATGAAGAGATCTTAAAACACTCCTTTGGCTTTGGACGATATTCCAGAGCAATCCACTTCAAAGAATTACACATGGGAAGCTAATTAAAGGGTCTGCAATGTATGGGAAGAGTTTTGTGTGTGTGTTATTGCCTTCATCAGCCAAATGGCTAGCTCAAACTGAGGCTCTTAGACTGAGAGGATGGGGTTATTGTGTGGCCATAAAACCACAATTGCTAATCTGGAGCCCATCATCAATGTGGACCAGTCTACGGCATCAACCCCCCACCCTAAGAACCACACCTAGACAGCCAGACCAAAGGCCAACACCCAAATCCTCTCCTGCTTCAATGAGTTGCACAAACTTGCCTTTTGCATGCTTGGTTATACTTCACTTAGGTTTCACAGTGCTCACAGGACTAGAATAACAAACAGTCTAGTCCACCCTCTTCCACACAGCAGATAAGCCTTTTTGGTAACACTTTACAATAAGGGTTTAATTAGTATTTACTGAGCAATACCTAACTGTTAATAAATGCTTATAAATAAATGCAACTGTTTTGCTTAGTTTATATGCTTAACTAAGCATTAGTTAACGAAGCATTAAGTAACCCATAATAACTAATAATTAACACTTACTTAATGCCTAATCGGCATCAACTACGCATTCACTAACCATTAATAACAATAAGCTATTAACATTAGCATTAACTAACAGTTAATTAATGTACCCTTATTGTAAAGTGTTACCGCCTTTTTATACTGCCTCCACCACTTGTCTGACGTGGCTTTCAGTTCAATACACAATAGAAAACCAATGGAACTATCAAAACCAGCATGTCAACTAATATAGGGTTACTGCTGCAACTCAGTAGCCCCCTGCAGCAAAAATACCGATCAACTACAAACCTTTGTGTTTGTGTAAAACAGGTATGTATCTCTTGCTCCACTCAGACGTGGTTTGTAGGATAATTGTATTATTTCAGTAGGGCTGCATGGTTAACAGCCATTTGATAAGAATGAAAATCAATCAGCAGTTGGATTTGATACACAGCTCACCTCAACACTGCTGCCAACACCTCCTCACTCTGCCTGCTAACAAGCAACAGCATGTTTTCACTAGGTGCCCTGTGTGCACATGAAGCCACTTCAACTGAACCTGAAGAAACCTTTCAAAATGAGAGAAAAAAGACACCACCCATCCTTATTCAGATGGGGTGGTTATGATGAGGCCCTCACTCCTTTTCTCCATCAATGACCCTACCAATGACTGAATGGTACGCTTGATTTCTAAAGATTAACATGGTTGGAGAATGTGTAGCAGTTCAACAACGTTGAGACTTTATCCTGGACAAGCAAGCATGCTATGTCTTCACTTTCTTAACATAACCTCCTAACCTAATGCTTACCTCCCTTCCACCTTTCCAAGCATAGTGTGATGTCAACACTACAATATCTCTAAACAATTTCCTCTGATGGCCCAGCTTTTAAAATCCAGATGTGCAGCAAGGCGATCATCTGAATCTATCTATCTATCTATCTATCTATCTATCTATCTATCTATCTATCTATCTATCTATCTATCTATCTATCTATCTATCTATCTATCTATCTATCTATCTATCTATCTGTATTTATCAACAAGAATATTATTAATTTATTCAAATATGATAATAGAAAGCATATTAACTAATTTAATCATACTGTTGTATATTGATACAAAGTTGATACAAATGTAGCTTATATAAATGCAGTAAATAGATCAAAATGGCTCAGCAATGATAAATTGCAAAGGAAATATTCAGAGAGTTTATAAGATGCACCTGACTGTACCAACAGGAACTCTAAACAAATACCTGTACTGTTGCAGCATTATACAGTACACTGTCATAAGGGTTGCAAAGGGGTGGAAAGTTTCTGGTAAATTTCCGGAAACGTTCCAGTAAATTTTCATGGGAAGTTAAGGTCGGGAATTTTGGAAATATATTCAAAATTGGGAATTATTGGAATTAACTAGAAATGGGGGAAATTTAAATTATCTATCATATCCAAACATAAATATAAACATTATGTTTTGTCATAGACATCATGCACAATAATATAAGTAATAAACATTACATTTCAACAGATATATGTGTAAGTAGAACTTTATCAAGTTTTGATTATTTTCAATCAGTCAATTACTTCCCTGAACAACAAAAACATGAATGTTAAGGCTAGGCAAGGCAAGTTTATTTATTTTAAATTAAGTAAAATGACCCCCCATGTGATGGAGGAAGATTTAGTCAAGATAATGCTAAAATACTGTATATATTTTCCCCAACTATATTTAAAATAACTGTTTAAGCCTCTGTAAACCTGGTCTAAAACAGTAAAAATCAATTACGATATCAAAACTGGGTGTCTCAATAAGCTTTCTAAAAAATCTATTTGAAATTAAATGTTCATACATATTATAAAACTTAGTTGAAAAAAACAGCTTTTTACAGTCAAGAATGTTTGCCATGACTGAAATAACATAGTTAGAAGGATTTAGTGCATTTGGGTTGGTAGGGCTTTTAAGGGCCAACCTTAAACTAAGTAAATCCTGTTTATTCCTGTTTAATCCCATAATTCCCGTTATTTCCCATAAATTCCTGTTAATTCCTATGGAAAGTTTCCAACTTTGAAACATTCCCGGAATTTTGCAACCCTAGATGTCATTATTATACAGTGAAGTCATATTGCACTTACATTTAGGACTTTTGTCATCGCATCATCTGATCATGATGTTTACAGTGATAATGTGAAGTCATTTAGATGCTTCAAGTCTTAAAAAGCAAAACAACTAACTAAAAGGAAAAAAAACACAGAAAACAGGGTTAAATGGATCACAAAAGAAGGTTGGTGCAGGTCCACACAAGTATGAATGCAAATATGCAAACACATACATACATTTGCTAAGCACAAATACAGAAGCACGTTCAAGGTTGTGGATAGGGCTGGCCCAAATTTTTCAAATATCTGAGTATTCGTTTGTAAAATTAGTGTGCAGAGCTCATTTCAGTATTCAGAATATTTTTTTATTTTAATTAAAAAAAAATAGGCTATATATAGGGGAGAACGGGGGAATCTGAGGCATTGGGTAATGTGAGCCACCCCCTGTATCTAGGCAACGGAAAACATTTGTGGTCATGTGAGATATATGTTTTCAAGCCCCTCTAATTTCCCCTTGGCCCTGAAAGAGAGGACCTCATGGTGCTGTGGTAAGCATGTTTTTTTCAACAAAATAGGTCTTTTGCATGTAAAAGTAAATTTTCTTGCTGTCAACTTAATCAACTGTTGTGCCAAAGCAAATGTATTCACGTAGAAAAACTTATATCATACGTGTTGATGAACTACCAACATATGAAACCATGTGATGCTGATAACTGAAGATTAGCCTGAAATGCCAAGAGAGGTAGTTTTTTCTCAAATTGTGGTGGTGGGGGAAAGTGAGCCAAATGCTGTGGGGGAAAGTGAGCCACTGTCTCACTTCCCCCCACCATGAGGCACAAGTTAAGTTTAGTCTTAAACATATTTTAATGTAATATTACATGACATATGTTTTATTTTAATGTCATACACATTGTAGAAAACCATCATGCCAAGGAAATACACCAGGAAGACGACCTGGGGCAACCACACAGAAAGAGCACCTTCTCATCTTTCCCTGTAACCTTCAGGGCTGGAATGTAGAGTAGGCCTAGTTGTAGAGTATGACAGGCTGATGTTATAATCCAGTTGGGTCTTCTCCTGTGTTCTGAGTCCCAGGTTGTTCTCGCTGGTTCTGATTTTCCTATGCTTTGACCCCCAGACACTAGCTGGCTCTAAGGGTCCTGTGTTGTGACCCCCAGACTGTGTTCTAATCTAACTGGTTCTATCTTTCATTTGAATCTTATTAAAACCTTTTGAATTATAATATGTTGTATTTGATCTTGTATTTTGTTCAGAGTTACTTTCAAGTGTTTAGAAAATTTGCTTTGCTTAATTGACCAAACCCCATCATTCTTTTACTAGTCCGACATTAGTTCTGGAATGTGTGGCTAGCTTTCAGGATTCTTACTGTTACAATATGTGTTGTTATGGTAGTTTCAGAGTGGAAAAAGTAAGTGGATCAGTTTACCCCACAGCTGGGGTAAAGTGAGCCACATCACAACTTTTTTTAAAACAATCATATTTTCACTGCCCTTTGTCTCGAAAAAATTCTGCTAATGCCCATTTCTAGGAAACATCCTGAATTAATAGGAAATGTGTACATTTGAGTGATAAATCATTTTAGCTCGCTTAGAGGGGAGCAAATGTAAAAAGTGGCTCAGATTACCCCGTTCTCCCCTATATATTTTCTTTTTTTTGCGAAAGTAGCTCAAACTGCAACATATTTTGTCAGCAAATAATATTTAGATACACAAGTTATAAAACAATTGTAAAATACAAATTAGACGTTCATTTAAAATATATTATCGAATTATTTTAACTTTGACTTAGCTATGCAGCGCTGCTATTGCCCATCATCAACAGTGACTTGCTTGCATCATGAGAATACGCGACCAATAATGGATATAATATGGAAACAAAAGACTATCAATATTGGATCTTTGTATGGATTTAAAAATCCCTGAAAAGATGCATGTTCCGGGATGAATTGAAAAGCTCCTGTAAGGGTTACGATGGCACAGAGACAGAGGACAGCTGATTTGGAACGGAACAACAGCTGTTCGCTTCCACTGGGAAAAAGTAAGGAACTCCGACTTTATTACACTTTGAAAGTTATTAAAGCATCAACAAACTACGCAGCTTGCAGTCTCGGCTCACACACTCGGTTTCAGTGAGTACACTGGGATTATTAATGTTGGTTTTGATGGTGTGTTTTTTTAGAACGAGTATTCGAATACTCACTCGGAAAATCCAATGAGTATTGGAAGCCTGTAAAATGGTATTCAGGCCAGCCGTAGTTGTGGAGTGTCTAAATCTCACTCTGTCATGCTTCCCAGGCGTGTGTGGAACTCAGCCAGCTGGACGAGGGCCAAAGCAAGCTCTGGCAAAGCAGTCAGCAGTGTAAGTGCTGTAAGAAGGGTCACATACAGTGTGTTGTGACGTCAGTACTGGCACACATACAGGAGCAGGAGGTTGCAAAGGCACACGCCAAGCGGGCCACAGCTGATGCCACAGCACTGCAGCAAGTTAAAGCTGTACAGTGTTTTCCCTTCCCTGCCATGAAATACGAACTTTGTGGTATTCCTCACCCTTTAGACACAGCAATGAATTATGGTGAGAGTGACATGAGGGGAGAGAGGGTATATCCTCGGGCCAGTTAGAATACGCTCAGTAGATTTCATCTGAAATGTAGCTTTCATTCCAAAGAGGTTGACTTGTCACGTCTTTATCTGACATGGTAAATAAAGTCACCTGTGGCACTCTGACTATGAGGACAACATTGTAACATCAAGACATTAAACATCAAGCAGAAGCTAAAGAGACTAGGTAAACATCCACCAACAAGCACGTGATGGGCAAGGAAAACCATATATTTGTGGTGCTGGAAAAATGGCCTCAGCTGACGAGTGTAAGGCCAAACAGTCAAGTGAAAGTAGCAATGCTGTTGTCTAGTAAACATACTTCTATGTCAGTCATTTGCGACTGTAACTCCATATCAAAGGGCTGAGCATATCTGACACTTGACATCTATTTTGCTCATATTTATTATTTACTTTTTTATCTAATAACAATGTAAATATCTTAGAAATCCTGATTATATAATGTGCTTAAATCCCTCAGCAATATTCCCCACAATGGAAAACTCGGCAAAAACACAAACTTCAGAGGACAGCCCCTTTTTACCATCCATTTGTCCATAACCCAACATTCCACAGAGCCAGTGGGCCTGACAATGGAAACCCAAGGATGCTAAAAGCATGTGCTGGACAGCTTGGAGCAATCTCCTAGCACCTTTCCAACCTTTCCTTGAGGTTGAGGAAGTTGCCTAAACTATGGAAGAGATCCAGTCCAGTGTCACAAGCTGGGAAATGCTGATGGAAATGCCAAAATGCAAAAAAGTTTTTGTGTTCGCTTGAGGTGTTTTTTAACTGAGGAGATTTTTTTTTTTTTGGAAACAAATAAGTTGTGATGTAGCGAACTGGAACACACGACTGATAACAGATGGATGGATAACATGCTAGTGACATGTCAAAATCCACCTTTACTACTTATTTAACCAGCTTTATTTTACCTTAGCCTAGTCTGCCTGGTAAAAGTGTCCAAAAATTGTGCACCTTTGCTTTTGTGCACCTTTTGAAATTTGCTTCACATTTAGATGGAAACATGTCTTCAGTGCAAACGAAAGGACATAGCAGCACTATCAATGACTACAGGCTTGTGGTATTGTGTCTTCTTCTTGAGGAACCTTCTAACTGCTTTCCTGTACCCATCCAGTTAAATCCCGCCACACATTAAGTTGTAGGATGCTATCATCTTCCTCACACACAAGGACATGGCACCTGGGAGAAGTACAACTATTGTTCTCTGACTTCAGTTCTTTCAACACCATCCAGGCTTGTCTTCCAGAGAAATGCTTCTGGCAATCCATTTGTACCCTCACACCGATCCTGAATCATGGACTACCTCAACAACCCCAAGTATATCAGGGTAGACAGCAGGGTCTCTGATTATTGAATTCATCAACCATGGAAATGTAGGGTCTGACAGAGAGGTCATTGTCATATGGTGCAACAACAATAGCTTGAATATATCAGCTAAATTTAGCTTGGTTGGCTGGATAACCAGTACAGTAGGTAAACAGGAGGTCCAGTTATAATCTAATAAGAACAAGGAAGAAGTGGGGTCCAAATAAATAAAATAATATATGCACAGTATATCAATCAAATAAAATATGATGATGGTTATTATTATTATTATTATTATTATTATTATTATTATTATTATTATAAAATCACAGCTCTATTCCCTAGAATAACACTTCACAAATTACAAAATAAATTATGTAGGCTGCAGCATGGTAGAGAGTAAGCCTACGGACCCAGATGAGCTTAATCAGCTGAAGACAAATGGGAGTTTTCATCCCTGAAGAGACCTTGGCCGCGTTTCCCAGATTCGTTAAGAGCCTCTTTGGGCTAAGTACTTCTTTGGAGCGCTCTTAAGAACGCTGTGAAAGAAGAATGCGTTTCCCAGATTCGTTCTTAGCGAAAGAAGCTCTTTCACTAAGACGGAAGTGTAAGATGGAGCTGACCCACTCTTTCAACCTTCTTAGCGACCAAATCGTCAGTGATCATGCCGCGTCAGGGAAATTTATTTCCTCCACTTTTCGAAATAATAAAACAAAGCTCAATGCGGACCACTGGCGCAATAAACATAGACTAATAGTAGAGAAAAAAATCGTTTTAATGAATTAGACGTTTACGTTTTCCACACACATGTGAGTTTATAGTACTACTACACATACAAAAAAAAACATCAACAACCCTGTGGCATTTCACAGATATCAAAGAAACAGATTTAATTGAACTCAACTGAACCTCATTCAGAGCGGCTCCACCTGCTAAAGGCGTTGCCAAAGTCAGCGCGTGTGAGAAACCATGGCTGCAATACAACACCTTCTCGCTGCGAACCAACAGCCTCGCCGTGCGCGAAGCCAGACGGTTTACATAAATGCATACGTGCGTCGGCACTTCTCCTCACTGGACGTGGTATCAGACCGGGCCGTCCAGGCAAAGTACCGGCTGCCCCGTGCGGAGATCCAACGGCTGATCACTCTGGTGTCTCCACACATCCAGAGCAACCCGCTGCAATTTTGCCTTCAGCCCGGTCCAACAACCCGCAGCCCCTACCTCTTCACCACCAGTCACCAAGCACTAAACCATGAACCCACAAACACCACACATCACCCATATCAACTCTCAGGCCTGAAGGCTGAAATAAATAAACAGAACCAGCAGATGTAGGCTACATGTAACGTCCTGCACACTATGATTATTGCTGCAGTGTCCGGGTGCTTTACCTGAAAGTCTGGCACTGGAATGCTGTTGAAAGGGCGCACAATACGCACACGTCATTAACCTACGCTTAGATACATTACAAATTGCCTGGGACTTTTTGTTGCTAGGTTTGACACCCTCATTTCAATGCAAAATGATCCACACAATACATGGTTGAAAAGAAACCAAAATAGTTTATTGAAACCACATGGGGGAGGGGTGACTCCACGCTGTCTTTACTGGGCGTCTGCATCACCTGCAATGAAAGGAGATTGATTAGTGAAACCTTCACACTCTTCCTTTTTGTTTGGTTCTGGAACTCCTGCCACTTCTTCCTCACAGCACGCCAGTCACGCAGGCCACATGGGCTGGAGGGGGACATCTTTTTTTCGGCTATGGCCTGCCTAACACGGTTCTTCACCGTGATGTTCTTTTTGCCCCTTGTTCCCCCGAATAAAACTCCCCGGTGCTGCCAGACCTCGTCCACTAAGACGCCCATCTCCTCCACGGTAAACGACGGTGCGCGCTTGTTTCTTTTGCTGCCGCTTTCTTCCACTCTCACATGTATGTGTCTTTATCCACGGGGTATATATGAGCTAATGGGCTTGATTACTACTTTGATACACTTGTTGCCACACACACCCGCACCCGCACACCCCCCCACATACACAATACATGCGTAGCCTAATTCCACCTGTGTGGGGGAGACCACGGGGCGCTGTGTATGACCTATGCACTGATAAAGAGGTGGGTGATCGATTCGCCTGGCATCGATTTATTCAGTGTCAGCACCACCGCGGTGGACAGCTCCCACCAAAGAGCTTCTTTCGCTTCAACTTATGCGTTCTCCAAAGATGGCACTTAAGAAGCCATCTGGGAAACACCCGTATCTTAGCGCTCCTTCTTAGACAAACCCTTCTTTCGACCCTTCTTTGGTCCCAAAGAACGATCGAATCTGGGAAACGCGGCCCTTGTTAGTGACAACAAACTAAATTATGAACACTGAAACATTGTTATTACCTGATAATTTTTTTATACATATAGCCTACAGGCCTATATATACAGTATATACTGTATATCCAGTATATATTTTTTTTCTTAAATAGTACACTGTTGTAGTAGATGGTAGATACATGCAGGCCCGCCCACACACATCTGGGCCACTGAAAAGCTCCAGTCAATGGGCCTCCTTTACTCAAGATTTACTCCTATCAATGTTTGTGCATGCATTAATTGTATAATCTGAAGTCAAATTTATATGAGAAGTAAAAGTGGAAATATTATGGATGGTGCTAAATAAAACTTTAGAGGATAACTAATAATGAATAGTTGTCCTCGTGGGACATCCTTAAAGCCAGACACAAGCCAGACAGAAAGTAAGCAATGTTGACCTGTGCTGTAACAAGTATTGGGCCCCTGAAGACCTCACATTCATTGTGTATTTTGTCCATGACCATGAGACTGTGATATTTGTTCTGGAATAGGCACAACTACAACACAATATCAACTCAGTTCATGAGGAACATGACCAACTTTGTTGAAGGGACACCCTGTTCTAAAATTAATGAGTTTTACAAAATGATTAACAAACAATGGAGCGTCAAGACTCATTTATGCCCCAGAGATTCTGAAGCTGCAAAAGGTATTTTATAAAAATGTGATGCATAGTTTAGGAATAATAATAAACATGACAAACATCACTGTTTTCCTGACTGGAAAAGTAAAGTAAGGTCAGATAAAAGCCCAGTATGTCAACAGAAATATTTATCAGGGGGATGGTTGGAAACACTGCAGAGAGAACCGTCATTTGTCTAGAACTCTTCTATACATCCTATTATAAAGGACATCTATGCAAACCCAACTTCGCCATATTGACGCTTGCCACATCCCAGTGTTACAAAAACTACACAGTTGAATTGAAGAATGACCATTGTGATAACTCTTTACTCCCCCCATCCTGCCTGCCTCAGCCTGCTGTGTGTTTGTGAGTGTCTCATTAAGCTCAGCAGTAGAGAAGGGGAGCTTTACCGTATCAACAGCTCATCCCTGCGTGTGCTGGCCTTTTATAAGGCCTGACAAGCCAACGCAAAATGGCTGCCATTCCCAGGAGACCTTTGTTTTTATAGGGCAGTCAACAAACATCACCAGTGTTGAGCACACAGGAGCCTCACTAGCAAGGAGACCACTTCCTCACTTATTCCTCTACCGCTTCATTATGCTGGGTTAGCATTTCATTTGCAATTTATGACATGACATTGTTAATTCTTTTCCAAAGCTAATCTTCCTTTTACACATTTGGTCAGGACTGTCAGGACTGTTAGCTTTGCAGATGCCGGATGTGTCACAATATGTAAATACCAAGCTATCTATAGGTGCAAATATCTTTATAACACCACAGCAGTGGCCCAGTTACAATGGTGTATTTCACAAATTATGCACAGAGCATATGCACAATTTGTTGAAATTGAAGAAACACAGACTTAATGAGAAAATCAACATTGCATGTGCTTTTGTGTCTGTGCTCCTGAATACTAAATTCTGACCATATAAGTGTATGCTTATTAAGCATTAACGAAGCATATATTTACTTTTAGTTAAAGGAGAAATAAGTGATATTTTGTTAATATACATGTTAAATCACTCTATATTCAGCAATCACTTAAACAGTATGTGCGGTTCATAACACAGGTCTCCCAGTCATTCAGCTTTGCAGTAATTGCCAGTTAAAATTTCAAGTATCCCGCTCGTTTTATCCAATCAGGAGACAGAGCGCCATATTACTAACCGTAAATAAACCAAATATTGATTGGTTTTCTGAAAATTGTCCTTTATGCAAGAAGTTGATTTCTATAGCTGATGATGCTTGCAATCTAACCCACAATAATTTCTTCAACTATTGGTGGTGGTAATAGTTCAACCTGTATTGACCATATGTTCACTAATATATATGAAAAGTGTTCAAAGGCTGTCTCAGTGGCAGTGGGATGCAGTGACAACAATTTGGTTGCTTTAACAAGAAAAACTAAAATGCCTAAGTCTGGTGTAGGGTGTATAATATGTAGGCAAGCTAATACTGTGCAGTAAACAGACTGTCGTTCCTTTTAAATGGGGAGTGAAAGACATTAACATCAGACAAATTAGGTGACAGTTTCCATTGTAGAGCCTGATTTATTTATTACCAGATCCCTTGTCCTCAAGTGATCACAGTTTAAATGATTATATTATTTCTATATTCATATAAGGCTATTTAACGAGGCTCGTCTGTGACTTTGGGATGACACAAGTAAACAGTAACGATCGCGTGCAGCCGCAGAATTACATTTCAACCTGACAGAAATCTGTTCAGTGGCACAGACGTTAAAAAAATCCTGTTAATAAAAAAAAATAATGATATACGTACATACAATACAAATAGGTTAATTAATCTGAATGTAGAGCATGTTCACAATGTATAAGGTGGCCGCCTATATGAACGACACGAGGGCTGAGAACAAGGCTACTGATCAGATAAATGATCGATCAAACGTAAAATCATCAGGAAATGATAAAAACATCCCGATGGAGATTTCTATGGAGTGATTTTGCTTCAAACTGTACAGGGTCGCGTTGCGACAGTGACACTCTTTCTTCAGTCGGAGCTGCAGCGTAAAGTGAAAACAAACTCAGAGTAGGTCGTACCAAGGTCTAACAATCAAATCTTTCAAAAAGTGTCTGAGAACAAATGATACTGTTGAGTTTAAAAAAAGAAGAATTCCATAAGCTTTCATTGTATAAGAGTGGAGGTGAGACTCACTCCTAAAATAGCATGACTTTGTGTGTCAGTCCGTGTCTTGTCCAGGTAGAACTGCTAGTATCTTGGCCATCTGCTAACTCAACTCCACTCTGCCTGGAGAGTCCAGGGAGGAAATATCAGCTCTGTGTGATGATGTGGCACTTTGAGCCATAAATGTCCCCTACTCCTCCCCCTTCCCTTTCCTCCCCTGGTCAGCTCACCCCATCCCCCTAGCCTGCTTACTTCACCTTCTCTCTCATATTTGAGTGTGCCAAGCTTACGTCTTATTCTGTACTCATCTCAAGTAAAGTAAAGCCACAATGTTTTGACCTTTTAACGATGTACATGTTGCGTATGAATTTCAGATGGTTTTTCTTGTTGTTTCCTGCCATGTAGTTCTGCTTTGTGTCTGCTGATGTATGGTCTGCTTGGCATCCATCTATTATTCCATGAATTAGGTTATAGTAATCACATTAAAGTCTGACCAGCAGAAGAGCTGTGGCTCGGCGTAGTGAAATGAAGACAGCAGTCATGTATTGGGATAAATGTGTTGTTTTAGCCAATCAATAGACAGGATCTGAATTTTGAGTTCTGATAAGCATCGGCCTTGACTTGTAATTTGATATTATGTAAAGGAGCAACATGGGTCACTTCACCAGAAGTGTACGCTGATTCCATCTTGTGTCCCAGGTGCATGCTTAAAGCTGCGAACACACCGCACTGGCCGCGCGGCGAGATTACATACAAAGTCAATGTAATAGCGTGTGGCCGTGCGTCCACCCAAGAATCGGCGTCCAGCGGCGGGCGTTTCCGCGGCGCGTGGCCGCGCCTCATCGAAGCGTGTGAATCGAAGGCGCTACCATTTGCGGATAGCCAATCAGCGTTGAGATTGCCCGGTGGTCTGCAACCCGAGGTGGGCGTGTGGAGTGAGGACATTGGGCTTGATTGGGCTTCTTGATACATTCTGCAAATATGTGTGTTCTGCATCTGTTTAGCTGTTGGTTGTACAAGGTAGCGCCGGTTAGCATAGTGAAACTCACCCAGCTGTGTGCTGTTCCGGAGGATAACATGAACCCAAACTTGACGGGAGTGTCTGTGTGGAATTCAAATATAGTACAGCGAAGCACCGGTGTTGTCCTCCGTCAGACTTTCACTTTCAGGTAGGCTGATGTCTGCCTTTATTTTTGCCGCTGAGCACACACTGCTGTTGTTATTGTGTTTAGTATGTTGCTGAATTGCTGTTAATGTGTGTGTATTTGCGATCGGGGTGCGTCTTCATGCTGTTTTAATGCTATTTCTGACATGACTGCTGCTGGTTACACAGTGAACCTACATCTGTATTTTTTGGCACAGCTGGACCATGTTGTTGTTGTTGTTGCACCGTAAGTGTGACGGGTCTGATCTCAGAAACAGCGTCGGCGTCAGGAATATATGGCCCAATATGATCAAGCGGCGAGCCTCTTGCGTTCACGCGGCCAACCACCGCAGGGGGCCAGTGCGGTGTGTTCGCAGCTATAACTATGTTTTGAGTGTTATAAAGGGATCAATAAATGGTAATATGCTAATCAAATGCCATAGGCATACTTAATGTTGAGTTTGTGTTGATGGACACAGCTACATGGGAAAAACTTGAAATAGTTTTTGACTTGGGCGCATCAGAGATCATTTTCTAATCATTTTGTTCTTATTCATGATCATTTCCTAGCAAGTTTTAAGGAAATAACTACACAATACAGGTCAGAATATTAATGACTCCCAGCTAAGTATTCATTCACTATTATATTTCAGTGTAAACTTAATTATCTTTCATGTTGTTTATCACTTACATTCAACAATTGTAAACCCTTTAAAACTTCAACCCTGACCAGCATTTTGTCTAAATTACACTTCAACTTTATTCAGTGCTTACAGGAAACGTAGAACTTCATTGTTTTTCAGCCCTTTTAACTTCCTTTTAAACCTCCGAGTATTTCAACTATTAACATGTTTTGATACATTTTACTTACATTTTCTTTACATTTTCTAACTTGTATCATCTCCTGTCTGTCAAATTGGTAAAATGGATTGATTAGTGGACTGGCAACTTACACAAAGTGTATACTTTGTATTACTAGTATATACATATGACGATTAATGCTCAACCGATGAGTCTGCTATATATTTTAACAAGGACATCTTTTTTTTGTTGTTATCTATTTTAGTACATTTCAAATGTCATAAGTAAAAAAGAAGACAATTCTATAAAACTAAATCAATCTATAGTCAGGGTTGCAAGCAATTAATCAAGCCCCAACCTCAGCGATTTTTACCAGCATCCAATAAGGAAGTGACCACAACTGTAGTAACCCGGAAGTGCCACTGGGGTCTGGATGCAGAAGACAGCCATTTCTCATTGACTCCAATGTTAAACATGCCGTTTTCACAGCATTATTAAACCTATTTCAGGCCTGGATTAAAAAAACATTCTAGTCTGTATGTTTAGGTCATATCTCCATGACAACACTGAGGGGGGTGAATTTTATTGGACCACGCTAGTTTTTATTCTTTTGGAAGTTAAAATGTATTGGCGCGATCTCTTGAGTGACAGCTCTACGCCCGTTGTCCCTCACTTTGCCTCGGAGGTATACGTCAGCTATCTCCCTCCCCCCGACGTGAGGCGGAGTAAAAATCTCACAAAATGGCGACGTGCACAAACCAGGATTATTGGATGCCGTGTGAATAACTGAGGTCAGCCCGGATGCTACATCTATATTATTTACTATATATGCAATTAATATGAAGCCATGTATGTAGCCTAATGTGAGTGTACTTTGTGAATGTCTGCCTTGTGTTAATTGACCAATAAAGCAACGCAACTTAAGTATAGTATGAGTTCATCCAATAAAACAAAGTAAATTTCTCTCGAGCTATGAAGTGAATATATTCTGTTACTCTTAGGGTGTATTCACACTGGGAAAGTCCGCTAGTTCACTTGCTTTGGTCCAGACCAAATAGAATTTAGATTTTTTTTCTTTGGTGTGGTCCACTTTCATATTGCCCCTTTTGCAAGTGAACCAGCATTACGAAGCAAAACCACACGTGATCTGAGGTCATTCATTCATTGGACAGACATTCTGGGGTGGAGAGAAGCAGGAAGAACGAAGTAAAAACTGCGAAATATATCATTGATATAATATGGGGTTAAAAATAATAAAAAGGACTACATCTAGCCATAAATAAAGTTTACATATTGTTGTTGTTACATATGGTTTTAATGTGAAGCCCTATGTCAATGCCACGTTATGTGTAGCCTACGATGTGAAACATAATTTTTACTGTATTTTTGCTGCTGGACGTGCGGCTCGCGAGAAGAATAGGCTCAAGCCGACACTCAGGTGATTAAGCTGTGTATCAGCTGGGTGTCAGTTCGGCGCAGTTCAGCTCCAAACTGACACGGGGATAGTATTGACGGTCCCATACATGGGAAGCAAAATAAAAACACACACTTCTTAAGCAGCATGAACCTGTTGGCACTGTGCGGGAGACGCTCCCCTCTCCTTCGTCTGATCGCTGAACACATTCAGCATTTTTACGCGTCCTCTCGATCAAATATAGCCTAATATATTGTTCTGGGCTCCCGGTCAAACCACAACTTATCGTCCTAACAATGGCGACAACAACACTTTCCCATAATGTGAAGCTGACGGCAATTTATTAAAAAAGAAAAAGAAAGAAAAGGCACATTGCCTCCTGCATTTGGGTCGGATTGAATCCGGACAAATTCACACCACAAACGAACTGTAGCAGAGTGCGTATGGAAGCGCACTGAGACCACCTCTTCAGCTGGGTCTCGGAGCGCTTGTTTGGTCCGCCCCCGAGTGCGATTGCTGTATTCACACCTGCCTGAAAGATGCGCACCAAAGGCAGAAGTGCATCTGAGTTTGTCTCAACCGAACTAAACACGGCATGTGTGAATACTCCCTTAATGAAGCCAGCCTATGGGGATTAGTATGGCAAGCTGAGAAACTGACAAAAGGTAATGATAAATATAGGGACAACATGGTCGGGCCGATAACTGGTTTCAAAGTATACAGCGGATTGCTACGGTGGTCCCGTGGTATGTTTTATCATACCGTCAGAATATCATACCGGCCTATGCCTACAACATGGTCCAAGCTTCATCAAAACTCAGCTTTTAAGGACTGGAGATAAAGCCCTCTGCAACTTATGAGAGGATGTTTCTGGTAAATGTTCTGAAGCTAACGTGTGTCCACCACACCCGTAGTTTAAATGGCTACAGCCTCATGAGCTAATCTGTTGTTTTAATCTGATGTTGATCCCCTCAGTGATCTCTGACACACTTAGCTATGTAGGAGCATTAAGCAGCGTTCTAATGGCAACTAGGTCAGAGGCCATCAAATAGTGCTTATGCCAAACAGGAACCAAGTGTTAGCAAGCTCATGCTAGATTCCACAGGAGTACATGTCGATTCAAGAGGATCACATTACATGGCAGGGCCACATTCCTAAAGTTACACAGAGTTTCTCTGGCTGTTCACACCACTATTGTGTTCACACAAGAAGAGAGTACACACACACACACACACACACGATTCCATGTGTTATTATGGGGAATGGACAGTGAGTCTAACATACATATTACTGTAGTATGTTTACTTTCATGAATCATAAATTTAAGATATATAGCAATATTATTAAATCATTTTCTCTCAAGTAAATTAACTAACTGCTTCGGCAATATTTTCTTTTTTAGATTCCATTTTATGATGAAATAATAAAAGGAGATGATCCCATGTAGCCTTGAAAATGTTTGTTTATGATGGATATCTATGGATATGCTTTGCTTCGTCAAAGCAATGTAAACTGACATCTCACCCTATGACTCAACACAGAGTGTGGAGGTTAAATAGAAGTTAAAAGTAACTGTTGTTCTTATCTGTGGTTGTTACTTAGCATGTTTCAATGATGGCTCCCTGCAGAAGGCCACTGTCCACTAACATCCTTCCTCACACAATCATCTTGGGCCTGCCTGACCTAAACAAACAAGCCCACTTTTTTCCTACTGTCGACCCCCTCACAAATTATATAGGTCTCCCTTGACTATTTTCCAATCAGGTCAAAATAGACTTTTCAGTCCCCGATGTGAGAAGCGCTGAATAATCTTTTCCATGTCCCATTTCTCACTATCCTGAGACATTTGTCAGGAGCAGGGATAACATGGCAGATAACATTGCTAAGTCAAACAGACCTATCTCATTACATTTAATTTCGCTGACGCTTTTTTCCAAAGCGACTTCCAGTAATTCAACCATAAAGGTACAAACTCAGAACAGCAAGGATCAGGCAAGTAGCCATACATTAACTTCAATGCTACAACTACTCCTTATGAACAATCTCTCATCCCAGAAGCATAGGATCATGTCATGTGCTGACTGTCTTAGAAGTGCTGTGAATACAATATGCTTGTGTCGAATATTTTCTTGAAGATTGAACCTGGATTCATGTAACACATTATAACTAAGGATCACAATGTCCATTAGCATCCTAGTTGTGGGTGAATCAAAGTAAGCCACTTATTTCCACATGCTCCCCCGCCAAGCTCACCATAAATAAAAGCTCTTCTTGCAGCACTGCTTGCTAGCCTTCCCTTTGTTTGGACAACACATTTTCTCAAGAATTCTCCACTGAGGGAAACAAAGGGAGGAAGCGCAACTGTTTCCTTTTTTGGCACTGAGGACTCCATAAGCAAATAGGAACTCTATCTAGTTTGTATATATTTCAACTATAGGGCTACACTTCAGCTTGATTTTACTGATTGTTTCCCTAACCCTGTGAACCAAGAACAACTTTCTATTTCTCTTTGTTCAAATTAAAACGATACGGAAAATGTCTTTTTGTGTTATTTATCAGCCAGAGTAGTCCATGTCGTCCATTCTCTTTCTTTGGTGCCATTGTCCAACTTTCATCCCAGTCTTTGGAAACACTCTGAGTTTGCATTAAGGTGTTTGAAGGAAGCCTGGACAAAGAAGCATTCAAGGAATGTCCCTGTGCCAAAAAGCTGTGGCCCTCCTCAGGGACCTGCCCATAAACCAAAGGACACACTGTATAATCAAATTGCACGCACATGCACAGAGCTGTCTACCATTTGTTTTGCCGATGCTGTTGGAGTTGCTCCACCCCGATGCTCCACCCCTGCACCCTCAGTGACTGAGGGTGCAGGGGTGGAGAGAGAAAGAGAGAAAGACAGGCAGACAGAAAGAGAGAGAGCGAGAGAAAGAGAGCTTTATTCATAATTTAGCTTTCTGACTTTTAAGTACTCTGACTTTAGACTGACTCCCGCTGATGGTTATGCTGTCTGCTTGAGCCCATCAGCTGTTTGACAAAAACTCCAACTGGAGCTAAGTTAAATATAAATGAATAAATATTGTAACCAAACACAAATCACGTGTTATTGCTTATAACACATGATTGCTAATGTGAATTGCATCAGTACTGTAGGCTAGCTCACGTCGGTTGGGATCGGGCATCCAGACAAGGTGCCGATAGGACGATGTAGCTATTGGCAACATGGCCCAACACTACTGCTTTTGATAGCAGACATATTCACAGATATGTTTCACAGTTGGTGAGCTTGAAGGCGCATAAGTTCCAGATGATGAGAATGTCACCTTACTCTAGGTCCAGTGGCATCTTCTGTGTTGACTGCAGGAGCACTTGTAGCTTTCCTAGCCATCACACTAATAAATGACTCTTAACACTCACCAGTGTTTGCATGTATGCTGTCTTCATGCTGAAATGCCTATATTAATGAAAATTATTTGTCGTCTATTATTAAATATAATCATACTAAAATGTTGTTACGTAGCACAGCTTTGTTTTATTTCTAATGTGTCATTTTACATATGTTATTTTCACTACCTTCCATATCAGGGAGCTCCGAGTCCCAGACATAAATGTCCAACTTAAAACTAACTTCCCCAAGGTCCAACAAACTAAGCATATACTTTCCAACGCTGTTTTCTGTCTGAATCCCTGGTAACATGTTCAACATAATTGACACAAAAAAATAATTTGAATGAAAGGACTATTTGTTGTTGTTGTTTCAATTAAATGTTTCTGAAGAAATGAATTGCTGTTATGTCCTGAAGTCATAATAGTGAATAAAATAGGAAATATGGTAAAGAGAGCACATTGTACAAAGAGGGCTGCTGTTTGGATAAAGACAGCTCAGAGCGATGGTACGATGATCACATTCAAGTGCAGGTAAAGAACACTATAAGTAAGCACAGTGCAGCTCTGCGTTTCAATGCTGACACTGGTTTCAGCTAATTGTTGTATGAAGGTCTTCTTACATAATCATTACATGTTGCCACGGCTGATGATAGATCAAAATGGAACTTTTCTCAACCTGTCGTCAACCCACTTGAAACTTAAAATCAAGACAAGACAGAAATATGGTCATATGTGTCATAAGTAGGGCAATCATTCGATTACGATTATTAATTGCGATAAAACTCACGTTGATTACGGCGACAAGCTTTCGAGGTAAATGCTCGATATGAAAAAAAAAGACAGTAGGGGAGGACGGGGGAATGTGAGGCATTGGGTAATGTGAGAAACCCCTGTATCTAGGACACGGAACACATTTTTGGTCATGTGAGATTTATGTTTTCAAGCCCCTCTCAACCCTACCTCCTGTACATTGAAACACCGTGCTTCATTCATCTATTGTTGGTAACAGATCCCCACTATTACACATTCAAATGCACACACAAATGGTGATGTTGTAAGCATTTTTTTCATGTAAAAGTAAATTTTCTTGCTGTCAACTTAATCGATTGTTGCCTAATCAAATTGATTCAGGTAGAAAAACTTCTATCACACATGTTGATGAACTACCAACATATGAAACCATTAGATAACTGAAGATTAGCCTGAATTGCTGAGAGAGGTTAGCCTGGCATTCCCAGACCTGCCACTAGGCGCTGGCAAATTAAATTTGCTGCACCTGTTGGTCTGGAAACTCTCCGTTGAAGCTTTTTCAAAAAGACCAGAAATCTGGGCTCACGTTTCAATTGGTTCTATCTAATATGGGCGGGCCAGAGCCCTTTGTATGGTACTCTGGGGAGGACGTAACCGGATGATGACAGTGACGTGCATGCGACATAGTAAACATCAAAGATGGCTGCGGATATGTTGTGCGAGTTTGAGACTGCTTTGGCCTCGACCCTTTACGATTTGGAAGATGGCACTCAAATATTTCATTAGCAAGTAAGTGGAATGTTCTGTTTTGCCGACCGACCACGGCAAACGTTTAATTTAACAGTTTAACAGCTGTTCGCTAAACGAACGGGGCTTACGTCACCTTGTGCATCGCTCTGATTGGTTGTAGTGCTATCCAACTGCGTGCAGTGGCATTTGAAATGCACGAGTAGGAGCCGCCCCTTGAGTTGGAAATTACTATTGATCGTGGCCAGACCCTCTATCGTTCAAGATATCAGGGTCTGGATTTCCAAGCTAGAGAGAGGTAGTTTTTTCTCAAATTGTGGCAGTGGGGTAAAGTGAGACAAATGTTGTGGGGTAAAGTGAGACAGTGTCTATGCCCTCTTTTAAGGAATCAATTATATTTTAGGTAGCAAGGAGACTAGTTTGAAAAGACAAAAGACAATGTGGGCAAAAGGGGTGTCAGCAAGGGCATGGTTTGGCACGTATGTATGTGGGGGACAGGAGCCTTTAACATCACTAGACTCTGTAGAAATATGTCTTTATTCAATGAATGATTTCAATAAAAAAAATGCAGAAAAAAAGACTCAAAGGATAAAGAAAATGACAGCTGGGTCTAGTCTTGTGTTCTGAGTCCCAGACTGTTCTGGTTCTGATTGTCCTTTGCTCTGACCCCCAGACACTCGCTGGCTCTAAGGGTCCTGTGTTCTGACCCCCAGACTGTGTTTTAATCTAACTGGTTCTATCTGTCATTTGAATGTTAATTATTGAATATGAATTATATGTTGTATTTGATCAGAGTTACTTTCAAGTGTTAAGAAAAAGGTTTTGCTTAATTGACCAAACCCCATGATTCTGTTACTAGTAAGACATTAGTTTTGTAATATTTGGTTTTCAAGCTAGCTGTCAGGATTCTAACTGTTACAATTTGTGTTGTTATGGTAGTTTCAGAGTGGAAAAAGAAAGTGGATCAGTTTACCCCCTTGATTTTTCTGGTCTGTCTCAGTTTACCCCACAGCTGGGGTAAAGAGAGACACATGACAACTTTTTTTAAAACAATCATATTTTCACTGCCCTTTGTCTTGAATAAATTCTGCCAGTGCTGTTCGCTCACTGTCCCTGTCGGTTTGCACCGAGTCGTCTCTGAGCATTCACCGGAGTAATACGCTCACAACACTGTGGAATTAATATAGAACAGGCTGGTTTGGCCAAGTCGTTCCACGGACCGATACATTGACCCATATTCTGGCAGCAGCTATCGCAGTCCAGCCTAAACCCTGCTTTAAAATAGCTGACCTGTAAAACCAGTCATTCATATTTTATATCTTAAAGTTCAGTAGGCTACTTAAATGTGCCAGGGCCTTTGATGATCCACTTGTTTAGTTTTTATGTAGGCTATGGTTGTGCCTCTCTACTAGATTTAAGATGTTTGCTGCAGCCCTGCCAAAGGAGTTTTTGATAGAAGTTATAGCTTTTATTTTCAATAGGTTACAAGGCAAGCTATTTTATGTTTTTTTGTTAGGGGCAGATAAAACATGTTTGTGAAGTTGAATGTTTCTATTTAAATGTGATTCACTGCTCTCTTATCACAAAAATGCTAATAAACAACATTGTGTAGTTTAACTGATGAACACTCTGGTTTCTTCAGGCTTCAGCAGTATCACATTATATATCGTGATTTATATCGATATCGATCAATACAGAAAAAATAATCGTGATAATATTTTTGCCACATCGCTCAGCCCTAGTAATAAGCAGTTTCAACCTGTACTCTCAAGCCCGACAGTCCACTTGACTGTCTGAGATAAAAGCCCATATGACCGACAGAGCATATCATTGACCACAGGCTTACAGTAACACCTACCGCTAATTATTTAGCATCTGACTTCCACCCAAACTTAATTTAGCACAACGGTTCTCAATCAGGAGCTGTCAATGGCCACACCGCTGCAAGTTCTCCTTCCATACAGTACATCAGTTCTGTATTCTATCCACTAACTTTGACACTTTCAACAAGAACTCTCACAGACTGTCTCACTCCCTTAAACTGGCCAAACCAATACCAATAGAAAGGTCACCATTCCTTTTCTCCACATTTAACCCCATACTTTGGCCCGTACACATTGAAGAGAATGCAGATGCATTGTTGATGTAGCTTTAGTTACAGGAGGCACACAAACACACCATGAGTACCTCCTGTACATTGAAACACCGTGCTTCATTCATCTATTGTTGGTAACAGATCCCCACTATTACACATTCAAATGCACACACAAATGTAATGTTAATTTGATTAAAGCCAGCTAATTTGGCACTATTTATCCGTGGCCCTCCTGCAGCAGTTATACAAGTTAACTGTCAAAACACCATTTGTTTGATCATTTCATAATTGCTTTGCTTCCGCCGACACAAATAGTTCTGCAACAGCAGCAAGAGCTGAGTGTCGCCAAGCAACGTATAAACAGGAAGTGAACCTGTCTATGAGTGAATATAGTGTTTTGTCTGGTAACTATCACCCCGCTGCACTGTAAACATGACAAAAGAAAAGAGACAGTGGCTCTTAATCAAGCTACTGCTCAGTCCAAACCCCAACCTGCAGCATCCAGAGTGAAGCAGCTGTAAAGCAGAAGGATTCATCAAGTGTCATTGGACTCCTATATCAGCACTCATGGAATCTCTCTTGTCGAATCAAATTACTCAGAACTAACTGCTTTATAATGCTTAATAAGTTATTGCAGTCATTTTGACCCATAGACATGAAAGACTACTTGTTGGTCCCTGAGTAGTCGCACAGCCAGACCAAACTACAGCTTGTAGTCCCCGAACAATCATTGGTCCACAGTGTGCATGATGTCATCGGGGAAGCAGTCCCTGGAAGGTTTTGTAAAGCCAGAGCTGGACCAATACGTTCCTGTTCAACACTTTCACCTCACAGCACCAACTACTGTACATCTGTCCTCTTTGGCTTGTCCATGTTTAGAAACACTGCTAAGAATTGCTTTACATTTTTAATATGGACATACAAACTGTAAACATGAGATAAACAATGTGATTCATCGCAATTAACTACAGGAATTCTGTGATTGAACGCGATTTAAAAAATAATGTGTGCTTTAATATCTACCTCACTGTAATGAACCCTTATCTTAGTTTTAAAATAAAACTTGACAGCTCCCCTAAATCCCGGCTCACTGGAGAAGTTCATAGTTGCATTTTCACACAGTCATCCAGAATTTTGATGATTATAAAAAGGGTTTGTGAAAACTT
The DNA here is from genome assembly GCA_949357725.1 of Hyperoplus immaculatus. Taxonomy (NCBI): domain Eukaryota; kingdom Metazoa; phylum Chordata; class Actinopteri; order Uranoscopiformes; family Ammodytidae; genus Hyperoplus; species Hyperoplus immaculatus. Next base: position 2,526,124 of record OX442351.1, read on the forward strand.
TGAAGCAGCTTTGATAGATGATGCCAACTTGCAGGGAGTAAAAAGCCTCAAAACAGATAAACACTAGCCATTACAGACCAATGGTGCAAGGGTTAGGGTTAGTATAGTCTCACAAAGCCAGACCAAAATGACAAGTAGTATATACAGAACTCACACTCATTTTAGGTTTGCTCTCCACCAACAGCAAAGAAGAAGATGTGTCTATAGCTGATAAATACGTGATATACTTTTAACCAGCTGGCACCTAACTGTAGGTCTGCTGTTTGCTGCTCACTATCAAATATGCCATGTATGTAGTAACAGCATAACGCAAATGTCTTTCCATTCAAATGCTATGCAGAACTGTAGAGGTAGCTCTCCTCCGGCACCTTTGTAAGTGCCAATGTAACCTGACACCGTGCGTATGGTTTCTCCTGTTAAGTAAGCTGAGCTGAGGGAAGCTCCCTCAGTAGAATGTCACCTCACACCTCTCTATCAGCCAGAGAGGGGATTGTCTTTCCACAGGGCTGCAGTGGTGCGCGAGGGGTACGGCAGGAAACATGACCAGCAGCTATTGTTAGGCTGATGTCGCCTTGTCACTCACAGCAAATGAGTGTATATGTGTGTGTGTGTGCGCGTGTGTGTGTGGGGGGGTGGCTTGACAATGCTATGGTAGCATTTGAGATATCAGCTCTGTGTGTGTGGGGGAGATAGATAATGATTAGTGATGGAGTTACTGACCTCCTGAATCAGAGGCTCTGAACGGCCAGCGCCACTTGAGTTTCCCAGCTTCCTCTGTGCCAGCCCGCTGCCTCTGTCCGACTGAAGACATTTTTAAAAGGGAAACACTTTATTATCTCTCTGTGATAGTGGGGAGCAGCTCTCACACTGCAGCAGCACAAATCAACAATGATGGCTTTGGTTCTCTCAGATAAATGTACTGGGACAAAATCAGAAAATAGAAGACAATTATGCAAATCTATCAGACTGGACTATGATAAGATGATGATCAATTCACAAATGTTCAAGTGTATGTTAAGGGTATCAGCAGTGTTTCCCCTAGAATTTTTTTAGGCCCGGTGGTAAAAGCCGATAAAGAGTATGCGCGCGGCATGCGTACCAAATTTCTAGTAGAAATTGACCAAAACTAACAGTATTATGGATGAGCCTCTTTTGACAGCCCGCTACAAATTAGGGCATAGGGTTATGCCTTCACATTCGGTACGTTTGTACATTTTGTGTTTCCCTCAGGATTTTTTGAGACTGCTGGGGGACAATGGACCTTCTAGTGGGGTCTTGGGGCATGCCCCTGCGGAAGAAAAAATTTAACTTTTTAAAGTTAAATGCATCAATCTGGTGCACTTTGAGAAGCTAAATCTGATTTTACTTTTTTTGCTCTGTAAACAGCTGTCATATATGTCCTGCCTAAAACAATTTTCTGGAATAATTTGGAGACACAAGCCATATAAACTATTGAAGAAAAACACATGGATATGAAAATATCAGTCTGCATTATATGATCAGCTATTTAATAAGCTTGACTACTTACATTTTGTTTCATACAATTTATTTTAGAAAGACATGTTTATTCTCCGCAAATTCTTGTGTTGGTGTTAGTAGGGCTACATGACACTTCAATTGGTTGACCCAATTTCAGGGCTGCAGTCCATCAGATAGAGTAATGTTAGACATCTCTTAAACTATTATCTTTGTAAAGTTTGCCAATTGCAAAAATTGCATTTTTGTATGTTGGGCTGAGTTGGGTATCATTGACAACGTCAAAACAGTACTTGAGATTAGGCTCAAATCCCACGCCAGCTCTCAGCTCGTGTACGCAAGTTTGTAAACAGCATGGACTCGCAGTGCAGCCTGTGCCGGGTAGCCGATGACTTTGTTGGACAATTATTAGAAGATAATACAAATGCAGTGTTTGCTCAGACCGAAATAAAGATATTAATCACTTAAAAATGTGCAGCTTATGGTGTGCAACTGAGTAGGAGAGCTGATTCAATAGTGCGCACACCGGCCACTTAGGAGCGCTGCATGGGACTGCGTAAGGGCAGTTATCTCTGACTTGGAGCAGCTGGGGGAAACCTGAGGCACGGGGGCTGCATTCATTCAAAATGTTAGCATATAGTGGGCTATTAAATGTATAAGCTATGCAAGTAGTAGGCTTACACTGCTCTCTATGATAAAAAATACACGGCACAACATTCAGCTTAACATTTTTGAGATGTTAATTCCTCTTTTAATGTGTCATTGATCGCTTAAGCGAGCGATTTATTTCCACCGTTAACCGGCACGTTTTTCTGATCTGCTGTTGGAGCAGGACGGTGGGCGCTCTCACAGCTGATCGTTGCCGGGTGACGGCTTGTGCAGCTGACGGCCGGGCTGACCACTCGTGCCAAGCGCATGCTGTCATACAGTAAAACGCAAAATGTGTTACTTTTAGTTTTTAAAACCCTTTTGAGTAGTGCTATCTAAAAGGGCCAATACATTCTAATCATTCAAATCTCTGCAGAAGTGTATTTATTTTATGGGGATTGGTTGCATTTCAGAACAGCAACTTGCTTTTTTTAGTGGCGATTTTTGAGTCAGACCACTTTTTCTTCATCTATGTAAAGAAATGGTGACATATAATTGTATATGCTGTTTTATAGCATTTGAGCGATAGTACTGATGTAAACCTCAAATGCAAATCCTCAGCTGGAGATCGTTTGTTTTCAACACCAACGCTGTTGCTATTTCCTTCCTAACTGCTGCCTTCTGTCGTTCTTTGATGCCGCTTGTAATGCTCCGAAATGAATTTTTTTTTCTACTTTCAGTGTTATTCTGTCAATTTCTACTCTGGACGAGGCCTCTAAACTGAGAAAATATTGGGGCGTGATACGATTGTTTTCAGCCGCCGCATGTATCAATAATGGCCTGGCGTACGCTGAGATTGGCGAGATACGACTGTTTGATAAATCCCACACGATACCTGGCGAAGGGAGGTATTTGCGCCAGAATCTGCACCAGTTTCCACGCAAGTTTCATAAATGAGCGCCAATATAACTAGAAAATTCTGTCAAAATTTTAAAAGTGCAGGTCGCCCGGTGCCGACCGCCAGCCCGGCATTCGCGGAGGCCCCCCGTCGGTCCGGCTCAAAACGCTTTTCCGAACCCCCGTCATGGCAAATATGCAGCAAAGGCCACTCTTGTGAAGACGTTTTTGTCAACGGCAGCCATGTTTCTTGAGCTACTTCGCTTAAACTTTATACACATTTGTATGTCGGTCCACTTAGGCTTTGTACAAAATTTGGTGATGAGGTTGGAAATCCATAAAGTAGATGTCACATAACTGTATTTCAGTTTATGCAAATCAGGTACAATCTATCATGCCTGACCCCTATTGGCCAAGATGCTTTTTTGTGGAGCACCATGAGCTGTAGTCCTACATGTGTAAGACATTACAAGTCAATCAGAGTCAGGGGGCGAGGGGCGTGGCCTGTCAAAAATTGCATTTTTGAGCTAAATGGTTTTCGCATTTGTGGCGCTCCCTATTAGCCTGGCTCCGCCCGCCCTCCTACTTCCGGCCAAATTTCATTTTCCCTTCAGTAGTCACAAATGAAATGAAGTACGATGGTCTGGTAGCACCAGGCTAGCTCCCTATGGTTACGGCTCAGAAAGCCTTGAGGAACATGCTACCACTTCTTCTGCACATATCCAGCAAGTTTTATGATGATAGGACCTATGGACAAAGAGTTATGGCCAATTAGCTGCTAAGCCCCGTCCCTGTGTAAACAGTTTGGTCAATGGCGGCCATTTTTTTTAAAGCTATCCTACTAATCTTTTAAGGACATCTGTAGCTTGTTCCCCCAATACTTTGTGATCAAATTGATTTTGATCATATCAGCATCATATTTGAGAAAGTTGTGGTGTAAAATTGTGGTATTTGACCGTTCTCTGATTTTTTGGTCTGGATCAAACCCAGTCCTATTATAAAATAATACTTGCTAGAACTTGTACAAAGTTAAGAGTGCCAAATATGGGCCATTAGTCATTGAGAGCATCTCTAACCAGGGTAATACAGTAGCTATCAATGAGGAGGACACTATGGTCATGTCCTCTGTACTATTTTGTCAGGAGAATTTGCAGTTTCAGCAACACAAGGGAAGTTTACAATTTACATTAAAATCAACAAGGTGGGTATTTAGTTGAGCAATTTTAGTATAGAATTTATATTTAAAAATGTTTTATAAAATGACCTCATGACCTCAGTATTTCTACACTCCTGTCTATAACACATTGAAAACGTTTACACGCACACCATATTCTGATTAAGGTCCATACTCCAGTTAAGACAATATTCTAAATCAGGTGTTTACATGTTCAGCAGCTACGGGGATATTCCTGTTTACATGTCAATCAGCATATATCTGAATAAACCAGTGACGTGGTAGAAGCATCATGATGCCTGAAGTCAGTGATTTTTTACTGGGAATAATTCCTGTCCCAACCATGGAAAATGAACTCACTTTACGTCTAAGCGTTGTCTGGCATTGTGTTTCATACGCCAACAATGACAACACTTTTTTAAGGAGCTTTGCTGCATGTGTACACACTGTAGATAACAGCCATAAACTAGGACATGTGTCACAAACAGCAGCAAATGCCGAAAAAGGCAGCAAAAACACCGGTCGGAATATTTATTCTGATCAAGGTGTACACATGCAACATTATTGTGATAAAGATAGGAATACTCCACATGGTTTAACCCGGTTATGGCTTATTCTAAATATGATCTGAGACTTGTCACTCTGCAGCTCCAGCTCATTGGCTGGGCCAATGGTTAGCTACAATAAGGGGGCGGGGCTCCAACAGATTTGTCCTGAGAAAACTAATAATAGAAAAGTGTTCTCATGGTCATTTTCCACACAGATTTTTCTTTCCTTTGTGTTCCCATTTTCCGTTGGCATCAAGGCAATCATTGTCTGCTGAGCTGCGTGGCATTAAGGCATTATGATAAATCAAGTTCAGCAGCATGTAGCAGCATTACAGGGAGGTTAATTGACTTAGATTACACCTGGTCTTAATGAACAGAGCAGAGCTGACAGGTCCAGATTAGCCTCAATCTGGAGCCAGTGAGAGCAGGCTGCTAAACTGTACACACACGTCTGCTTCACTATCTGACAGAGCAGTATACAGGAGAGAGCACTGATACACAGAGGGGCCCCTCAGGCTTTCAATAGGAATGTAATGGCATGCATTATGTGCACACACACACCTGCACAAACACATCCATCTATGACAGGAGGTACAACACATGCAGCCAGTGTGTATATCTCTTTCTGTGTCCGTCAGCTAGTCAGCATTCAGCCTCACCCACCCCCTCCAGAATACATGTTGGACCAGTTCAAAAGTCAGACCTTCCAGGGTTTCAAATGAACTGAAGAAAAAATTCACCTCCAAAGTTTTGTCCATCCAGCACTGTAGCAGATATATATATTAACCAGGGGTCCTTTTGCTCTTAAGATACTCTCTGTTCTACTCTGGTTGTCTGGATGAAGAGAAAGGAGGAAATACTTGATATAAAAATGAATACAGTAAAGCTAACAAGACTAAAAGGCAGGATACATGATTTCACCCAATGTAAGCAACAACACTTTAAATGTTTTATAACACTGATAATAAGAAATCTAGCCATAGTTAATTTAATCACCTAAACAGTAAACACATGCATTTGTCACTACATGGATCCGTGTGTGTGTGTGTGTGTGTGTGTGCGTGTGCGTGTGCGTGTGCGTGTGTGTGTGTGTGTGTTTGTGTGTGTGTGTGTGGGTGCGTGTGTGTGTGTGTGTAAAACTACCATAAAGTATTGTTGCTGATGTTGGAGGTACTTAAAGGTAAATTTAATGAAATAATTGGGCAGACATGACATGAGCGGACACCTCAAAGGACTCATCATACAAGAAGCCATTCAGCAGCACAGATCCTCCTCATTGCACCACAGAGACCTTGACACACACACACACACACACACACACACACACACACACACACACACACACACACACACACACTTTTTATGGCAGCTAATCTGCTAGCTTGGCGTTTGACTATCTATAGGTGGCATATGCAACTCTCCAGCCATTGACTATACAAGCTTTTGATTACATACACTGGGTTGATAAAAATGCTGAAGGGCCATTCTAGTGAATGCAAATGAGGCTGAAGGTCACGTATATTGAAGAATCAGTATATTTTCAGCCCTGGATGTGTTATTTATGGCCTCTGCAGGTAGGGCCTGGTTTGTATGCGTGCATGCTGGAGATTATTTTATATCCAAGTAACACACAAAACTAACATACCTACAAAATAACATTCTTCTTTGATACATATTAGTGTGTTTCTCAGTACAGACTTACTCATTGCTGTAGGGAAATTTAAACTTCCTGCTTTAAAAGTAGGGTTGACGCAGTAGTGGGTGTTATCACACACACACACACACACACACACACACACACACACACACACACACACACACACACACATCCACACACATCCAAAGATGCAGGCTGTCTGTCCTGCTAAATAAATTAGAAACTGACCATGTTTACGCCCGATGATGCTTTTGTTTTTATAAGTCCCAGTTTCACTTCCTAAGCTCTTCATCACATTTATATTTGCCCTCTAATTTTTGTACCACCGTTCGGTTCATAGAAAGCCTTCTCCACACCCAATCATTCAACCTTTAAGGGCCTCTCAGGGCTCCATAGCTAACCACCTCAAGCAGTGCACCAATGTATGGCGTTACACTACATTTCTCAAATAACATGTGAAAACTGATGCATACATGTAGTCAATCAAAAGATACCACGCTGCTATGGTAACACCCCACCCTCCTCCAACAATGGCAGGATGGAAAAGTGAGTCGGAGACGCAGCAGTGAGGCAATGTTTGCCCAACATTCACATCTCGTAAACAGGGAAGGGGGCTTTTGCAAGCAGCTGCAGAAATTCCAGGCTGCTGCGATTAAAAAGTAACACCCACATTGAGGGAGGGGGAGGCTGTTTGAACAAGCTAACCCGGCCCCTCTGTTTTAATGAAAAGAGGAGCCATTTGCAGTTAAAACAAATATCAATGGTGCATTGTGCCAAGCCCTCTCATTATGTGGCCACTATACTTGTTCGCTTCACACTGTGGTAGGGAAATAATGTCATCCCTGGCAAAGTGGAGGCTCCACAAATGAATCAGGTTCTGTGTGTGTGTGTGTGTGTGTGTGTGTGTGTGTGTGTGTGTGTGTGTGTGTGTGTGTGTGTGTGTGTGTGTGTGTGTGTGTGTGTGTGTGTGTGTGTGTGTGTGTGTGTTTGAATGCAAAGTTCTATGTGGTATCAAAACTACCAAGGCCCAGGTTTTTTGTGAACATTTATTAGATTTGGTCATTTGATTCATTCATTCAGGAATATGGACCATGTGAGCACAAAATAAACTCAATTTATAATGGTATTAAAATAGATTCTGACACAGTGGCCATCTATAAAACAGGGTCAGATTACCAAAACCAGGTTTAGTTGAGCCGGAATTCAAATGGTTCAAATATAAAACATTTGTGATGATATTGTTATAAAGGAATTTCCAAAAACATTGACTCTGAGGCATTTAGGGCAGTTAATCAAGGCCATAGCCTTGATTAACTGCTTCAAGCTCTGGTATAAGTATAGCCACACTGAAGACTTGTCAAGCCCAAGCCTTTCAGTGATTCAGTGATAGGCTAAAACATACACACAATCACACACACTTTAGAGGGGTATACTACGAAGCAAACTCAACATAGCATGGCTCTCTTTTCTTGATCTGGTTCAACACAACATATACTCTCGCTCAGAGCTGAGGGTTTCAACTTCAGGCTCTGTGCGCGTCCCCATGAAAGGGGACGTTAAATGCGTCATTTGACTCTGCTTCCGCACAGACTGGACTGATCTTGTGCCGCTAACTTTACACAAACGGACTGATTGAGAGCAGCTGAGCAAAAAAAAAAAGAAAAAAGTGCGTTGCTGACTTCTCTCAAGAGGAAGAGTTTGTCAGTCTGAATGATCACAGAACAGCAGAAAACAGAGAGCTAGAACGCTTCATTAAGAGCCAGTGTGTGTAGATCACCAGGTCAAATCATTTGAGGTGAGAGCATAGAGTGGCACTGCATACAGTAGGCGTAGGCTATTTTACATTTTCTGCATCAATAACTGTATGTGGCAAAAAGTCGCAGCGATATGTTACAGTTCACTCTGCTGTAAGCCTTATGTCACGGCTTTGTTCAGTTCATTCACTTACTGATCAATACTGATTTAACTAGTTTACTCAGTGAGAATGTATTGTTCAGACAATATTGTCACATCCGCGGGATTTCCAAAGGTGTTCCCTTAAAGTTCCCTTAAATGGCAGCGCTCTAAGAGCCGAATTTAAACTCAAACTCTGCAACAAAAACTGATCTGAGCAGGTTTGCCGTGCAGCCTCTGTTACCACGGTGATCTAGCCAGGTAAAAAGAGAGCCACCTTTCGTGATACTGAAAACGCTGGCTTTAGACTCAACAGACCTCGCTCAGCCCTTAATCTGGCTTCGTAGTATACCCCTCAGATCCTGCTTTCCTACTCTTATCACTTCTTTTGTGATCCCTTTACGGCCCCCCTCCCTCCTCCCATCCATGTGGTTCCAACCATATAACTGCAATGACATACGCTAGAAGAATCCAGGAATGCTATTAAAGCATTTCCAGTGACGGAGCACTTTTAAAGTCAGCTACAGCTGTTAGATGAATGTGAAGACGAAGATCCTGGCAGGGGTCCCAAGCACTCGTCCTATTGACTGTACTGTTTGATTTAAAAATATATACAGTACTGTGCAGAAGTTTTAGGCAGGTGTGAACAATGCTGTAAACGAAGAATGCTTTCAAAAACAGAAGTTTTAATAGTTTATTTTTTATAAATGAAAAAAATGCAGTGAATGAACTAAATCCAGCAGTGCCATCAGCTCAAAACTGGCAGAATCCAGTGGGACCCAGGTACATCCATCTACTGTAATGTACACCATTAATCCTGACCAAATCTTCAACTCCATTTGCAGAAACTTGTAAGAAACCTCCACCATGCTTCACTGTTTCCTGCAGACACCCATTATTGTACCGCTCTCCAGCCCTTCAGCCAAAAACCTGCCTTCTGCTACAGCCAAATACACTCAACAAAAATATAAACGCAACACTTTTGTTTTTGCTCCCATTTTTCATGAGATGGACTTAAAGATCTAAAATTCATTCCAGATACACAATATTACCATTTCTCTCAAACATTGTTCACAAATCTGTCTAAATGTGTGATAGTGAGCACTTCTGCTTTGCTGAGATAATCCATTCCACCTCACAGGTGTGCCACATCAAGATGCTGATCTGACATCATGATTAGTGCACAGGTGTGCCTTAGACTGTCCACAATAAAAGGCCACCCTGAAATGTGCAGTTTTGTCTCACAGCAAAATGCTACAGATGCCACAAGCATTGAGGGAGCGTGCAATTGGCATGCTGACAGCAGGAATGTCAACCAGATCTGTTGCTCGTGCATTGAATGTTCATTTCTCCACCATAAGCCATCTCCAAAGGCGTTTCAGAGAATATGGCAGTACATCCAACCGGCCTCACAACCGCAGACCATGTGTAACCACACCAGCCCAGGACCTCCACATCCAGCAGGTTCACCTCCAAGATCGTCTGAGACCAGCCACTGAGACAGCTGCTGAAACAATTGGTTTGCATAACCAAACAATTTCTGCACAAACTGTCAGAAACCGTCTCAGGGAAGCTCAACTGCATGCTTGTCGTCCTCATCGGGGTCTTGACCTGACTCCAGCTCGTCGCCGTAACAGACTTGAGTGGGCAAATGCTCACATTCGATGGCGTCTGGCACGTTGGAGAGGTGTTCTCTTCACGGATGAATCTCGGTTTACATTGTTCAGGGCACATGGCAGACAGCGTGTGTGGCGTCGTGTGGGTGAGCGCTTTGCAGATGTCAATGTTGTGGATCGAGTGGCCCATGGTGGTGGTGGGGTTATGGTATGGGCAGGCATCTGTTATGGACGAAGAACACAGGTGCATTTTATTGATGGCATTTTGAATGCACAGAGATACCGTGATGAGATCCTGAGGCCCATTGTTGTGCCATACATCCATGAACATCACCTCACGTTTCAGCAAGATAATGCACGGCCCCATGTTGCAAGGATCTGTACACAATTCTTGGAAGCTGAAAATGTCCCAGTCCTTGCATGGCCAGCATACTCACCGGACATGTCACCCATTGAGCATGTTTGGGATGTGCTTGACCGGCGTATACGACAGCATGCACCACTTCCCACTAATATCCAGCAACTTCGCACAGCCATTGAAGAGGAGTGGACCAACATTCCACAGGCCACAATTGACAATCTGATAAACTTTATGCGAAGAAGATGTGTTGCACTGCATGAGGCAAATGGTGGTCACACCAGATACTGACTGGTTCTGAGTCCCCAGACCCACAATAAAGCAAAAAAATGCACATTTCAGAGTGGCCTTTTATTGTGGACAGTCTAAGGCACACCTGTGCACTAATCATGATGTCAGATCAGCATCTTGATGTGGCACACCTGTGAGGTGGGATGGATTATCTCAGCAAAGCAGAAGTGCTCACTATCACACATTTAGACAGATTTGTGAACAATGTTTGAGAGAAATGGTAATATTGTGTATCTGGAATAAATTTTAGATCTTTAAGTCCATCTCATGAAAAATGGGAGCAAAAACAAAAGTGTTGCGTTTATATTTTTGTTGAGTGTAATTCAAATTTTGACTCATCTGTCCAGAGCACCTACTGCCATTTTTCTGAGTCCCAGTTTCTATGTTTTCGTGCATAGTTGAGTTGCTTGACCTTGTGTCCATGTTGGAGGTATGTGCTTTTAGGCTGCAACCCTCCATGAAGACCCCTTCTGTCCAGACTTGTCCGGACAGTAGATGGGTGTACCTTGGTCCCACTGGTTTCTGCCAGTTCTGAACTGATGGTCATATTCAGATTATGAAGGGAAATAAGCTTGATGAGTTTTTCACCTGGTGCACTAAGTTTCTGGGCCGACCACTGCTACGATCCTCAACGTTGCTTGTTTCTCTGTGCTTTGTCTTAAGAGCAGAAACCAAAGTCTGCTCTGAATCCTTGCTTATCCAGTAGAACTACATCGTTCCCTGAATTAGCATTTTTTTGAATTTGATAAAAAAAAATATATAGGGGAGAACGGAGTAATCTGAGCCACTTTTTACATTAGCTCCTCTCTAAGCGAGCTAAAATGATTTATCACTCAAATTTACACATTTCCCATTAATTCCGGATGTTTCCTAGAAATGGGCATTAGCAGATTTTTTTCAAGACAAAGGTCAGTGAAAATATGATTGTTTTAAAAAAAGTTGTCATGTGGCTCACTTTACCCCAGCTGTGGGGTAAACTGATCCATTTACTTTTTCCACTCTGAAGCTACCATAATAACACATATTGTAACAGTAAGAATCCTGAAAGCTAGACACACATTCCAGAACTAATGTCGGACTAGTAAAAGAATGATGGGGTTTGGTCAATTAAGCAAAGCAAATTTTCTAAACACTTGAAAGTAACTCTGAACAAAATCAAATACGACATATTATAATTCAAAAGGTTTTAATAAGATTCAAATGAAAGATAGAACCAGTTAGATTAGAACACAGTCTGGGGGTCACAACACAGGACCCTTAGAGCCAGCTAGTGTCTGGGGGTCAAAGCATAGGAAAATCAGAACCAGCGAGAACAGCCTGGGACTCAGAACACAGGAGAAGACCGAACTGGATTATAACATAAGCCTGTCATACTCTACAACTAGGCCTACTCTACATTCCAGCCCTGAAGGTTACAGGGAAAGATGAGAAGGTGCTCTTTCCGTGTGGTTGCCCCAGGTCGTCTTCCTGGTGTATTTCCTTGGCATGATGGCTTTTCTACAATGTGTATGACATTAAAATAAAACACGTCATGTAATATTGCATTAAAATATGTTTAAGACTAAACTTAACTTGTGCCTCATGGTGGGGAAAAGTGAGACAGTGGCTCACTTTCCCCCACAGCATTTGGCTCACTTTCCCCCACCACCATAATTTGAGAAAAAACTACCTCTCTTAGCATTTCAGGCTAATCTTCAGTTATCAGCATCACATGGTTTCATATGTTGGTAGTTCATCAACACGTATGATAGAAGTTTTTCTACGTGAATACATTTGATTTGGCACAACAGTTGATTAAGTTGACAGCAAGAAAACTTACTTTTACATGCAAAATACCTATTTTGGTGAAAAAAAACATGCTTACCATACACCATGAGGTCCTCTCTTTCAGGGCCATGGGGAAATGAGAGGGGCTTGAAAACATATCTCACATGACCATGAATGTTTTCCGTTGCCTAGATACAGGGGGTGGCTCACATTACCCGATGCCTCAGATTCCCCCGTTCTCCCCTATAGCCTATATTATTTATATTTTTGAAAGCATTCTTAGTTTTCAGCATTTTTTCACACCTGTCTAAACCTTTTGCACAGTACTGTATATGGTTAGTATACGGTTCGTTTTAAGTAATATGTTTTACAGTGACTTCATGAGACTGGGCTGAGTTTCTCACGTCCCTGACAGAATGTTGACACAGGAGTTACTGTGCGGCAGCATGTGTCCCTTTCAAAGCCGGTCTTCTTGCTGGTTCTTTTACGGTCACATTAAAGTGTTTAGGGTTGGGGGGAGGGGCCAGATTGGAGGGCTGATTGTTTTTCAAGACAAGCCCTTCATAAATACCAAAACTAAAAAAGTATTATAACTAAACATACCAGCTTTGCAAATGTTAGGCCGCTTGCTACATTTCACTGTATGTTATGAACAGTCATCCGTATGGCATGCGATGCCCGTGTAGAAATGTGAATGTACTTTTTAAATTCCAAACATTTTATTTCTGTTAAATATTCAAATACAGCAAACAGAGTCTTAAAACTTGCCTCATGCAGACTGGAATCAGACGGGTCTTGGTATTGATAAATGTGCACAGAGGAATCCAGAATTGTATTTCCTGAATCATGCATAAATGATTTGTTCAACCATAATATATTTTAATTAACACAGCAATAGTTATCATTGTAGGCCTATGTTAAAACCTTGAACATTTTCTGATGCACAAAATATGTATTTAAAACAAAACAAATGTAGAAGACAGTTTGACTTGCATTCACAAACTGCTTGACACAAATAGACATTACTGCATTTGTGTGAGGGTTCTTTGAGACTTCGCCGCCATGTTTCAAGTCACAAATGCTTTTATTTTGGAAAGGGAATTATTATTACCGTAGATTGGAGGGGATGATAAATTGTGATGTCACATGATGTTACATCCATGCTGATGTTCACTCTGAAGCATTACACAACTATAACCTGTTTCAAGAGTATGCCAATTCATTTTTTACAGCGGATAGAAAATGAATGGTAACCAACAGCTTATTGGAACACGTCTGGAGTAATCAGCTTTTAAATGCTGTCAGAGAAACATGGAGGACAGACAGAACTCCTTTTCACTCATATTAAGAAAAAAAATAATATATATATATATATATATATATATATATATATATAGGGGAGATCGGGGGAATCTGAGGCATCGGGTAATGTGAGCCACCCCCTGTATCTAGGCAACGGAAAACATTATTTATGGTCATGTGAGATATATGTTTTCAAGCCCCTCTCATTTCCCCTTGGCCCTGAAAGAGAGGACCTCATGGCGCTGTGGTAAGCATGTTTTTTTCACCAAAATAGGTATTTTGTATGTAAAAGTAAATTTTCTTGCTGTCAACTTAATCAACTGTTGTGCCAAAGCGAATGTATTCACGTAGAAAAACTTTTATCATACGTGTTGATGAACTACCAACATATAAAAACCATGTGATGATATTAGCTAAAGATTAGCCTGAAATGCTAAAAAGAGAAGTATTTTTTTCTCAAATTGTGGTGGTGGGGGAAAGTGAGCCAAATGCTGTGGGGGAAAGTGAGACACTGTCTCACTGTCCCCCACCATGAGGCACAAGTTAAGTTTAGTCTTAAACACATTTTAATGTAATATTACATAACATATGTTTTATTTTAATGTCATACACATTGTAGAAATTCATTATGCCAAGGAAATACACCAGGAAGACGACCTGGGGCAACCACACAGAAAGAACACCTTCTCATCTTTCCCTGTAACCTTCAGGGCTGGAATGTAGAGTAGGCCTAGTTGTAGAGTATGACAGGCTGATGTTATAATCCCAGTTGGGTCTTCTCCTGTGTTCTGAGTCCCAGGCTGTTCTTGCTGGTTCTGGTTTTTCCTATGCTTTGACCCCCAGAAACAAGCTGGCTCTAAGGGTCCTGTGTTCTGACCCCCAGACTGTGTTCTAATCTAACTGGTTCTATCTTTCATTTGAACCTTATTAAAACATTTTGAATTATAATGTGTTGTATTTGATTTTGTTCAGAGTTACTTTCAAGTGTTTAGAAAATTTGCTTTGCTTAATTGACCAAACCCCATCATTCTTTTACTAATCCGACATTAGTTCTGGAATGTGTGGCTAGCTTTCAGGATTCTAACTGTTACAATATGTGTTGTTATGGTAGTTTCAGAGTGGAAAAAGTAAGTGGTTCACTTTACCCCTTTGATTTTTCTGGTCTGTCTCAGTTTACCCCACAGCTGGGGTAAAGTGAGCCACATGACAACTTTTTTTTAAACAATTATATTTTCACTGCCCTTTGTCTTGAAAAAATTCTGCTAATGCCAATTTCAAGGAAACATCCTGAATTAATGGGAAATGTGTAAATTTGAGTGATAAATCATTTTAGCTCGCTAATGTAACAAGTGGCTCAGATTACCCCGTTCTCTCTCTCTATATATATATATATTTATATATCAAAAAAAAAGTTTGGCGCTTTTAGTTAATTTTTAGCCGACCCTAGCTTGCTTCTTCAGATTGCGTTTATCTGATTTGTGTCTCTGCCATGTCATGTGCCATGTCCATGGTCTCTGCAGTCAGACTACGGCGGCCGTGTGAGCCAGTCAGATTTGGGCCGAAGGGCTAAGGGGCTTGTTCGCCTTTTGCCCCTAAACGCAATGCAATGTGTATTGCACGTGAACAACTGTGAATGCGCGTGCTCGTAGTATTTCTCTGTTATAGTGGACAGAGATTATTTTACCCCAACGGGCGCTGCCCCAGGAAAGGACATATATGGTCATTGGGTTGGTTCCACTACTGTGACAGTAGTGCCGCGAAAAGTCATGTAGCCGGAAGAAGAGAAGGACGGAGAAGGATAACTTTGCTAACACAAAGATGTCAGAGGCAAACAAACAAAAACGAGTCGACAACATGAATGAAGTAGATAATTTTTGGAGCACATGTTCGAGATGTTCGAGATGTTGGTAGGCTAGGAAAACCATTTGGTACGCATGATCCACCGGACAATAGCCTATAATGTGGAGAGGTAGCTATGCTTGCCTGCCTTTATCTGACACCGCAGCAGCCTGCAGCGCGCAACCTACCTACTGAACGGAATATGTCTGTTTAAAATCACGGCATTAAAAGCACCAAATGACTTGCTTTAACGAATTTTGTTAGAATATAACGTGAAGAATTTTAGAATATTATTTCCATGAAGCTGTTTAGTCAGAAAGTGAGCGATCACGAGTGGCTCATCCTCGCTGCTGTCCAAGGCATTTGAGAGGCAGCATTTATTTTATGCTCATAGTTAATCATATAGCAGTGCTGAAACGAAAGCTTCTCTCTGAAAATCGTGATCCGATTGCTTGTCCCTAACCTTGGATCAGAGCGGCCAAGTCTCACGCTTTGGCCGTGAGACACACGCATATCAACCAGTTCACACGCTCACACGCCACACCTCCAATTTCTCACGCAGAGAAATGAATCCCCGTAATATATATATTTTTTTGGTACTTTTACTTTGAAAGTCTTATTTTGAAAAGCTAAACGGACTGAGTTCCGTGACATCCTCTTTCTGCCATGCTTTCTGCACGCGCGGTTTCTTTATAGGTCCATAGCATGGACCTATAAAGAAATATCCATGGCCGTGTGCAGCCCGTAGCCGCAGCAGCCACTTGGCAAACCACCACGGCCACGCCCCCCTGCGTTACACTACAAAACTAATAAAAGACCGCCGCCTCCCAGTCCCGCCCTTTATTCAAATTATATGGAAAATTAATGACAACAAGGACGCCGATATTAAATGAACAAAGAGGTAAGAACACCTTAATTCAAATCAGTCACTTCACTTGATCTATTCAAGCTTGTTTTGCATTATGTTATTGGGCTGGTTGACACACCAACACATTTTTGTTCTAAAATGTTGTCAACATTAATTGAATGAATGTATTGAGTAACTAAGCTTAGAGGTTACTGTGGGAAAAATATGTTCTGAGAAGACATCAAGTGTCATAGATTTAATATAATAATGGTGAATTGAAATTGGATAATTGGATAACCCATACAATGTTGAATACATATAGAATATTTACCTTTATTACAGTTTAACCAAATGTTTTAACAATAGGCTACAGGAGATATTTGAAAGCACTACACATGCATTGTAGACTATTCAATTAAATTTGTGTCAGCGAAACTGTGAATGTTCTCTTTTACTTTACATAAAAATGAATGCAGAAAAGGCACACATTGCTTCATAACAATTCACCAGAATGCAGGAAATTAAGTGTTTAATGCTCAAAATTTTCTGGGGGGGACCCCCAGACCTCCACTTACAATATGTCCACACCCAATGTTTAATTAAAACCTGTCCTACGACTTTGTAATTCATGAATTCGTTTATTTTAATAAGATTTTTGATGTTTTATCACATTTTCCAATTGTCTTTTATTTCTGATTTATTATGAACAATATGTAAACTTGCAGGACACTAGCAAAAATGATTGGGTGGGAAAGAGGACACGGTTTTGGGTCCCTCGGCCAAAAAATCTCACTCCAAACTTTTGGTGAAACTTGGCAGCCCTGCCTTGGATACACAGAGACATGTCCCCGAACTGACTGCGCGATAGGAACTGTACAGTGAAACAGCCGCCTCCCTCGTTAGTTTCAGTCTACAGCCTACAATGCTAATATAACCACCACCTGCGCATGGAAAGCGTTTAAATAAAGCCTCTTATTTTTATTAGGAATTATTGAGCTGTTTTGTCGTCAGAAAATGAAGTACTTCAGCTGATTGTCTGTGATGTGTAGCCACATTGAGTCCACTGGGTGACCATAACGTCACAAAGGCTGTGTGAATGAGGCTTTACTAAGTTAGTCAGATGCTGTGTTGTCACTTGACTCAGTTAGTTAAGATGCAGTTTGAGGTTCACGCTGCACACAGCTGCTGCTGGAGCCACCGGGAGTTTTTGCTCCACGTGAGAAAAATGTAATATTTACAGTTTGCATAATCTATTTGAAATTTATATACATTTTTTGATCATTCAAGATCCAGTCCTCATTCAAGTGTACTGTGTAGGTTATGTCACGCAAGAGAAACGATAATAGTCAGCTATCACCTCAACATGAAGGAAAACTCCACCTTGAAATTTCTGTATCTGGCTGTCAGAGGCCAAAGGCTGTAGCGGCACATTGAATTTTCTCCTGTCTACTTTTTACTTAACTGTTAGTAAAGATGAAGGGAGCAATCCTTTCCTTCTTTGGCTAAAATGTGAAAGTGCACAATGATGTGAAAAACTCATTTTGTGTTTATAAAATCGCCAGAATGTGAGAAACAGTGTCTTTGAAGCTAACATTTTTCCTTTTCTTTGTGAGCCCCACCTGTTTTTTACACCTAGAAACGCCACTGTTTACTCTATTACTATTCTACTTTTACTCTACATCTTTTCTATTCTACATCTACTCTACTTTTCGTTAGCCTAATAGCATAATTGCCTAAGTCATATTTTAAGGGTTATAGAGTAGGGTAAAGTCAGTCTGCCCCAGGGCAGCTGTGACTACTATTGTAGTTTACCACCACCGGTATGACTGTGTGTGAATGAATTGAACCTGGGACCCTGTAAAGCGCTTTGAGTCACAGAGAAATAAAGCGCTATATAAATCCAATCAATTATTAATATCAATTAAGTGTACAATGTTCTCTTAAGTCTGCATTGTTCACATGTAAAATCCATATGCAATTTATTTTACATTTTGGCTTGTAAATTTGATTCAAGCACTATGCATTATGGCTTTCAGGTCATGAAACCAAACCGCTTCTCAAAACTAGAGCCCCCAATAAATTGTCTGAGGCCAATCTATCAGCCAATATTGGCTAAACAGTAAACACACACTCATATTAAAAAATATGTTTAATGTTATTTGTTTGTGTGTTTAAAATGAATTAAAGCCAATATATTTATTATCATTATTGTTTTAGATAAATCACTTAACTATCAATATGAATATCTAACAGGTGAGTCCATTAATCAAGAGGGACAAAGAAGACACCAACTTCAGCACACATTTTTGGACTGTTTGATTTGCACAACTGATTGTCTGTCGTTCAGCTCTTGAAATGGGACTGTATTGAAACATCTGAATAGATCTGCAGTGAGCTTTATATTCATGATTTTATCTCAACTCAATTTGTTTGAAGGAATTGACTAGACACCAGCGCCGTAATTTTCACACAAGACATGATACATTTGGTCAGGAATATCACAATACAATAAAAACACATTTAGAAATCGCTATATTACTGCTGGTGAAACCACATGAAGTATGAAGATGGATGTTTTGCAGTGTGGATGATTTGAGTGGCAGGGGGAGGGGAGTAAAATCATACACCAGTACAGCTGAACAAACCCCCCCTCCCCCCTCCCCAAACGATGTTGTATAGTTGTTGAAAAAAACAAGCAGGTAGAATCCCCAAAGACGAGTGGCTCGACGAAACCTAAACCCAAACCCATAACCTGCCATGTTTATTACATGGCATTATTCACTAAGGGAAGATGTCAGGAGAATGAATGCTTTACCATCAACATTGTTTAAGATTTGGAGCAAAGCAAGGGAACTGCAGGCTGACCAAGACTGCACCAACAAACAAGAAAAAAAGATCACTCCGGGAAATGTACAGTAGTCTAGCTTAAGTTTAAGGTTGGTTTGTGATGCACTTTGGGATTTCGGAACTCATTTCTCTTAATGTTCGTTTTTCAATATATGGATGGGTTGGGGTTAGAGATTGTTCAGCCAAGTGCTTCCTACTACTAGTTTGTTTACATGAACATACAAGTTAATTTACAAAGTTAGACTAAATGAACCTTTTTGAGTTATTCTGTACTTCCTACTTCACTAAAACATCCTTTCATACTTCAGGAGAAACACTTCAACAGCTCCTAAAGAACCACACCACAGTTTGTGCCTGTTTTAGCAAATGTTCGGCAACAATTGATGTTGGATTGCTGCTGGACATTATTTGAAGCATAACATAAGTTTTGGATCTTTTTGAAATCTTTTTTTCATTCCTTCCAGACAGCATGTCTGCAGATATTGGTAACCAGTGAGTATTTGACCACAGTGAACGTCATGTCTGCTCTAGATGTTGAGTTTAATGTTTGTGTTGTGGTAAAGCAGTGCACACTGTGATTTGGTTCTTGTACTGAGTGAATATGTTAAGTCCATATTAAACAGCTAAGAACAACAGTTTACTCTCTCCCAGTTCACTGTGTCTGTTAATGCAAATGCCTGCAGGCTCATGTAACCACGCCAACACGAGTGTAAATCACTACAGAGGAAGCATGGCCGAGTGTGTGACGGCACACAACTCTGCTGCTGTTTCGTAATAGTTTGGCACCGAGCCGACTCCCAGCTACACACACACACACGCACACACTCACACACACACACATACACACACACACTGCCAGGGTGATCCCAGCATTTTTGGGTGTGAGCCAGACTGGAATACTACCAGGTCCAGTTTCCTACATTTCCTGAGCCGCTGCCAAAACTATACGCAACAGCTCCTCTCTGTGTCTCTGTGTCTCACTTCTCTATCGCGTCATCTTCATGACAATGCACTGTACATAATCTATATCTATATATCTATATACACAGATATATATTTATATATATATATATATATATATATATATATATATATATATATATATATATATATACTGTATACATACGGATATATATTTATATATATATATATGGCATATTTATGTCAGCATTGACTGGCATGCTGTTCCATCTGGTAACAGAAGTGATTTGGAGCCACTGTAGACAGCGGCTGGTCTCTTTTTGTTCAGATCAGATTAAAACTTCTCCACCCCTCTGTGGGGGCTTTTTATATTTAGCCCACATCTTGTTCCTATTTCCAAAGATGCATTTACTGCCTTCAAATGTGGTTTTGTTTTGCAGCTCTGAGCACGCTTAGTATGCTGGCTCCGCTCTGTCTGCCTAGCAGCCGTAAGCATCCTTTTATTGTCCCATGACCATTACACTGAATGACTACATACAAATGACCCCCACAATAACTGCACATCCTGAGGAATCTTTGAAGCGTGTAGGCCTGGTTTACATGGAGCACTCATGGACAGCCACAGGAAACTGCTCTTGATGAACAAAAAGTTAAATCATTTTCAGCTAAAAAATATAGGCTTTAAAATAGGTAAATTCATTTTAAGCTTTTCCCTTGTTCAACACATCTAATAAATAAAGTTAGAAAAGACTCATATCATATGATATGTGGGAAAAAGTCAAGTACGCATACCACTCAAAGGATTATGAAGTTGATACACACAATCCATAACAACAATCATTTGAAGTCAGAATTACTGGATTATAGAAGACAGAGACTTGGGCTGCTTGCGTTCCCTCCACAGGCTTACATTACCATCCTCCACACATAATTGTCTCTTTATATTGAGGCTACTGGTTTTAGCCCATGCTATTTAAACTGCATTTCCATGCATTGACTTGCTTTAATGTGCAGCACTAATGCAGTCACTAATGTACACATCACATTTAGGGAAGTCTGCAAATGATCCGTCGTAAATAAAAGATGACATGGAGCATCCACGAGTGCTCAGAGAGTATAGATCTGCCTGCTGCAAGGCTGGACATATACACACACAACTGTATATCAACCCAATAACTTAGTGTCATTAACTAGCTGCTTACAACACAAAAGAGCTGTGTAGGAGAAATAACTTGCAGATGTGTCCCATACAATGAAGCATATAGCCTGTGCACGTAACACATATAACAACAAGGAATCTTTAATACATGATGGCTATATTAATGTTAACAAATAATGAACTAAGGCTTTTTTAGATCAGTTATAAGCCATTGAAAAGACCAAGTTGTAAAAAAAAATCCCTTGGATTGATATAACCACGACCATTTACCTTCTAACCTAGAAACATGAAAAGTGTTCCTATTAATGTTATAGAACTGGGAAATATACTTTGATAGTTGGTGATCATTTATGAATGTTTTTTTAACCCATCAAAATGTTCAATATGTTGTTAACAAATTGGATTTGGACCAGATCGCCTGCAGCTCTTTTCAGAAAGGAAAGTGGTAGTATTGTCCAGTCCGTCAAAGGGATTTTTCCAAAAACTGACAACTTAAAATATTGTTCTTAATAATTACATATACGATCGATTGGATCCAAAAAATAAAATAAAGATATAATATACAGGCCTTTATAAAAATCAATCAGTTAGGCTACATCTTATAGGCTACCATTTTTTTTTAAATGATGCCTTGTTAGAAAACCTCGAACGTGTCCCTTGAATAGGCCTGGTTCAGGTCTCAGTCCAAAAGAAAATGACTATTTCAAATCAACTTAGTCAAAATCCTATTTCTTTAAATAGGCTACAGGTAGCCTATGTGCTCACTGACACAGAGACACAGGGGAATAGCGTTTGTGAACGGAACCTTCATGACCGTGTGTTCTTTAAGTTCAGTTATCAAGTGAAGTTAACCAGGCCATGTTATGTTATGATGATGGCGCAGGAGATAAACTAGAATGTCTAGACGGTGGATCAAAAAAGTTGAAAATGACTGTAAAGAAGAGATTTGTTTTTCCTTCTAACTAAAATGACTTACCGACTCTTACATCAAAGAATGCTTATTCTAAGATCAAAAAAGCTTATCTTCAAATACTCTCAGATTCTATCAAGGAGCCCACAATTATCACTGGACGAGCCACAAACCCAGAAGCGCGTTGAAGAACGATTCGTGTTGAGTAAAGCTACGGTGCCGCTTACCTGTTTGAACTGCTCCTCATAGGTCCACTCGTGCTGCTGCTGCTGGCACTGGGGCTGAGCCGACGGAGATGGGGCGAGGCGACCCGGGGCGAAGGCCGCCGGGACTCTGGCCATGAGATGCGGTACACTGTGCGGAGGCAGAGCCGCTCCATGCAGCGAGGACTGCCGCTGTTGGTACAGGCTCAAGCCCGCATCGTCCTCCTCCTCTTCGTCCATCACATCCTGCTCCATGTCCTCTTCCTCCCGGTCCGAGTCCCCTTCCTCTTGCTCGGCTCTGCGGAGGACTTCCATGTGTGAAGACAGCTTGACTCCAGCGGTAGAGGTGTCCACTCCGGCGACCAGCGCGCCCCGCATCGCCGCCTGGTAGTGTCGGAAAGCCAGCGCCTGTTGGTGGATCTGGGACTCCACCATGGACCGGAGGTCTTTCTCTGTCTCCGCCTGCCGGAGCTTCTCCTCCAGGGCGAGCCGGGCAGCCTGCTGCCGCTGCAGGTTCTCCATGACCGCCTCTAGCTTCATGCCGCCGGGCTGCGCGCTGCTGGCGGAGGAGAAGGAGCTTTGCTGCGAGGGGACGATAGAGTGATTTTCGGCGTTTAATTAGGCATATCAGCGGCACTTTATAGGATTAAAACACAAGCTCAACCAATTTGCTTCTTAACACACACTGACGCCGTTTGGCTTTAAGACTTGTAAGTGTAGACTAGGATTAACCTCACATTAAGCGAACATAAACTTGCACTTAGTGGCTGATACCATGTTACACGAGCCAAATAGCCCACAAAGTTTTTAAGTGTTGTTAAAATACTTTGACTTTATTTTCTTTCTTTTTTAAAGATAAAATAAAAATCAACTGTAGCCTACAGTAGCCTAGTTCAATCTAATAATGTAACATACAAGAAACCTGGACGCTTACCAAAGCAGATTTAGTTGCGATACTTGTGTTATCAACCATGCTTCTCTCCGTCAGATGCGCCGAAATATGATCAACCGGATAGCAGAGCCCTCTCTCAGTCCTGGTAACTTTCCGCATTCAACATCCAGATATGCAGACCTGATGTCTCGTAGTCGGTAGGCTCGCTGTATAAATACTTCAACTGTGTTTGGTGTTGAATGGTGGAGCCCCGAGCTGCTTTTGGCAACAAGTGGCAACTGTAGGGTAGTAAGAATGACCTCTGGAGGCAGAGATCAGCCCTCCTGCTCCATGGTAACAACACGTCAGTCCGGCGCGAGGGGAATACACAACTGACCTCATCAAGCTGCGGACATCGCCACATGTCAAATGAATGAGAAATGATTACTTTTTATATTGTTTGACAGCAGTTGTCCTGTAGTAGGCCTACCATGTAGGCTAACATATCATATCACTGACATGCTTATGCTTTATGTCCCACAAGCCCGGTCTGAGCTGGGAAAGACAGCTTTAAGCTTCAGTGCCCCTGACTCCTGGAACAGCTTACAGCAACAAATTAAAATGAATACCATGATATCCTTTAACCAATTTAAACATACTATCTTAAATCTACCAAACTCTAACTGTAACTGTTTTAATTAGGCCATATTGTACTTTTTCCGATTACATTTTATTTTCAGCCACTCTACACCTCTGTCTAAAATGTTTCTCTTTATCAGCTTACTGTGTAGGTCTATTTGCATTGTATATTGTGTATGTATTTTGTTGTTTTTGTTTCTCGACATCATTGCAAATTAGGGTCACCCCTCAATGATATCTCGAGTATAAATAAAGGATAAATAAAACTAAAATCAATAAAATATTGTGTAAAAACTTTTTTTTAACATCTGTAATGTTCCATCATGTTAGCCTAGCAATAGGCTAGACAGAGGTTTTTTCTCTCATAATAATAAGACTTAGGCATAACAAAACAAATATAGGCTCCATATATGTATCCATTTAAACACGATATTGTTAAAATGCTATTACTCTTGCGTGTTTTTATTCCTACTAGACTAAAGTGCTTCGATCCGATGATGCAAAACTTACGGCCATATCAAAATCCAAATATTCCTCAAATCAGTCCTGCTCATTGATTTGCATCAGTGACCGCTACTAAACTAATATACGAAGAAATATTAATATTCTGAAAACTTTTATTATCAGATATTACTAGTCTGGATTCAGAGAATGACACGACAGCCACACTGTTACCTACTTGATGTATTTTTAATATTGATGTATGTCATGCCCCTGTAAAGCACTTTGAATGGCCTTGTGTCTGAGTTGTGCTATAGAAATACACTTGCCTTGCCTTGTTTCCCTGTAGCTGTTCAAGGCAAACCATTAACTTTTTTTATTTTAACAAACACATATTCAAAATATATAAAACAACATCAAATCATTAACTTTAAATGATAGATCCATTTATCAAAATGCTGTTTGAAGTATAGGACTATTTAATTACATATCTGTGTCATACTGTAATTATTTTTTTGTGAAACCTGCAATTGGCTGTCAGTCACCACAGTGACTTTACAATGAAGGCTTACTGTGATGTAGGATGTGTTATTTGGCTGAAGTAAATCAATATCATCAGCAGGGTCATCCATGCTCAGAAAGTATAGAGGCTGCTACTTGTAACTCAGCACAGCCCAAGGAAGCTATTCATTATATAGAAATAAAATATCTTCAGCCGTGCTACTTCTGCACTGCCAAAGGTGCCATTTTGTGCCATTGGTTCACCTTTTTACATGCTTGCACCTATATGTTTTAATGGAATCATGTAAGATACCAATGAATGCCACTGTGTGAGTGACTACTAGGCTACTCATAAGAGAAAACGATCGGCTACTAAAAATATTCACACATTAGTTTTTACCAAGTTGCAGTGCTATTCTTCACATGAACAAATACGGTTTCCTTCAGTCTCTGAAAAATGTCTTCAGTCTTTATTTTTTCTAAGAGACATTTGCTTAAACATAAGCCAAACTGTAGGGCTTCTTTTGGATCTTTTTATGATAAATTCTTTATTCGGATCGTTATCTAAGAAATGTTGGATTCTTGGAACGGTTTCTTAATTTTTTGTAGTTTACAATAAAAGAGAACTATTCCGGACAGCTATTTATCTTTCATAAATAATTAATTTAGTTACCTTTAAACCGGTTAATCATGAAATCAGTACTTGGATGTTTTGAATGACTTGTTTGTTTGCTGTGTTAGTCCTCAGTAAACCTATTTGACTTTTTAAAACCTTCACATACAGCTCCACATGAATGCCCTATAGCTGGTTAAATGCAGGACTGTTTAACACTTCTATTTATTCATATTTAACTTGAAAGTTTCTGCCATCTGTGGAGTGCAGGCAGGCACACGCTGCAGAGGCCTAACACAGTGTGCTGTAGAATAGGGCCACCTAGTGGACCTGCAGAGGACTGAAGACTGGAGCTGACAGGTCAGATTGGTACTGCAGGCTGGGTGTCACACACACACACACACACACACACACACACACACACACACACACACACACACACACACACACAGGGTACAAATTCCCCTACCTCTCTAGTTGTTCTTCCTCTTCTTGGATGGTTGTGAGCCTCTTTGTGTGGTCGGCATCCGGGGTTGAATATTTAATATTCGGGTCAAAAACCCCCAGCATGGCAGCGAGGTATGCCTGGGCCTTCGTAGCCTTAGTCTTACACCTCTTACGGACGGTCGTGGGCTCCGAGTCTCTCACTGTCTCTGCCCAAGCCTCCATCGGGGACAGATAGTCATTCTGTGGGGGAAAAAAGATTGGTTATACTATCTTTGGTTAAAACCATTAAAACATTTTCTGTTGTTTAACTATTACAGCTCCAGGAAAAAAATAAGAGACCAGTCTGGACACTGCTTTTCTGTCAGGGTTTCTAAAAAGGCTGATGCACAATGCAGTGGAAATATATCTATAGCAGGGCGTGTGTGTCTGTGTGAGTGTGAGTGAGTGAGTGAGTGAGTGAGTGAGTGAGTGAGTGAGTGAGTGAGTGAGTGTGTGTGTGTGTTCTTGGATGCACCCCTGCTCAAAACACTGGCACCTGATTGATTTCATTGTTAAACGATGTGACATCAGTGATGTAATCATCACCCGTGCCATGAGGGGTGCAGACTGCTGGACAGATCATTGTATGATTGTGGCTAAGATACGCATGACAGTTCGCCCTCCCATGTGGCGAATAGGAAGTAACAGGAGGCAGCTGAATTGCACCCGCCTTCAGAACGAACATGTCAGAAATGATTTCCGTAGCTCTGTTGCTGGGAAACTGAAGGACATGGAGTTGTCAGTGAAGTCAGAAACTTTGGAGCAGAAGTGGACCTCCATTAGCTCTGCTCTCTATGACGCAGCAGCCCAAACAGTTGGCTTTAAGAGTAAGAATCACCAAGATTGGTTTGATGAAAACTCTGACAGCATCCATGACATGCTTGAGAATATGCATAGATTGCATCGTAAAGCCCTCAGAAATCCATCCTGCAGTATTGCAAGGGAGCAATGGAAGAAAGAAAGGCAGGAAGTTCAGAGGACCACTCGGATTGCAAGTGGTGGGTGAAAAAAGCCTGAAGAAATTCAGTATTATGCCAATATAAATTACATGCATAATTTTTACAATGCTTTAAAAACTATATATGGCCCAACAAATCGCTCTATTACTCCTTTGAAGTCAGCAGACGGTCTGACACTTTTGAAAGATCAAAATGACAGTGGGCCGATAATTTTGTTTGCCTCCTTAATCAGGAGGTTGATGTGGACCTCACTGTTTTAGAAGAATTGCCTGATCGCCCCCAAATTGACACTCTTAATCAGCCACCAAGCTTTTCCGAGGATCAGTCAGCTATCTGTTCCCTCAGGAACAACAAGTCTCCTGGAAATGACAAGATCCCAGCTGAGCTCCTTAAGCAGGGAGGATTCCAATGTACGAGAACTCTTTATCAGTATATCACTGAAGTCTGGACTGAAGAGAAAATTCCTCAACAATGGAAAGATGCCAACATTGTCCCAATTTATAAGAACAAGGGTGATAAGGCTATCTGTGGCAATAGGGGTATTTCACTACTGGTCGACATGATCTTTACTGCACGGCAACTTCAGGATAAGTGTCGGGAACAACATCAGGATGTTTTTATAGCTTTTGTCGACCTCTCCAAAGCATTTGACTCTGTTCAGAAAGAACTTTTGAGGGACATCCTCCTAAAGTTTGGCTGTCCCAAAAAATTTGTTAACATCCTCCGTCAGTTCCATGATGATATGACTGCTAGAG
The DNA here is from genome assembly GCA_949357725.1 of Hyperoplus immaculatus. NCBI lineage: Eukaryota > Metazoa > Chordata > Actinopteri > Uranoscopiformes > Ammodytidae > Hyperoplus > Hyperoplus immaculatus. Next base: position 2,553,682 of record OX442351.1, read on the forward strand.
TGACCATGGGAGGAAAAGAGTCCGCTCCTTTCCCTGTTCGTACAGGCGTCAAGCAGGGCTGTGTGCTGGCACCTGTGCTCTTTAACATATTCCTTCTCTGTGTTACTCAGCTTCTCCACAAAGAGATTGAGAATAGCAGTGGTGTGCATGTAGACTTCACACATGATGTGCATGTAGACTTCACACCCTTGATGAAAGGGTCCTTGAACTGCAATATGCAGATGATTGCGCATTTGTTGCTACTCTCCAGAAGAGCTCCAGTCTGTCCTTAATGCTGCAGCCAGAGCATACAGCAGGATGGGTTTAACCATCAACACCACCAAAACAGAGGTTATTTGTCAATGGAGTGCCAGCCCCCCTTCCACTTTGCCTGTCTTTACTGTTGCTGATGAACAGCTATCAGTGGTACCGTCATTTAAATACCTGGGGAGTATGCTCTCCGATGACTGCAGCATTGATGAAGAGGTCCAGAACCGCATTAGGCAAGCGTCTGCTGCCTTTGGTAGACTGAGACACCGGGTCTTTCAAAACAAGGACTTAAACCTCCACACCAAGGTGTCTGTGTACCATGCTGTCTGTATCGGCACTCTGCTGTACGGCTGTGGGGCTTGGGTCACTTACAGCCGCCACCTCAGGTCCCTGGAGAACTTTCACATGCGCTGTCTGCAGCGTATCCTTGGCATCACTTGGCGTGATCATATTCCTAATTCTGAAATCTTCGCGAAGACCAACTGTAGAAGTATTGAGGTTCTGGTCACCCAGCACCAGCTGAGATGGCTTGGACATGTGGTGAGAATGCCCCAGGACCAACTGCCCCGCAGAGTGTTGTACGGCCAGTTAAGTCATGGCCAACGCTCGGCTGGGGGGCAGAAAAAGCACTACAAGGACCAGATGAAGACCACATTGAAGAAATGTAACATCAGCCCTGAGGACCTGGAAGTTACTGCTGCTGACCGCACCACATGCAGGTGTGTAAGGAGGGGACCCTAGGGCTGGAGGAGGACAGGACAGCCAGGAGACAGCAGAAGAGGGACAGGAGGAAAACTCCTGTGGAGGCCACAGTGTCTACTGACACATTTACATGTCCTACTTGTCAGAGGTTATGTAGGTCTAGGATTTGGTTGTATAGCCACATTAAATCTCATAGAGATGTGGAAAAATGGGGATGGGTAGTATGGGCATTGTCACTACCTGGAGTTTGCTTGTACGGAGCCTGGGTCTGTTAAAGGTGGCTGTGCTGTTTAGGCTGTGGAAGCCATATGATAGGATAGGAAAAGCAAAGTAAGTAAGTGAAGAAGTATGTTTTTGTTTATATAAAATGTTTTTTACAAAAAGGTTAAAAGTGTACGTCATCCTCGAAGTCGATGGACAACCAAGAGAGAGAGAAAGAGAGAGAGTGTTTGTGTGTGTGTGTGTGTGTGTAAGAGTGAGTGAGTGAGTGTGTGTGTGTGTGTGTGTGTGTGTGTGTGTGTGTGTGTGTGTGTGTGTGTGTGTGTGTGTGTGTGTGTGTGGAACTCCCAGCAAGCAGCAGCTTTCACATTATTATATTTTGTATTTTATTTGTGATATTTTTTCCCTTTTATATCGTTTATATTTTTTTGATCATGGATGATCATTTTCATCATAGTGATATGATTCTGTTTTTGTTTTGTTCTTAAAATATTTAGAATGTTTACAATTGTTGGTTCATATCCTGATTACCATGGTAACATACTTTGGTTTATAAAATGTTTTAAATCATTATAATGCTTTTATAATAATAATCATACATTATTCATGTAAAAACTCATGAAAATAATGTTATTAGCTAAAATTGTGATTCATCAATACATGTAAAAATCTTTAAATACAGAATATGTCAGTCTCACTTTTAAACCTGCAGTGTGTAGAATTTTGGGTTTTATTTCCTTGCAGATTTTGTAAAAAGTAATTATAATATCCACAAGTACATTTAATTTAGTGCATAATAGCTGATTTTTTTTTTTAATTATAATTTTTTCCCTTAGAAAGGGTCTCATATATGTCCATATTTCGGCATATTTTGGACCAAGGCCTAGTGCCGCCATCTTGAAAGTGTCATAGTTGAAATGTCATCAGGTGCATTGTTTAAAATTTAGAATTGTTCTTGTCCTTGAAGGCCACTGTAGCTTCTGTTATTATTCAAAAGGGTTGGGGTTACCCAGGGAGTGTTGCATTCTTGAACTTTCTAGAACTTTCTTGATGATGTCATATTACACACTGCACCTTTAAAGAAGATTGAGAAGAGACATATAGACCTGTTATCCATATATCTTTTAAATGGCTCTGCTATTTGTCAAATCACAGACTTTAATCTGAAAAAATACTCAACCATTTTGGATGGCGTTTGGTAATTTTCTTCTACACATATGCATACATCTATTTATCAAGTTTTATCCCAAATATTTAAAGGGGCACTGTGTAACATTTCAAGTAATTTATTAGCTAAAATCAATATCCTCATTCATAAATATGTCCTCATTGGTGTAAAATCACCTCTGCCAATAATCTGAATAATCCTCTTGAGCGGAGAATTACAATTATTATTATTACATTTTGTACATTGAGCAGGCAAGTCTTATGGAGGCATCCATGTTTTTGGAATGTCATCAGGTGCATTGTTTAAAATTTAGAATTGTTCTTGTCCTTGAAGGCCACTGTAGCTTCTGTTATTATTCAAAAGAGGTGGGGTTACCCAGGGAGCGTTGCATTCTAGAACTTTCTTAATGATGAAAGGTATTTAAAAGGAGCCAAACTGAGCTACAGCATGCTTCTTATAGTTCTGGAACACACTTTCTCTTCTAGTCAAATACAAGAACTTAGAGATTTTTCTGAGGTTATATAACACTATGTCTATGAAAATAAATTATTTTCTAAAATGTAATATTATTTTGAGTGTAAAACTTTATTTTGAAAATAACATCTGTAGCTGTAAAATCAATGCAATGCAATAAAAAAGCATAATATTATAACCCTCTTCTATTCAATGTAGTCACAAAATTGAACTTCCACAGTAAAAGTATATAAGTTCAGCACTTTTTCATGTATAAGTAAATGTAGTTAGGTGTGTGTGTGTGTGTGTGTGTGTGTGTGTGTGTGTCTCTTTGTCTGTGTCTGTGTAAGTGTGGGTGGGTGTGTGTGTGTGTGTGTCATGTAAAAGTAAATCTAGTTAGTTAGTTGATTAACACTGTACCTCTGTCTGTTGATGCATGCTTCTTTTGATATCTGTCTTCTCTCAGATATTCTCGTTCTCAGTTTTTTCCAGTTGTGGAAGTTCAGGAGGATATTCAATGCTTCTGCTCACTCGAATCTCTAGAATTGAAATTAAACTTTTCTCCCCTAAACGGTGACGTCGCATAGTTCTAAATATGTCATGTTTCCGATTGTGTATGTAGTGTGTGTCTATGTGTTATGTTTTAAAATGTCCATTACTTTTTGGTTGTTGTGTGTGTGTGTGTGTGTGTGTGTGTGTGTGTGTGTGTGTGTGTGTGTGTGTGTGTGTGTGTGTGTTTGTGTGTGTGTGTGTGTGTGTGTGTATGTTCTAAAATACACCTCACATGGCTTCCTATACCTGTGAGGACCTTCATTTATTCCAAGACATATAAATCATTCCCTACCTTTAGACCACCAATCCCTAGTCTTTATTTACAAGTTTCTAGAACACACACACACACACACACACACACACACACACACACACACACACTCTCTTGGTTGTCCATCGATTTCGATGATGACGTCCACTTTTAACCTTTTCGTAAAAAAAAAAAAAAAAAAAAAAAACATTTTAAATAAACAAAAACATACTTACTTACTTTACTTTCCCTATCCTATCCTATGGCTACCACAGCCCAAACAGCACAGCCACCTTCAACAGACCCAGGCTCTGTACAAACAAGCTCCAGGTAGTGTCAATGCTGATTCTACCTATCCTATCCTACTACAAGGCTATCACAGCCTAAAAAACAGCAACGCACCTTCAACAGACCCAGGCTCTGTACAAACAAGCTCCAGGTAGTGTCAATGCTGATTCTACCTATCCTATCCTACACTCTAAAAAATGATTCAGGGGATTAGTTCATTACGCTTAAAATAAAGACGTTTTTCAGCATAAAAAAACGAGTTTGTTACATGAACTTGAATTATTCCATTGACAACTTATTCTAAATAAGTGGGTCAAACTTAATATTTAGAAGAATGTGTTAACTTATCAATGTATCCATTTTGAATGAATATTTATGCGTCCACTCAACACTTTTGAAATAATAAGTTAGTCCAACTTGTCTTTCTGGTTAGTTTCAACTGTACATATTTTGAAAGTTAAGTAGGCGCCTGAATTTGCCCAGACATGTTTCACTGCGGTCACACAGCCAGACCACGTTGTCCACCACAAGTGAAAGAAGGGGAAGAAGTCGGAGTTCACGTCGAGTATGCTATCATAGGGTAACAGTAACAGCACTAAGTCGTTTTGCTTTTATTCGCCACAATTATCACACAGTGCAATACATCGTTTTTACGCGGCACTTCACCAGAAATTCTAAGCTAAGTTAGCAGCTTGATAGTAGGCTGCGGCATTAGCTAACGTTAGCTAGCTAGCTAGCCTTTTTCGGTTGTATTGTTCCAGAGCAAGCTGACTTTATTGGCGCACTTGACTTATGTAGCTTGAGATAAAAGTGAGTGTGTGTGGCACTGGGCAAAGTGTTGGTCTTCACCTTGTTGTTTTTGAGTGTGTAAGGGCAAAGTTGGGTAATAAAGCCTGTTGGAAGCAGCACGTGCCAACTCTGTAGCTAATGTAAAATAATAGGGCATGTTAGCTGTTACTTAGTTCGAATACAGTACATCAGGATAACATACAAATATACTGGTAGGCCTATTTTCAGTTCGAGTTTAATGCAGGCTTCTGTGTTTTCTGTTCTTTCTGTGTTTGCTTAACTGAACCATCTTGTAACACAGAGAGGTACTTGGTTTTCGATTTGCTATTTCTACAGCACATATAAAACTTTTTTGATTGTGCCTTTATTTCAAATTTTCATTTGTTGTGTGCAGATAAATGAAGAATTCAGACGAATCACCACTGCAAACTTGGAAACCACGTTCATGGCAAAACTGGACCAGTACTCCCCGAAAATAATGTCCATGGCCTCCTCAACAGGAGGAGCTGCAAAAATAAAGATCCAGCGCATAAGTAACATGCTGCTAGAGGTATGAATCAATGTTTTATTCTTATTAGCTCGTGTTGTGGGTGTGTGATCATCAGGGCTGGCCCGAGTAATTAAAATAGTCCACTGTTCGGTTGTTACGTTGGTATTCAAGGCTCAATTCAGTATTCAGGACTTTTCTGACACAATGCATGTGAAACATCCACCATAACTTGAATGGGTTAATATATCACATGTTGTATACTGCTTGGTCCTGGTCCCCAAAGAGGCTAAGAAAAATCATTGCAGTTTTATGCCACAAAATCAACTCAGATAAAAATATTTGGTGTAAACGTTTTGTTATTTTCATTGTTTAATTCTCCTCAGCCTTCTGTTGAAACAAATGTGTCCATTTCTGTCCTGTACAGGACGCTAACAGTTTAAGCAGATCTTTCCATAACTCTATGCACTACCTGTGTATTAATTAATTTAAATGAGCAACAATTGAAGTCCAACCCACAAACCAGCAGCTACAATTCTGATTTGTCAGCTCAGCTCTTATGTGCTGTTCTCCTGTTTCACCTCTATGGGTTGGATTTAATCCAATTACACTGCACTTTATTTTTATTTTTAATAGAGCAATTAAAAAAACATTGCTATTTGGCCAGGCAAAAAAAAGAGAAGAGGAACATGCTAGTAATGTTTCTGTAACGCTTAATTGAGGTGTAAACTAAATAAGTGTGTTATATTTGATAAAAATAAAAAAATATTCAGTCAGTTGGTTCAGTCCAGACCCCTGACACTTTACCTTTCAATCCTCTTTTCCCAGTTATGTAATTATTAAAATGCATCCTTATGGAGATTGTTTTTCTCATTCACAGGATAATTCAGTGGAAAGGAGGAGAGAGGTGGCTATCCGGTGTCTCATGGTGTATCTCAGAGAAAATGAGGAGGATCTCTTCAAAGAAAGCTTGGTAGGTAAATCTGGACACCAAAGATCAGACAGTTAACTGTATGTTTTGCTACTCCTATTTGTATGACTTAAAACACTGAAATATTTATTCTGACCTTCTTATGCCAGGATGGAGAAATGGACGTCACTGATGACGTGATAAAGATTGTTGTCAGGAGAGGTTCCTTGATGTCTAATACTGCCACCGCAAGGGTAGTCGTCGAGGGAACCAAAGTCCTGGATGACCTGGATGTACCAAGAACTTGTGCCTTGCTAATGGGGCTGATATATGCGCTCAACCTAAGCTACCCAAAAGAACTGATCAAAACCTTCGAGGTATTTCAGAAAATACTCCTTGAGTTAGATGGCCTGAAAGCCAGCCCGAGGGTAATGTCTCTCAAAAATAGACTTCTGTCTTAAAATAGATTCAGCAGAAAACAAAGTGTTGTTGTGCGGTTAAACTGCCAGTTTATTGGTTCCACTTTGCATAAAGTAAAGCATAATGGCAGATGATAACAATGTTCAGTATTTCTTTAGAGTTGTTGTTGGTTCAACTTAATGATTATTCTTCGAGAATGTAGTTTGTGCCTTTTAGGTGTTTCTATTATTAAAGAGATAGTTCAGTATTTTAGAAGTGGGGTTGTATAGGGTTCTTATGCATAGTTAGTCTGATACCTTATAGAGATGGCGAGCAGTACTGTCATTTTAAGGAGTTTGAGGGAAAAGTTGATATCGTGAAAGTCAGCCTTGTACTTTTGCAGTAGGGGGGTCAGCAGAGAATATATATTTTTTTAATATAAATGCTTACCTTACAAAAAAAAACACTAAATGTAGGATTTTTTCACTGCTTTAGTTTGTCGTCAGAATAGACGTTCATTTTTTACCTTTTTTTTCAAACGTTGTTCGGCCATCTATTGCCACCGATGGCCGAATGTATCAAGTACAGAAATACAACCAGACTTTGAAAATACTCAACTATCCCTTTTTAAGTTCCTCACCCTTTTTTGTGTCCGTCACCCACTCTGATATAAGTTGTGTGTGGACAGAACATTAGAAGCAGATTTGCAGATTTTGCCAACACTGACAATACCAAAGATGTCTTTTACTTTGCACTTGTATTTTCATTTTCTATTTTATTATAATTTTTACAGTGCGAAAAATTGGATTCATTCCAGGATGTATGATATTATTGTAAGTGGGAATGTTTATTTTGATCATGGTAAAAGTGCTAAAATAAACCGTGAAAACTGGAATTTCTGTTTCTTCTTTATTCTTACGTAAGTGAAATAAGTTACTCAAACGCAAAAAATTAAGCTGTTTGCGTTGACATTTTTGAGTAGGATGAAAGAAAGAAATTAAGTTAGATTAGCTTAAATAAGTAAGTAATTTGAACACTTAATATCCCCATATCTTTCGAATTAATATTAAGTTGGTTCAACTTAATTATGCTTTCAGAGGTCAAAGCAAATTATGTTGGATCTACTAATGTAATTGCATTATTATGACTATAAAAGACTCATACGATGAACTCAATAATGCCAAAAGTTGGGACAACTTAAAAAGAGGCATGCAAATAGTTAGCATAGGTTTTTAAGTTGAGGCAGTGAATTATTTTTTAGAGTGTACTACAAGGCTATCACAGCCTAAAAAACAGCAACGCACCTTCAACAGACCCAGGCTCTGTACAAACAAGCTCCAGGTAGTGTCAATGCTGATTCTACCTATCCTATCCTACTACAAGGCTATCACAGCCTAAAAAACAGCAACGCACCTTCAACAGACCCAGGCTCTGTACAAACAAGCTCCAGGTAGTGTCAATGCCGATTCTACAGATCCTATCACATGGCTAACACAGCCTAAAAATAGCATAGCCACCTTCAACAGACCCAGGCTCTGTACTAGTAAGCTCCAGGTAGTGACAATGCCCATACTACCCATCCCCATTTTTCCACATCTATCTATGAGATTTAATGTGGCTATACAACCCAATCCTAGACCTACATAACCTCTGACACGTAGGACATGTAAATGTGTCAGTAGACACTGTGGGCTCCACAGGAGCACACACACACACACACACACACACACACACACACACACACACACACACACACACACACAAATCAATCATTAAATCAAATCATGTACAAAGCAAGAAATAATCTAGGAAATATACAAAAATATGGTATCATTTGAGAGGGGAACCTAATTAAAACAAAACTCAATTCCAGAACAAGTATGTGCACAACAATCTGTGGGCTGACTTTGTGGAATGATTTGGAACAGGAAGTAAAACTAAGAACACATTTTTTTTAAAGGATATTGGAATGAGGATAGGTGATTTTGAACTCATGGCTTCACATGAATGGATTTATTGAGGGAGAAGGGAAGACGTATAGAAGGCAGAGAAAAGGCAGAGGCAGATGTCAATAATGATCAGTGATATTGACTGACTTCTTTTGACATGGAAACATAGAAAAACACTGGGCCTTGGCGTATGTCACAGGTTCGAACAGTCAATCAGAAATGTTTTCTTACACATATACTGTAGACGTGAAGGCAACACCATGGAGCTCATTGTGCGGGAGCTGTCACAGTGTGTCTCTCTGTCCCCAGGTCTCCTATATGCAGTGTCCCATCCATTATGGGACATTCCTACCTTTCCCCATCACCTGAATGACCCATCCATTTTCGCCAAATTTCCACTTCCCTTATCAACTCCCTCAGTTAGCTAGCCTTCCCTGCCTCACAAAATAATACTATTATTGCATAGAGAACATCACAATTAAGGCAAGATATAGCAAGTAAAAAAATGTTTTTCAAGCAATGGTCCATTTTGAGATGTTTGTATATTTTGCTTCCATAACATTAACATGTCTTCTTTCATACTAGTATAAATCAAAGGTCCACAATTTACATTTAGGTGTTTATTTGACTATTTTTGCATATGTATATTTCTCCTATGCAACCAACATTAAATAAAGCCATTTACTTTTTCTCAATACACTGAACCAGAAATCTCTGACTGAGATGAGGAGATAGGTGAGGTAGATCAAAGAATGAACAACATATGAACATAACCTTTTGTAATAACCTTCAGAATAGTGCTAAGAATTATTATGGAAAGTTTAGTAGATTTAGGTGCTTTTGTAGTTGAGATTTCTGGTTCAGAGTAATATTGGAAAAAAAACCTAAATGGCAGTGAAATATATGCAAACAGACAGTGTTTAGTCGAATAAACACCTGAATGTACATTTTGGACCTTTTGATTTGTACTAGTATAAAAGAAGACATGTTATTGAAGCAAAATAGACAAAAATCGCAAAATTGTACCAGTACTTGAAAAAATTAGTTTTTCCCTTCTAAATCTCGCCTTGAATGTAATGTTTTCTACATATTAATATGTACTCTTTCGTCTCTATTGTCTCTGTAGTTTTCAGACATGCAGGTGTTGCTCACCTGCCCCCTCTCCCTCTTCATTCTAGACCATTGCTGTTTGTAATCTCCTCATGAAGTTAGGAGATATTGGTGATTTGAGGAGCAGCGGCTCTTAAGACAAATTCCATGTGAGTTGCAGACCAAGTGTTATTGAGTGACTGCGTATGCCCTGAGCCGTGGAGAGGTTGACCCTTCCATCCTGTCAATGATTACCCTCTAGGGATGGGCCACACACCGGGTGCAATCAATCGCTTCACCACTGTCACCCACTGACCACTTCCACTCATGATAACAAGCTAATTAGTTGCTTCTCAATGCTACTCAATCATTTATTTAGCATTTCTTCTGTTTCTTAGAAGTGTAATGACTTTGTCCTGTGGTTCAGAAGGGATCTTCTTGGGTGTGTGGATAATTGTGGCCTCACTATTGTTTCTGTTCGCCTGTCTGTATTCAAGTCTACACCACAGCAAAAGGAAAACCCTGGGGGTGTTTCAGGAAGCAGGGTTTACAAACTCTGACTTTAACCCTGTTATAACTCTTATAAAACATTATTTTGTTTTTCTATTTTTATACTTAATTTTTGCACTCACACCTCAAGAGGCTGGCCATAGGCTAAATCAAATCACCAGCACAACCAGTGACAATTAGATTATTTTTCTCACTTGTGTGATTTTCTTTATGCATTTTGTTCGAGAGAGCCTGAGCACCAAATTATATTTGCAATGGTTCATACTGTAGTATGATGACTTTAAAAAAAGTCAGAGAGATGTGTATTCATTTCATTCATCAAGACATACAGTATGTGGATACTAACATTGATATAACGTATTATGAATCCAACAATTACCTCGGCAGGATGACAGTACATTCTCTATTATGCTCTCTTGGTTAGGGAGCTGATGTCTTGGCTCGTATGTTTCACATGAAAGGCTCCAGAATTTGACTTTGACGTGTCTGTAGGATCAATTGGTCTAAATAGTGAAGCTCCAGCATGACGCTCCATTTTCCCCTGAACACATACCTCATCCACTATCCAAAAGAAATCCACGGTACCACGACGTGACGTTTAAAAGGTTACTTGTCAAAAGCAACAAACAAAAATCCTTTTCCACAATATTACAATTAAAGGACAGATATGGATAAAGAAATAAAGAGAGAGGTCAAAAAACTATGTGGCTCCACGCTTGTTAATCCTGACTGTCTGTTACAGGTATTTAGCACGATAAAGCTTCCTCTAACACTTCAAAATAAAGTAATTAAATGTCAGTTACACCAAAAATAATGCAAATTAATTTAGAATAAAATACAATATAAGGGAGAGTGGGGTGAGATGTGCCACTTTTTACTCAAAGTTATTTTAAAGTGAGGCCTTGACAGTTATGTCTCCAACTCAAATATGTACATATATTTCAGGATGTTGTGCATCCCTGGCAATAAAAACTTTGGATCTGGAATAAACTGTTTAAGAAATATAGCTTTCGGAAAAAAAGTTGTCTTGTGGCACAACTTGCCCCCGGTGTGGTGTAAGTTGTGCCAGAAGAGAGAATACCATGGGGTAGATTGTGCCATTGATATATATCTCATAAACTGTAATGCAAGACAAATCCATAAGACAATTACTTATTTAAGGTTTATTTAAAGTAAATAAAGTAAATATTTTACAAAGATTGAAGGTCAGTTTTCTTAAACAAGGCCTAGCAGATCTAGGTGGTTTTACCTGCAAAGCTCACAATGACAACGTCACCATCATCATCATTCTGGCCATCTGAACTCTTATCAGTGGTGGTGTTAAGTGGAATGGAGATGTCATTCTCTTCTGAGCTACTGTAGATGATCAATTTATTTTTGGTGACCAGAGTATACAGCCATGCCACTGGCACAACTCTCAGAAATGTACTTTGCACTAGTTGCTCCGTGCTTGTGGAACCAACTGCCACCTGACAAATGTAATTCCCCCTCCGTTTCTGCCTTTAAATCAAGGCTCAAAACCCATATGTACACCCTGGCTTTTCCTCCCCATTAACTATCTTACCTCTGCACTACTATCTGTGTTTATATGTGGATGTCTGGGCTTTATGTCTTTTATTTTTTCAATTATATATTTTTTGGCATTTGTATGCTTTATTGATAGTGTAGAGACAGAGTTGAAATGGGGCAGAGAGGGGAGTGACATGCAGAGAACGACCGCGGGCTGGAATCGAATCCGCTTCTGGCCGAGGCCCAATGGGGGGGACACCCTACCAACTGAGCTAAGGGCGCCCCATGTCTTTTAAATTTGTTATTGTTATTTTACCTTAATTTTTTACCTACTGAATGCACTATGTACAGCACTTTGGACAGTGCAAACTGTTATAAATATGCTTTTATAAATACATTTTACTTACTTACTTACTTACTTATAACTCACCTAGGCCCTTTGGCACAAATCACCCCAACCCCAGAATATTGGCTAATTAGCATGATGCAGCAGTTTAGGGCTGACATTGTGCTAACTGTATAGACTCAAAGTGTAGCATACTAAAGCACTAATGGCGATGGCGCCTGTGTCGGCAAGCCGTCTGCCTCGCTGTCCCACTGTATTGTCTGCTGCTGTCTTGATCCTACTACTTTACACCTTCCGTAACGTGTCTGCTCTCCTTGTCTATGATCGCCAAGCTCTCTTTAAAATTAGAGACTCTTTTGAAAGAATATCACGTTCAGACCACTCACTGTTTGCTCACCAAACACACACTCCTGTGCTGGCGGCTATTCCCAACTATCTCCGTCGCCCGCTCTGTGTCCCTCCCGGACAGGAGGGCCGTCACAAACCTCGCTCTGGTTCCTCGGATTTCCGACATCGAATTGCCCATTCCAACTACCCACTTCACTGGAGAAAGCGCGTTAGAAGACGCGGTAAACGTGCCGGCGTGCTTGTCAGGCTCAGGGCCTACCTGTCGGTCTTCCCCTTCACCGACCCACGTCCCGGATCTGCCCCTCTCGGTCCATATTTCCATCGGCGGTGGATCCGCCCTGTCTTCCCGGGGCCGTCGCTGCTGCGTTCGCCGGCGCTGTGTGCGCCTACTCCCGCTGTGCTGTCAGCCTCTGATCGACGTCCTCACCGGCGTCCTGTCTGCAGCGGTCACCATGGCAACCTCAGACAACTAACTCGGGCTACGTTTGTGGCCGGCTCGGAGCGCACAATCAGCATGGCGCTTCTCAACACCAGGTCAGTTGCAAATAAAACTTTTCTTCTAAATGACTTTTTTACCTCCCACAACCTGGACATTATGTGCATCACGGAAACATGGATCCATGGCGTCGACGACACCCCGTTCTCAGAACTCCTGCCCCCAGCCTGTTAATTTTTCAGCTCGCCCCGCGCCACAGGCAGTGGTGGCGGTGTAGCTTCTGTTTTTAAATCAGGGCTCATGTGCCGGCTGTCCCAGCCCGTGCTGAACTTTTCCAGCTTTGAGCTGCAGCTCATTGATCTGAATCTCTCACCTCCGATCCTCTGTGCGGTCGTATATCGTCCACCCAAATACAACAAGAACTTCATCAATGACTTTTCGGATTTTCTGTCTGGGATTGTAGTGAAATATGACCATATTATAATCTGTGGGGATTTCAATATTCATGTATGTTGCGAATCCAGACCCCTGGTTAGAGAATTTTTTAAACCTGATTGAGTCCTTTGATTTTATCCAGCATGTGGCTGGTCCCACCCATGAAAAGGGTCATACACTGGACCTCGTTTTATCATATGGTCTGGCTGTTTCTATCAATGAAATTTGCTCATCCGCATGTATATCTGACCATCTACCTGTGCTGTTCACTTTATCATTTACCTGCTCTTCCTCTAAACCAACTGCCCCAGAGCGCCTCCTGCGCAGTATTAAGCCCTGTACTGCTTCACAGTTCTCCGCCATTTTTAATGACTCTCTGCTGTACTCGCCTGTTGACAAATCTCCTCTCGATGCAGATGAATTTTTAACCATTTTCAACTCCACGTGCACTGACATCTTGGACACTGTTGCTCCTCTGAGGCCCAAGCGCACCAAAGTCCTCTCGGAGCCTTGGTTAAATGAGGCAACACGCTCCCTTAGACGGGCTTGTAGACGTGCTGAGAGGAAATGGAAAAAGGACAAACTTGTTGTTTCTCGGCAAATCCTCAATGTCTGTTTGTGTGAATATCAGAAATCTGTTAAAGTTGCAAAAACCTCTTACTTTTCCACTGTAGTCGCCAATAACAGCCATAAGCCTCAGGTTCTGTTCAATGTCCTAAATTCTCTCATTAACCCCAGTGAAGTTTCTCCCCTTGTGCCCACACCCACTCTCTGTAATAACTTCCTATCATTTTTCATTCAAAAAGTTGCTGACCTTAGACCAGTACACTCTGGTGTTATGTCCAGCCTTGACACTGCTCCTTCCCCACCCTCTGCCTTCCTTGATCGGTTTGAGTCCCTGTCCCTCATCCAAATTTCCGATATATTTCACCATCTTCGCGCCTCAAGCTCTCCTTTAGACCCTATTCCTCCCCGCCTCCTCAAAGAGGTATTTGAGTCAATCGGTGCTTGCATTTTAACACTGATCAACATCAGTCTCAGCTCAGGCTATGTCCCTCTTGCCTTTAAACATGCCGTGGTTAAACCCCTCCTCAAAAAGAAAAAGCTTGATCATTCCAACCTCTGTAATTTTAGGCCAATCTCCCAGCTTCCATTTCTGTCTAAAGTGTTAGAAAGAGCAGTATATATCCAGCTCCAGTCATTCTTAGTTGAGAACAACATTCATGAAAAATTTCAGTCTGGTTTTAAACCTGGGCACAGCACAGAAACTGCCTTGCTCAAAGTTTTTAATGATCTTCTTTTAGCTGCTGACTCAGGTAGCCCTGCAGTCCTGATCCTTTTAGACCTTTCAGCTGCCTTCGACACAGTGGATCATGCAATCCTCCTGCAGCGCCTTAAAAATCATGTTGGCATCACTGGCTCCGCCCTCCGCTGGCTCTCGTCCTACCTCACTGACCGAAGTTTTTCGGTGCAGTTGGGTGACATTTATTCTGATACAGCCCCTCTGACCTGTGGAGTCCCCCAAGGCTCCATCCTTGGCCCCATTCTATTCCTCTTGTACATGTTGCCCCTTGGTGGCATTATCCAAAATCATAAAATCTCCTTCCACTTTTATGCAGACGATGTCCAAATTTATCTTCCATTAAAATCCACTAGCAACGATCCAATACAAGTATTTTTAAACTGCCTGGGTGATGTTAAGGCTTGGATGAACAACAACTTCCTTAAATTAAATGACTCAAAGACAGAGATCATCCTGTTTAAAGGCAACACCTCATCCACAGCCTGCACAGCCAACATCCTCAGCCCCTTGGGTCCTAATATTCATACTCATGGTAGGAATTTAGGTTTTATCTTCGACCAGAATTTTAAACTGGATAAACAGATCAGCACTGTTGTCAAAGCCAGCTTTTTCCAGCTCCGCCTCCTGGCCAAAATCAAACCATATCTTTTTAAATCCGATCTAGAAACAGCTACACATGCCTTCATCACATCCAAATTAGATTACTGTAACTCCTTATATTTCGGCCTGGATCACTCCTCCCTCAGTCGTCTCCAACTAGTACAGAATTCAGCCGCTCGTCTTCTCTCCGGCAAGAAAAAACACGACCACATCACACCCGTTTTAGCCTCACTTCACTGGCTGCCTGTTAGCTTCAGAATCGATTTTAAACTTCTCTTAATTGTCTTTAAAGCCCTGAATGGCCTGGCCCCCCCTTACCTCAGTGAGCTCCTACAGCTGCATACCCCTTCCAGATCCCTACGTTCCCCCGACCAACTGCTGCTCAAGGTTCCGAAAACCAGACTTAAGACCCGAGGTGATAGGGCCTTTGCCGCAGCTGCCCCCAGACTTTGGAACAACCTCCCCATCCACATTAAATCATTACAGTCTGTTGACATTTTCAAATCGTCACTGAAAACACACCTCTTCTCCCTGGCATTCCCCCCTTGATTATGGCATATTTTCTGACTTTCTTATTGATATTTCTATTTCATTTTTAAATTTAGTTTTTAATGATTTTATGCGTGTTTTTCTTTTTTCCCCCGGTGTGATTTTGTCTCTGTCTTGCCTATGTTTTTTATCTTATTCTGCCTGTACAGCACTTTGGTCGGCTGCTGTCGTTTTAAATGTGCTTTATAAATAAACTTGACTTGACTTGACTTGACTAAAACATGTGTCAAATGTTTTCAAACTTGTCTATAATTGTCAGTGGCGTTTTCTCCCAGAGGCCAAGGGAAGCCAGGCTTCCCTGTTTTTTAGGCTGTAGTTGTCATCCAATAAAAATATTTTTATTAACAGTTTTGGTAATTCTTTGGTGCTGTGTTGCTGTCATTTCTTCCCCATTTTTCTCCTCTCATTGAGCATTTCACAATGCGCGAAACAGCGCCCCTTTACAGTTACATTCTGAAGACGCGGCAAAACACGATACTGCACACTGTGTGTCCGCGAGGACGCCAGCCCGAGCTGGCATCTCTTAGTGAAAAAAAGAAAGAAGGATTGACCAATCAGGTGAGGCTATTGTCTTGACACTGCCCTCCTGTGATTGGTCAGGGGCCTATTGCATAAAAGTGGTATTAAGATATCCAGGATGATTGATAAAGCCAGCCTTGACAAAGTCTAGCCTGGGCACTTCGGATTAGTCAGTTGCATAAACGCCAATCCAGGATGTAAAGGGGCCGCTTTGTCAAGCCAGGTGTAAGTCATTCTGTTAAGTGCCAGCCCACAGCTTTCAGAAGTAGACCCAGAGATCGAACACAGATTTACTGATGTAAAAATGTAAAAGACGGCCCATTTTCCCACAATGCCTTGCTAGTTTAAACCGTAAGTCAGGGGGCAGTTCATTTTATAGGGGATGTCATCTCTGCCAACTAATTATGATGTCCCTGCATTGTTTTATGATAAAATAGTTGACAGTGAGCAGTATTTAAAAAATGGAATATCATGGAAAGTCCATTCAAAAAGTTACACTTTCATTACACAAAGTGATATATGTCAGGCCTTCTTTTTGGATGATTGATTGATCATGGAATAAAAAATCCAGTATCTCAAAATATTACAATATTGCATACAACCAATCAGAAATGTCGACCTTCTGAAAAGTATGTTTATTCTAGATTAATTTCACTTATGTGTAATGAATCTAGAACATATTTAAATTTCACTATTTAAATTAAATTACAGAAAAAAGGAAACTTTCATTGATATTTAATTTTGTTTTAGATGCACCTCGATATAGTTATAAGTACAAAGTGAATTTATTTGACCCACATTTGCAACGTCATCTACCATCGATAATCAATTGTATAAATATAGCCCGCAATATGAACAGACTATCACATAAATTATTATAATTTATATAATTTCATCTTACTGTAATTATAATTAAGTTAATTATAAATGGTTCAGGTTAAATAATAAAAAAGAAGAACTATTTAACTAAATGACAATGCAGTCTTTTATATGGTACTTTAAAACAGGTTATTGAAATTTAAGCATTACACAGAAGATCATGGAATAACTGTTAAATACCTTCAGATCGGAGTGACAGCTGACTGAGCCAGTCAGGCAACAGAATAAGTTTATCCTTTACGTTTAGCCTGTAAAGGATAAATCTCCAGGGTAACTTATGTCCCTCCGCTTTTATGCAACCGGATCATGGCTAATGCAAGCCAGGATAACCGAAAAATCCTAGATTAATCCCTTATCCTAGTTTTATGCAATAGGCCCCAGGAGGGTGTCATGAGGGTGCCAAGGGAAGCCACTCAAATCAAAGCATCATTATCAACGTCACTGAAATTTAACAACAATAACAATAGCAGGAGATTAGCATGTTTGCATTGTTATCATATTAGCAAGAACAGTTATGAGAGTGGAGATTTTGAGTATTTAGTAAAAAATTATTTTACCAAACTGCCAATTGAGGAGCCATTAAAAATCGAATATGACGGCAGGCCAATGCGTGTGGAGAGAAAGAAAGTTTATCGCACTTTCAGTGAGGAGAACTATGTCCGCACCGAGTGGCTAGCTGGTAGCGGCAATCTTCAGCTAATGGCCTTCCTCTACAAATAATGCCCATTACAGAGACCGCATCCTTGGAAGGACGCGGTCTTGCGGTCTATGAAGGCCATAGCCTGTGAAGGCCGATTCCAAGGCCAACGAGCGTTGTTAAACGAGACGGTCTCCGCAGGTCTCCGTTTCGCTCTGTTTACGAGCATTTCCGGTTTGCTTAACAAGCCGTTACCTTTCGTGACGCTCCTGTGCTGCCTAGCAACCCTGATTTCTGCCAACGGAAACAGCCTTGTCAACGGAGGAAAAAAGAAAAAGAAGTTGCCTACCAGACGAAAAGAAAAAAAAGTACAAGAAAAAAAGAAAGGAAGATACAAGTTAAGAAGATGGAGCAACACGTTGCTGTTTTGTTATTTTATTTTATGCCATCTCTGAAAAAAACGCTATGAATCTTGGGATATGTTGGGCCGCGAAGGATACATCTGATGCAGCCTTCCAAACCGTGAAACGAAGGTTGCATTTCTCGGCCGCATATGAGGAGCCTTGCAGGGAGCCTTGCAAATGGAACAACCTTTGCCGGCCGCTATGACGCAATCGGTCTTCAAATGCAGCCTTCGTAGACCGCAACCCCTGTATTGAGATTCACCCATAGTGAGTAAAATACACACCTTCTCCCGGCGCGGGTTAACTGTTCCCTTAACTGTCCGTGTAGCTACGTGTGTTATGTTTTGTGTTATTTTATTGCTTAATGTGCCTTGATTGCCTGAATTAAGTTGCATTGGTATCCACTGAAGTTGTTCTGGGTTGTTTTAAGTAGTGTTGTATAATGAACATTTGGCCTAGTTCTTAAATGAAAAGGATGTATAGAAAGTATGTGTGTATGTCAAGCACATAAAACTGATTGTGTGAGTCGTGTCTCACGTGAACGTGAAACTTAAAATAGCCTAAAACGTCCCCTAATTATATTGTGAGTGAATTCGAATCTGTATTGGGCATTAAGCGGCTAGTTGTGCATTCCGGTCGGGGTGGGGGGTGCATTTATAATAAAAATTATAATTTAATAAGACAATTAGGAGGTGCGTGAGTGAGAGAGTGAGTGAGTGAGTGAGAGAGAGAGAGAGCGAGAGAGCGAATGAGCGGTGTCGGACAGATTACAGGCATTACAAGCTGCGACGTAGCCTATCCTTTTCTGTCCCCCACCTTCCAATAAACATGTAGATTGGCTTCCTCAAAAACAATCCCCATGCCACGCCACTGATAATTGTTCAGACACAATAATCAAAAAACCTTGATCATGGAAAATTTACTTTGAAAGGCAAAACACAGTTTTTTGAGCTTAGATCTTATTCCTTGTGTCTCCCTTCTTTACAGAATGAGTCAAATGGATGGCTCTTTTTAAATATATGGTCACATTTCCAATTTCTTCCACGGTTTTCTAGAAACAAGGCGTGGCACAACTTCCCCACTGGCACAACTCAGGCCACTCTCCCCTATTCAAAAATGACCACAATTAACTATTATATTAATCCACTTATAAAAATTCAAACATTATCATAAAAAATGTACTTAAATAAAGCAAATATGCATTTAGGCTCATACAGTGTCAATATTTGACTTTGCTGCAGAACTCCAAATGATGTGTAATGGCAAGAGACTTAACGTTCTACACTGGCAGAATCAGTGCTTTATGGTCATGTGCACCCCTACTGGCCTCAGTGATTATGACCAAAGCGGAGGAAGAATTCAGGTGGCAAGTGAAGTATTTTCAATAATGACCACAAAAACCCTGCACCTTGATTAAATCAAACCAAACCTTAACCACAGTGATATGACGTCATACAACAGATTAGTTCTTCAACTTTCTCTTTGACTACACAACATCTAAAAAAGGAATATATTGCACTTTACAGCATTAGTTTGACAAGCAATAGGTGTGTTGCAGATTGATTTCACATATGAAACAAATAATAGACAATTCAATAATAAGTATTGTAATTTCAGATTCAACTGTCAAGAACAATAAACTGTAACTTGTCCATGTTTTTTTTTATAAAATCCCCACCAGGCATGTCAAATATTCCCTTCAGTTGTTGTAGAAGCCAAATGTTCAACTCATTATAGCGATATTAGGCATGAGTCGTTATAAATGACATGGGATGATTATGAATCCAGTGCCTTTCTTTTGACTATGGTGCATGATGGGTGACCGGCCACTAGACAGCAGTGTTCCCCTGCAGAGTGTGTGAGTCCAGCCTCACACTCTCAGACTGGAGCACAGTGAAGCCTGAGGAGGCTTGGATCAAGAGGGTGAGGTCTGTGAAATTAAGAATGTATTTTTTGTTTTTATATAGGACAACTTTTATTTCTTTATTGTTTAAAAGAAGAGTGAGACTTCTGTAATGCTTTATTTATTTTGAACCAAATACCACTATACGATCACACTGTAAAAGTTAAAAAGACATTAAGAGAATTCCACGAGTGAACACACTACATGTCCGTGCCCACGTTGATGATTCTTTACGCTGTTGTTCCATAAAATATGCAGATGCAGAGCCATTAAAAACTGCTGTTGCCAAAACCTGGTCCTAACACGTTATTATGCGAGAGACTGACCACAGAGGTCACAGCAATTACAATACATTTTATACTTATTTTGTATGTTATATGTAAGGGATAATGTAGAGCGAACGGGTCACTCGCGAGAAATAAAGACCGACAAGCTGCGGAGGGCTCTTGTTCAGCTTGTTACATGGCTTGTTACATGGCTTATTACATGGCTACAAACTAAATTAATCAATCAATGTGAGGCAAAATATTGATTAAAGCAAGGTTTATTCAAATAAATAAATAAAAACAGTCCGCTGTTGTCGGAACTCCCAGAACGTCCTTCCTAGCAACGGTAACTAGGCTATTTGTTGTAGCGTATATTGAATTGCACGTTTCCGTTGATGGTGAAGTTGGAAAGAGAGAAAGGGACGTCATGCGGGACATTAAATGTCACGTCTCTGGTTTCCTCCTGCTGTGGCGCTGCAGCGGGCACATCTGTGAACACATTGTTTACTGTTAGGCTACAACTTGTAAAGCAATAAGGATATGAGACTACTATCTGTTTAAAGAGAGCGGCTAACCTGATCTGTTGTCGTTTCCCGATATGATAGGCTATTGCTCCACTTCTCCCGGTCTGTGCTGCTGGGCGTCCAGTAGCTCTTCAAGCTGCTCTCACACCTGTGTCCCGTTACTGACATAATCTCCCTGCTCCCGAGGCCAGCCTGAGAGAGGAGCTGGACAGCGGTGCTCCTCAAGCTGTGGTTTGTATAGCGCTGTAGTCCGGCGGCCACACTGATTTTTGGCAACATCTGCCCAAGGAAGTTGTGCCCCATTAAGCCAATCTTTGAAGGTAGTCATGGCCCATGCCATATTTCTTTTCGTGTTAATTTCATGCCGATCTTCCTCTACCTGGTTCAGTTCTTGTTCGTCCAGCTGCTTGTGTCGTTTGTGTCTCTGCTTTTCTGTTGACTGTGCCTCCCTCAGCCAAGTCTCCAATGTGCCGTCCTCTCCGAAAATATTGAAATTTAGTTTTGGAAACAATTCCATTTTAAATAAAAGTGAATAGCCTATTTCCAAAACGTCAACGGAGGTTATTTCCAGCTAGCAGACCGCTGTCAAAGGTGACCGTTGCTATGAATAGGAAATATTGTAGCTATAGTGACGTTCTGACCGGCGTCTTCACAACCTCTCTCAACCTCCGTTGACGTTTTGGAAATAGGCTATTCACTTTTATTTAAAATGGAATTGTTTCCAAAACTAAATTTCAATATTTTCGGAGAGGACGGCACATTGGAGACTTGGCTGAGGGAGGCACAGTCAACAGAAAAGCAGAGACACAAACGACACAAGCAGCTGGACGAACAAGAACTGAACCAGGTAGAGGAAGATCGGCATGAAATTAACACGAAAAGAAATACGGCATGGGCCATGACTACCTTCAAAGATTGGCTTAATGGGGCACAACTTCCTTTGGCAGATGTTGCCAAAAATCAGTGTGGCCGCCGGTGTTCTGACATTTTCTGCTCCCTTGACTCCTGTTCAGCTTGTCGGTCTTTATTTCTCGCGAGTGACCCGTTCGCTCTACATTATCCCTTACATAGTATTGCATTCAGACATCACTATACATTAATCCTAAAAACCCATCTGTTCACAACAGCCTTCGGACTAATCCATCACATCCCCTCATTAGTCCTATTTATTTCTTTATTTGCCTCATTTATTTGTTATGTAATATTTTGACCCTGTAAGCGGCCTTGGGTCCTTTGAAATGCACTATATAAAACTATATTGGCCGCGTTTCCCAGATTCGTTAAGAGCCTCTTTGGGCTAAGTACTTCTTTGGAGCGCTCTTAAGAACGCTGTGAAAGAAGAATGCGTTTCCCAGATTTGTTCTTAGCGAAAGAAGCTCTTTCACTAAGATGGAACTGTAAGATGGAGCTGACCCACTTTTACAACCTTCTTAGCGACCAAATCGTCAGTGATCATGCCGCGTCAGGGAAATTTATTTCCTCCACGTTTTGAAATAATAAAACAATGCTCAATGCGGACCACTGGCGCAATAAACATAGACTAATAGTAGAGAAAAAATGTTTTAATGAATTAGACGTTCACGTTTTCCACATGTTGCCCCCTTGACTTGGTGGTAGCCAAGAGGGTGTGATATAAATCCTGTTGCTGTTGTTTGAGAAACAAAAGACACGAAGCAAAACTTTCATTAGTCTCGATCGCAGGATTTATTCTGCACCAGGACATTCATTTCTTCCAAACATCCTGAATTTTACTTTATATCAAATAACATTTACACAGGAACTCTATTTAACACAATACAAAAACCCTTGAAATAACATATTCAACATTTTACTTGACACTTTAAAAGTTATTTCTTATTAGGTTACTAGGTTATTAGGTTACTCTAAACTAATTCACTCAGTACACAATGTTATCAAAAGAAAAATACAAAAAGTGCACTAATTTAGCTGTTATTTAACTTCTGTTCATTCATCAAAAACAACTTAACGTTACAGAATGCACCTTTAATAGGTCTACGTTCGGACGCAATGACATATCCCATTCAGCTGTTTAGCTACAGTACGGGCGTCACACCCTTGCATTGTCCTCACACTCACGTGCCTCAACACAGCATTATAACACTAGTCACTTGACCAATCATACATAGATTAAATCCCTAAACACATATTACAAACCCACGTTTGGTATAAACTAACTGTAAGCGGCTAAACTGTGCCGAGGTGATACTCACGGCTTCATGAACCCAATGTCAGCATAAAGCTTGTAAGAACCCACTAGCTCCGCAAGCTTAACAGCATTAGCATGTAGCTTCATGGTCACGATCACACAAACATTCACAAAACAACCCGTTACTCTTATTCTGACTGAAACTACTACGCTCATGACCTAACTAACATGTTTACTCTTCAAAGTATGCTGTGTGTGTGCATTTTGGAGGAATATTAACCCACCTGTTGTTTGAGAAACAAGAGACACGAAGCAAAACTTTCATTAGTCTCGATCGCAGGATTTATTCTGCGGTGCCGTGCCCCCGTGGTATTAATGATCCCCTGGGCGCTGTGCGCCCTCTAGTGGCTTGGTGAGTCATTATAGAGAAAGCTGACATTTTAAAATAGATGATTTAGTAAAAAACAAAAAAATAAAGGGGTGTCTATTTTTATCTAACTAAACCTTCTTTTACATTTTTACTGATGCATCACATATTCATATTTTTAACTCTTTTCACACAATGAAGAACTACTTTTTCTAACCCATTACACACTCCCCTGCTTTTTTTTAAATGTCTCCAGACATTAGTCTGTGTCTTTTAGAAGTGTTTGTGTTTTGGCCTGTCAATATGCATATGGTTAGATTTGGTATGGATACGGGTTCATATATGTGGGATAAGGGAATGGGAATGGTAACATGTTTGAAGGGGCTGGGACAGGTTGGCTTGGCATTAACATATTCACACCTGCATTCCATTGTTGGTATGATGGTTGTCCCAGTGTCGCATAGTTGAACATTTCCTTAGGCCTTGCCGTCCGCTGGGATCTCCTGAATCCATCTGCCTGAGCCTGATTGTTCTCT
Source organism: Hyperoplus immaculatus (assembly GCA_949357725.1). Lineage (NCBI taxonomy): Eukaryota > Metazoa > Chordata > Actinopteri > Uranoscopiformes > Ammodytidae > Hyperoplus > Hyperoplus immaculatus. The sequence continues at coordinate 2,577,424 of OX442351.1, forward strand.
GCCTCAATCTGGTTTTCCACCTCTTCGAGGATTTCATTCTGAGGGTCTCCTTCATCTTTATCAACTTCAGCTTCTGCTTCGACAGGAATGAATTCATCAGCTGAAGCACGGAGCATTGGCTGGGGTGGAGGAACCTCCTGATGTCGACGGGGTTGTTGTTGTTGACTTCTCATCACCATTCTGTAGCATGGAATCTGGACGTGTAGGTTGTACGTGAACTCCTCTCCGTCAGAACTGTCCGTAGCTGGATCACTGACTTCTAGAACTGTCCGTTTTGTTTTTTTAGGTTTAGACTCCCTTGTGCATAGGTTCCTATGGAGCACACGCAAGTTTTTAGAACCTTTTTCAGATTGAACCTTGTAGACTGGTCCATCTCCAACTCTCTCCACCACTCTGTGAACTACTTGCTCCCAGTAGGCACGCAACTTCCCTGGACCACCTTTCTCCGACAGGTGTCCCACCAGCACGCGGTCTCCTGGCTCAAGAGCAGTGCCCCTAACTCCTCTGTCATACTGTTTCTTGCCTTTAGATGACGATTTCTCACTGTTGTTGGCAGCAATTTCATATGCAGAGCGCATTCTTTCTCCCCATTTCTGTGCATACGACAGTCTGTCTCAGACTCACTTTTAGGTGGAAACAGTAGGTCGACAGGTAACCGTGGACTTCGGCCATACAGGAGGAAATGTGGCGAGAAGCCAGTTGCCTCATGTCTCGTGCAATTATAGGCATGCACAATGTGGGACAAATGGTATTTCCACTGAGACATCTTTTCCTCTTCTAGAGTTCTAAGCATCTGTAGAAGTGTGCGGTTCAGCCTTTCCACGGGGTTGCCTTGAGGGTGGTAAGGTGTGGTCTTGGAATGGGCGATGCCAGACAGTTGTTGTAATCTACTGAACATGCTGTTTTCGAACTCTCTTCCCTGGTCATGGTGCAGCTTCTCAGGGTATCTGAAGCGAGGAATGAAGTCCCGAAATATCTTATCAGCTGCCGTCTTACCAGATTTGTTCCTTGTTGGATACGCCTGAGCGAAGCGGGTAAAGTGGTCAATTACAACCAAGATGTATTCGTAGCCCTGGCTCTGCTCCAGGTGGAGGTAGTCGATGCAGAGCAGTTCGAATGGAGCACTCGTGGTAATGTGTCCCATTGGAGCTCTCTGTGGCACATTCGGGCGTTTCTGTTTTATACAAGTACATCTTTTGGTTTCATAGTCCTCAATTTCATCCTGCATGTACGGCCAATAAAACCTCTCTCGGGCGAGATGGGTGACTTTATCTGCACCTACATGGCCCATGTCATTGTGCAGGGTCTTCAGCACTTTCAATTTCAGTTTCTCAGGGAGGACCAATTGTCTGTGTTGCTCAGTCCTTTCGATACAGAATCCCATCCTCCACTCTCAGCTTATTCCATTCACCGAGTAGTTTTTTTGTTTGTCTCTCCATGTTCCTTTTGTCTCTTTCATTTGGAGTCCAGTTTTTGAGTTTCAATGAAATTATCTCTTTGATGGCTGGATCCTCCTGTTGAGCATTCAAGACATTTTCTGGGGTAAAGCTGGCAACTTCATTCAATAGTACGTAATTTTCAGTTACTTTGTCGAGCTGCAATGCCGCTATCCAAGGGACATCATTTATATGTGCTGCCTTGCTTCCGTGCCACACTGAAGACACAACATCAGGTGACATGAACTCAGTATGCTCACACATTCCTTGCTGGAGACTAATGGGGTACCTGGACAGAGTGCCGGCATCCGCATTCATCTTACCAGGCCTGTATTTTATATCAAAGTGAAAATCAGCCAGTTCACCGACCCACCTATGCCCAACAGCATTGAGTCTGGCTGTGCTAAGGACATCTGTTAATTGATTATTGTCCGTATAGACAGTAAAGGTCGGTGCGTAATATAAGTAGTCACAGGATTTGTCACAGATCGCCCATTTGAGCGCCAAGAACTCAAGTTTTCCGGAGTGGAGATGGTAATTCCTCTCAGCAGGAGTCAGAGTTCTTGAGCCGTATGCAATGACACGAAGCTTGTTGTCATGCCGTTGATACAGTACAGCACCAATACCCTCATTGGATGCATCTGTGTGCAACACGAATGGGAGGTCAAAATTTGGGTAGGCGAGAATGGGAGGGTGAGTCAACATGTCCACCAAATTTTCAAGTACAGTCTGGTGTTCTGATCTCCAGGTGATGGGCGTTTTTGGTGAGACCTGTCCTCTGTCTCCTTTCTTTGCTCTCCCTTTGTCTCTTTTGAGTTGGGGCTTGGTGTTATTGCCATCTATTCCAGCAGGTTTCTGTACAAGCTCAAACAAGGGCCTCGCGAGCCGAGAGAAATCTTGGATGAATGAGCGATAATAACCAAGAAACCCCAGCAGGGAGTGAACATCTCCAACTGTGCGAGGTGTCTTTTCTTTCAAAGCTAAGACAGCTTCCAAGTCCTGTGGATCAAGCTTCACTCCTTCTCCAGACACCAGACGGCCAAGGTAGCGAACTTCCCTCTTAAATAACTCGCACTTCGCTGGTCGAAGTTTGATGCCGTTGGTTCTCATGCGACAGAGCACTTGTCTGAGATGATTCAGGTGGTCTTCAAATGTAACTGAATAACAGAGCACATCGTCAAGGTAAGGTACGCAGCATTCATCTCTGATTTCTTCTAGTACACCCTCCATACATCGCTGGAAAGCTGCGGGTGCGTTAGTCAGTCCAAATGGAATCCTTATCCATTCATACAACCCCCACAGTGTACTGAAGGCGGTCAGGTGTCTGCTCTCTTCGCTCACGAACCCTTGGTGGTATGCACTGCCTTGATCTAGAATGGAGAACCATGTATTGCCCCCAAACTGTCAAGCAGGTCTTGGATTCGTGGCAGTGGATGGCGATCAGGGATGGTCTTCTGGTTGAGACCTCTAAAATCCACGCAAAGACGCAGGCTCTGATCTTTTTTTCGGACACACACCACTGGTGAGGAGTAGGAGGAGACAGATTTGCGGATCCACCCTCGGTCGAGGAGGTTCTGTACATACTCTTTAACCTCTTTGTATAAAGGCTTTGGTATTGAGTTGTAGGATTTCTGGACAGGGGTGTTATCCACAACATTCATCTTAAGATGTAAATTGGGTATAAGACCTACACTCAACAAAAATATAAACGGAACACTTTTGTTTTTTGCTCCCATTTTTCATGAGATGGACTTAAAGATCTAAAATTCATTCCAGATACACAATATTACCATTTCTCTCAAACATTGTTCACAAATCTGTCTAAATGTGTGATAGTGAGCACTTCTGCTTTGCTGAGATAATCCATCCCACCTCACAGGTGTGCCACATCAAGATGCTGATCTGACATCATGATTAGTGCACAGGTGTGCCTTAGACTGTCCACAATAAAAGGCCACTCTGAAATGTGCATTTTTTTGCTTTATTGGGGGTCTGGGGACTCAGAACCAGTCAGTATCTGGTGTGACCACCATTTGCCTCATGCAGTGCAACACATCTTCTTCGCATAGAGTTTATCAGATTGTCACTTGTGGCCTGTGGAATGTTGGTCCACTCCTCTTCAATGGCTGTGCGAAGTTGCTGGATATTAGTGGGAAGTGGTGCACACTGTCGTATACGCCGGTCAAGCACATCCCAAACATGCTCAATGGGTGACATGTCCAGTGAGTATGCTGGCCATGCAAGAACTGGGATATTTTCAGCTTCCAAGAATTGTGTACAGATCCTTGCAACAGACGATCTTGGAGGTGAACCTGCTGGATGTGGAGGTCCTGGGCTGGTATGGTTACACGTGGTCTGCGGTTGTGAGGCCGGTTGAATGTACTGCCATATTCTCTGAAACGCCTTTTGGAGACGGCTTATGGTGGAGAAATGAACATTCAATGCACGAGCAACAGATCTGGTTGACATTCCTGCTGTCAGCATGCCAATTGCACGCTCCCTCAATGCTTGTGGCATCTGTGGCATTTTGCTGTGAGACAAAACTGCACATTTCAGGGTGGCCTTTTATTGTGGACAGTCTAAGGCACACCTGTGAACTAATCATGATGTCAGATCAGCATCTTGATGTGGCACACCTGTGCGGTGGGATGGATTATCTCAGCAAAGCAGAAGTGCTCACTATCACACATTTAGACAGATTTGTGAACAATGTTTGAGAGAAATGGTAATAGTGTGTATCTGGAATGAATTTTAGATCTTTAAGTCCATCTCATGAAAAATGGGAGCAAAAACAAAAGTGTTGCGTTTATATTTTTGTTGAGTGTATATCTCCCTCTCCTCTTGCAAAAACATCAGACTCCTCATATAATATTTGGCTTACAGCTTCCTGCTGCTGCTCGTCAAGGTGATCCACATCAACCTTAGGGTGCCATTTTTCATTTGGGTGTGACTGTGTCGAGCTATCAGCATCAGCTGTACTGCTGGGTGTGCTAATCTGGGCAGAGCATAGTTGGGTGTCACTGGTAGGGCTGCTTGCTTGCTGGGGAGGGCCGAGTTGTATTGGCTTACTGTCAATTATTGTCTCAATACAGCCTAAGACAGATCTTTGGGGCAGGAAGATGTCATGTTTCGTGGGGTTATGTACTGGGATTCTAACTGTTTTGAAAGAACCTGTGGTCACATCCACTAGCGCTAGAAACAGGTCTAGTCCTTCCGGCATGACACCTCCTGGTTTTGGTTCAAACAGCATTGCCCCTCCCACTAATCTGGACCGGAAATGACATTTCACTTGGCAGATTTGGCCACTTGGAATTGTTAACCCTTTTTTCCCAACTTTGACAGTTGTGCTCCAAGGCTCTGTTTTGGCTGAAGGCTCTGCTTCGGCTGGAACTTCACGGACGACTGAGACTGGCGCGTCAGCTGTGTTTGGATTGAGTTGCATTGTCTCTGCTAGTAAGTCACTCAAATCGACACTTCCTGGGTCTTCCAAACTCTCCAATATGATTTCTTCAATAACATTGAACCCTAGCAACAGTCCACTTATGCAGCGCTGACTTACCAGCATGGGTGCATGTATGGCTAAACTTCCATGTTTTGCACTTTTTATCTCAACCAGTATCTCTGCCCACCCCTCTAAAGGTAAGTCAGACCAATTAGCAGCAATAACTCGGAGTGGGTGGTCTGGGAGTAACTTGTCTATGGACTGGATTTCGACATGTGGTAGGTGTGTTTCAAGCCATGACTTGTCAAGAATAGTAACCTGTGCTCCACTATCAAGTAGCATCTGGGTTTTTACACCATTAAGGTAACATGTCAGAATCAGAATCAGAATCAGAATCAGAAAGGAGTTTATTGCCAAGAAGGGTTTTACACCAACAAGGAATGTGTTTTGGTGAGTAAGGTGCTTACAATAAACAATAAACAATAAACGAGCAGTAACTATCATAAATATATAACACAATATATAAACATATATAAACAAGCAGCAACATAAGTGATAAGTTAAAAATATTATAAAATAGAATAAAAAAGAATAAAAATGAATAAAAAACTAAGGTAAGGTACTTAAAAATTGTATGAATTTACAAAATGGTGATGGCTATGAGTGCCCGAGTCAGTGACAGTCAGTGGGGGAGGCGGTCTCTGGACCTGTTAAGGATCCCCACTGAAGAGGGGAAGAAACTGTTCAAGTGGCGGGAGGTTTTGGTCCTGATGGCCCGCAGCCTCCTGCCAGAGGGGAGAGTCTCATAAAGTCTGTGACCAGGATGGGACGGGTCGGCCATAATCCTGCCTGCCCGCCTCAGAGCTCTGGAGCTGTGCAGGTCCTGGAGGGATGGAAGGTGGCAGCCAATCACCTTCTCAGCAGAGCGTATGATACGCTGCAGTCTGCTCCTGTCCTTAGCCGTGGCTGCAGTGTACCAGACGGTGATGGATGAGGTGAGGATGGACTCGATGATGGCAGTGTAGAAGTGCACCATCATAGTCTTTGGCAGGTTGTACTTCTTCAGCTGGCGCAAGAAGAACATCCTCTGTGACCGTGCATTTCCTACCAATAAGGTTGGCAACACGACTTCCTCTTCTTACTCTGGGCTTTGTTGACACCCTGCTACTGATTGGAGTTTCATTTTTAAGTGAGGCTACTGTGACTTCAACTTGGGACTCTGGTTTGGTTTCGGTCACTGGTGGTCCCTCCCAAGTGACCTCTTCCAGTTTTCCGAAGGCTTACGGGTAGCTAGACAGCCAACAGCTCTGTGACCCTCTTTGCCACACTTGAAACAGTGGGTGCACATGACAATCCCCTCTGCTATGCATGTCTTGCATTTCCCTCTAGGTACTGCAGATGTTGTCTGTGGGGTATTTACAGTCTCTACGTTACTAAAAACAGGGGTAAGGGCTTTTTCCAGACTCTTTGCAAGAGCTGAAACCTGAGCTGTGAGTTTGTGGATAGCAGTACGGTTGGCTAGGACCTCTGCTTGGGTCTGCAGGACACTGGCTGGGGTCTCAGCTGGAGACTGTGCTGCTCTTTGTTTCCCCCCTTGCTGTGTGGAATTTACAGTGACTGTTTAATTTTTTTGCGTCTGGCCCAGTCGTATTTGTCTCTCCATCTCCTTGCTCACTAATCGTGTCATGAGATCTAGGATAAACTCTTCAGTTGTGCTCATGTTAGTAATGTGAGGTTTAAGGTCTTGCCTAAGGTAGGAGTATTTTTCATTTAGGCCCTGATACAGCGAGTGGAGGAACACACCTTGAACAAGTTTACTGTCGTACTGGAACTCAGACTCACTCTGCTTTGCAGCAAACATGACACGTTATTTTAACCCCATTAAACGGTACATGAATTGTTGTGGGTTTTCCTTATCCTGTTGTTTTGCCTGGCTAAGTTCCTGAAACAATTCTGCGCTACTCTTATCTCTTAAGTGTGCTCTGAGGAACCGTTTAAGCTCAGGTACAGTCAACTTATCTTTGGTATTTAGCATGTCTTTAAATGTACCAGGCTTGATAATCTTTAGGACAGCACGGATCACTTCTGACTCTGAAAAATTCTCAGTTAACCCCTCTTCAATTTGTTTGCACAGAGTGTTATAGCTTACATCAGAATCAGTATCGTCAATCTGCCCACAATGTAACTTCATCTCTCTACGTGGCCACATATTGGAAACATTTCTCAACTTGATAAAATCATTTACATCACCTTTCTGTGTAGCTTTGGGTGATGCCACATTTACCTTCTCAGCTGTTACAGATACTACTTCAACTGTCTCTGTCGCTTCTTCAAACACAGGCTCCTCTTTATCCTGCGGCTCTTTCTGTTCACTCATGAGGTCGTTGAAGAAGAGCAGGCGACTCATACCTTGGTCCTCTAGACTTCTCAACTGGTCACTGTTCATAGCATCCATAATGAAGTCAAAAAGTTCCAACTCTGTCGAATCTTGTCCTGGCACCTCTTCCTCGACCACATCCTCGATGGCAGCAGCAAGCTTGTGAAGAGCATCTGTGTCTGCGGAACTGGTCAGCTGTATGAGCTTCCGCTGAATCTCTCTGGGCAGATCTTTTAGAGCAGACATCTCTGGGTCTCTAAAGTCTGTCGTCGCACTCATTGATCCAGGACTTGTGACTGGTGATCAGGTTCAGTTGTGGTGATTAGCTCCTCTCAGTATTAGAAGCTAATCCCGGACAAGCCCCCAAAATGTTGCCCCCTTGACTTGGTGGTAGCCAAGAGGGTGTGATATAAATCCTGTTGCTGTTGTTTGAGAAACAAGAGACACGAAGCAAAACTTTCATTAGTCTCGATCGCAGGATTTATTCTGCACCAGACATCCTGAATTTTACTTTATATCAAATAACATTTACACAGGAACTCTATTTAACACAATACAAAAACCCTTGAAATAACATATTCAACATTTTACTTGACACTTTAAAAGTTATTTCTTATTAGGTTACTAGGTTATTAGGTTACTCTAAACTAATTCACTCAGTACACAATGTTATCAAAAGAAAAATACAAAAAGTGCACTAATTTAGCTGTTATTTAACTTCTGTTCATTCATCAAAAACAACCTAACGTTACAGAATGCACCTTTAATAGGTCTACGTTCGGACGCAATGACATATCCCATTCAGCTGTTTAGCTACGGTACGGGCGTCACACCCTTGCATTGTCCTCACACTCACGTGCCTCAGCATAGCATTATAACACTAGTCACTTGACCAATCATACATAGATTAAATCCCTAAACACATATTACAAACCCACGTTTGGTATAAACTAACTGTAAGCGGCTAAACCGTGCCGAGGTGAAACTCACGGCTTCATGAACCCAATGTCAGCATAAAGCTTGTAAGAACCCACTAGCCCCGCTAGCTTAACAGCATTAGCATGTAGCTTCATGGTCACGATCACACAAACATTCACAAAACAACCCGTCCAGACAAAGTACCGGCTGCCCCGTGCGGAGATCAAACGGCTGATCACTCTGGTGTCTCCACACATCCAGAGCAACCCGCTGCAATTTTGCCTTCAGCCCGGTGATGCAGCTCCTGGCTGCGCTGCGTTTTTAGGAACATATCAACCTCTTCTGAGGTCCAACAACCCCAGCCCCTATGTCTTCACCTCCAGTCACCAAGCACTGATCACTTAACCATAAACCCACAACCACCAACAACCACACCATCAACTGTCAGGCCTGGAGGCTGAAATAAATAAAGAGAGCCAGCAGATGTAGGCTATGTAACGTCCTGCACTGTATAATTTATTGCTGCAGTGTCTGGGTGCTTTACCTGAAAGTCTGGCACTGGAATGTTAAAGGGGACATATTATGAAAAACCAAACATTGCCGGCGTTTGGACACACTTTTTAGGTTATTGGGGTCCGTACCAGCACACACAAGCTTCAAAAAGACAAATATGTCAGTTTCTTCTGGGATGCTTATTTCGAAAAAGGGGGGATTTGAAGGTCTGTTCCAAAAAAACACAGACTGATGGCGAAATTGGTCAGTTTTCATTAACATAAATACTCCCACGGGAAAGCTCGCCAGAAACTAGGCAGTTGATTGGCAAATCAAGACGCCCCGTTGGTATCCACACACACCTGGAGCTGCACCTGCTAATGCAACAACAGAGCAGAAGCAAGCTGCAGTGTAAGCTCATCCTCAAGCTACCTCAAGCTATCACACCCCAGCCTCGAAGCAGACCAGGGCTGAATGGATTTACTTCATTTTTTGTTAGGCTATGCCCAGCAAAGGTTGGCAATCTAGTGTGATCTGCCGTTATACTGGAGTGTGGAGGAGTGTGCCTGGAAGACTGAGAGACACCATCTCTCTTCTGGAAATGTAAGTAGTCCTATTTAAAAAACAAATCTGTCCGTTTATGAGTTCAATGTGTGTAATGTGCTTTAATTTATCCCTCCTATAATAACCAACGCCGACTGAAACGAGATAATGCCGCTGGGATAAGTAGTTAGCGTTAGCGTTCGCTAGCTTAACCGTTAGCTTTATGCTAACGTTTAGATCTGTGAGTCTGTCCGTGACAGCCCCTGTGTGAAAAACAGACGGGGAAACTACGTGTGTTGGAAACTGAATAGTATTTGTTTGTTGTTGACAGTGTGTAGTTATGCAAGCAGCATACACATGCAGCAGTAGGCCTATTACATCTCCAGTGTTTATGTACACTATAATAGATAGGAATAGCCTACTGTAAGTTGCCTCTGCTGCTGTTTGTTTCCAGTCAATTATATTTCAAAAAGCACTCAGTATCACTCAGAACTCGTTGCTTCTTGAGCAAGGGCTATACTGAACTTATTAGTAGCCTATCTTATTTAATAATCGAAGAAAACATTTATTTTCATTAGTTTGTAGCTTTGCCATAACTACAGATGTATGATGTATATGTCAGCTAGGCTACATGATGTAACATTGAATGTGTCATGTTTTACAGATATGAGTGACCTGACGGACCACCCTATCTGTTCCATCAGAGGAGACTGTTCACTGGGTGGGACAGGTGGTCTTCTTCAGGGCCCACCAGCAACAACTGGACAGTTACATACAAGTTATGGCTTTGCTTCTGTTTGATATGTACACTTTATATTTCCATTTCACTGGCTATGAATAAACTGCTTTATTTTTAAGTATGGTTTTGATATTTTTAAAATGTAATGATACTGTTTTATAAGAAATCTTCAGAGAGATAAAGGGTTGAATTAAAAAAACGTATAAGTCAATGCATGTAGATCGGTCAGAAAACTAGTCCAACATCCTGACTATGAAAATGTGAGTTTCAAGTAATCCTTTACTACACGAAGCAAACGGTGAGTTAGCAACACAATACATTTTTTAACAGTAAAACTTTATTATAAATGAGTGATCACAATACAAATGATACATTATCTATTAGATATTGAAAGGGTGTCAGATAATTTGCAGCTCTGACTAATAGTGGTGTAACGGTACACTAAAGTCACGGTTCGGTACGTACCTCGGTTTTGAAGTCACGGTACGGTACGGTTCATATTTAAGGGAGAATGAACAGTTTTAGCTGTCAGTAACTAGCTGACAGTATGTAACATACAAATAAAATGCATAGCCTAACAAATCTAAAAAGAATACTGCTGCAATTCTCCAATAAATAAAATACTAGTGAATGTGCAGCATTAACTAAAATTGCAGTGAAAAATAAAGCCAGTGTTAATACTCAGCAGGCTCTGTAATGTTACGGTTGGGTCTGGAGGACACAGGCGCAGAGACAGTGTAAGTAAAAGAAGATTTATTTCAGGAGAAAACCAGCAGGGTGTTAGGACCGTGATCCGGGGAGGGAAGCTGGCTGGCATGGGGGTCCAGGGAGAGAGCAACGGGGCAAGTCCAGGGGGCTGAGTGGAAGCAGGCTAGAGCGGGCAGGCAGGAGGGGTCCGAGGAGTAGTGCTGGAGAGCTAGGGCTGAAGCTGGTGGCTGGAGTCAGGCCGGGAGAACTGTGGCAGAGAAACAAGGGTTACCCAGGAAAACGTGCAACAGAGCATGGCTGAAAACAGGTGAGTGAGAGGGTGAACTGACTGTGTGAGAACAGAAGCTACAATCTGGCAGTGTCTGGAAGGTAGGCCCGGGTATAAGTAGAGCAGTTGATGAGGATTGAAGGCAGCTGTGAATGTTGTTGATTGACTCCAGCACACCTGGCTCCACCCCTGCAATTAGCTCAGCACACAGAAAACAGGTGAAAAGGGAAAACACATCTAAGGCCAAGGAGCCCAAACGGGATCATGACAGTACCCCCCCTCAATGAGAGCCTCCAGGCGAGCCACCGGGCTTCCCTGGGTTGTCCCGGTGGAACTCCTTAATAAGGGAGGGATCGAGGATGAGCTGGCGAGATATCCAGCTCCTCTCCTCAGGACCATAACCCTCCCAGTCCACCAAGTACTGAAAGCCCCGACCACGGCGGCGAATATCCAGGATCCGCCGGACTGTGTAGGCGGGGTGATCATCAATCATGCGGGGAGGTGGAGGGGGTGTAGCTGGAGGGCACAGAGGGCTGGTGGAGACAGGCTTAAGCTGGGAAACGTGGAATGTGGGGTGAATCTTCATAGATAATGGCAGTTTTAATTTGACAGCGGATGGGTTGATAACAGTTTCGATTTCAAAAGGACCAATGTAACGTGGGGACAGCTTCTTAGACTCAGTGTTGAGTGGGATGTTTTTAGAAGAGAGCCAAACCTTCTGACCTGGTGTGAACTGTGGTGCTGGAACCCGGTGTCTGTCTGCCATGCGCCGATTGCGCTCGGTGGAACGGAGCAGGGCAGCGCGAGCGTCCCTCCAGACCTTACGACAGCGTCGAAGGTGGGCCCGGACAGATGGCACCGCGATGTCGCCCTCCTGTGCTGGGAACAGAGGGGGTTGATATCCAAGGGAACATTCGAATGGGGACATACCAGTAGCTGCACTTGTCAGGGAGTTGTGGGCGTATTCAACCCATGGCAGGTGAGTGCTCCAGGAAGACTGGTTCCGAGTAGTAACACAGCGCAGCGCAGCTTCGAGGTCCTGATTGGCCCGCTCCGTCTGCCCGTTCGTCTGGGGGTGGTAGCCTGAGGAGAGACTGACAGAGGATCCTAACTCACGACAGAAAGCCCTCCATACCTGGGACACGAATTGTGGACCCCGATCGGAGACCACGTCAGCAGGGATCCCGTGGAGGCGGACCACATGCTGAACCAGGAGATCAGCCGTCTCAGACGCTGTAGGAAGCTTGGGCAGAGGCACAAAATGGACAGCCTTGGAAAATCTATCAACAATGGTGAGTATGGTAGAATTACCTTCGGACAGCGGGAGACCAGTGACGAAGTCGAGACCAATGTGACTCCAGGGGCGCCCAGGCACCGGGAGGGGACGGAGCAAACCTGAGGAGGGTTGATGCGAGGACTTACTGCGTGCGCAGACAGTGCAGGCGAGCACGAAGGCACGGGTGTCAGCCTCGATGGTGGGCCACCAGAAGTGTCGCTTGGCCAGGGACAGGCTGCGGTTAACACCCGGGTGGCAGGAGAAACGGGAATTATGCACCCACTGGAGGACCTTGGAGCGGACAGCACTTGGCACGAACAGCCGACCCTGCGGCCCGGTTCCCGGATCCGGTTCCTCCCTCAGCGCCTCTCGGATCCGTGCTTCAATCTGCCACCTGACTGCCCCCACCACACAGCCAGGGGAGATGATGGTATCGGGACTGGAGAGACCGTGGTCGACGGCAAACTGTCGGGACAAGGCATCCGGCTTCCCATTCTTGGACCCTGGTCGAAAGGTGAGCTGGAAGTTAAATCGACCAAAGAACAATGCCCAGCGGGCTTGGCGGGAGTTAAGGCGCTTGGCGGACTGGATATAGGACAGGTTCTTGTGATCAGTCCAAACAATAAAAGGGATCTCCACCCCCTCCAACCAGTGCCTCCACTCCTCAAGCGCTAGCTTAACCGCTAGCAGTTCCCTGTTGCCGACGTCGTAGTTGTGCTCTGCGGGAGACAGGCGTCTGGAGAAGAAGGCACAGGGATGAAGCTTCTGGTCCTCCGGGGAGCGTTGAGAGAGGACCGCCCCTACCCCGGAGTCCGAAGCGTCGACCTCGACCACGAACTGTAGAGCCGGGTTGGGATGAATGAGAATGGGGGCTGAAGTGAACCGCCTCTTCAGTTCCACGAACGCCGCCTCAGCCTCAGGGTTCCAAGAGAAGGGGATAGCTGGGGAGGTAAGTCCAGTGAGGGGAGCCGCTACTCGACTGTAATCCCTGACAAACCGTCGGTAGAAGTTGGCAAAGCCCAAAAAGCGCTGGAGCTGCTTCCGGGTCACGGGTTGAGGCCACTGTGCCACCGCCTGTACCTTCTCGGGGTCGGCCCTCACCTGCCCTCGCTCTATGATGTACCCCAGGAAGTCCACGGAGTCCACATGGAACTTGCACTTCTCTGCCTTGACATACAGCTTGTTCTCCAGGAGTCGCTGTAACACCTGCTTCACGTGTTGGACATGTTCCTCCTGTGAGCAAGAGAAAATCAGTATGTCGTCCAAGTACACAAACACCGTGCGATTTAAGAGGTCACGGAGCACATCATTAACCAAAGCTTGGAAGACAGCGGGGGCATTAGTGAGACCAAAAGGCATTACCAAATATTCAAAATGTCCGAGGGGAGTCTTAAATGCAGTCTTCCATTCGTCACCCTTCCGAATGCGGACAAGGTGATAAGCATTGCGGAGATCAAGCTTGCTGAAAACTGTGGCACCGTGGAGGGATTCAAAAGCAGAGTTAATTAAAGGCAGAGGATACTTGTTCTTGATAGTGATATTGTTAAGACCCCTATAGTCTATGCAGGGACGCAGGGAACGATCCTTCTTGGCCACAAAGAAAAACCCAGCCCCGACAGGAGATGACGAAGGTCGGATAATACCTGAAGCAAGGGACTCCTTGATGTATGTCTCCATTGTCTCCCGTTCAGGCCGGGACAGGTTATACAGACGACTGGATGGCAAAGGAGCACCTGGAAGAAGATCAATAGCACAGTCATAGGGCCGGTGAGGGGACATAGAGAGAGCACGTTGCTTACTAAATACCTCTCCCATACTGTGATATGCGGCAGGGACTTCAGACAGGTCAGGGGGCTCAAGCTTTAAAGGCACAGTGGCTCCCTCTGCTGGGGAAAGGGCGGACCGCAGGCAAGACGAGAGGCAATAATCACTCCAACTTAGTACACGACTAGTCGCCCAGTTGATGTGGGGATTGTGTAACCTTAACCAAGGCTGACCCAAAACTAAGGGAGTGTGAGGGGAAGAGATAATGTGAAACTGTATTACCTCATGGTGGTTGCCTGACAGGACAAGGCGAAGAGGCTCTGTGCGATGGGTAACCCGTGCCAGCAGCTTCCCATTAAGTCCCTGGGCATTGAGGGGAGTAGCGAGCGGTCGAGTGGCAATACCTGCTCTGGCAACGAAGTCTGCATCCAGAAAGCTCTCGTCAGCTCCAGAGTCCACCAGAGCGAACAGTGAATGGGTTTGTTGGTTCCAGGAGAGCGTAGCCCGCAGTTGCATGCGAGATTGGGGGAAAGGTTCCGATGTGATCTTGCTCACCAGTATTCCCACCGTTACTGGGGAGCACTCCCTTTTGGCCACTGGGGACAGGAGCTCAGGAAGTGACCGGGTTGAGCGCAGTAGATGCAGAGCCCTTCATTTATCCTCCGAAAACGCTCAGCATTGGAAAGTTTGGCTCGGCCCAGCTGCATGGGCTCCTCTGCCGAGGAGGAGGGAAGGACAACGGAATCAGGGGACTGACTGGAGCTACGACCTGGGGAGTGTCTTATAGGAACTGAGGGAGAACGGGAGGAGAACGGGTCATGAGACCGCCCGGCTCTTTCCCTACGACGCTCTCTAAGGCGATTATCAAGTCTGATAGCTAGGGGCCACTAACTCGTCCAAGCTAGCTGATTCGTCCCGAACTGCTAACTCATCCTTAACTGGATCTGCTAGTCCGTTGAGAAATGCCCTCTGCAGCGCCTCATCATTCCACCCCGTCTCTGCCGCTAGCGCTCTGAAGTCTACTGAATACTCAGCTACGCTGTG
This sequence comes from Hyperoplus immaculatus, assembly GCA_949357725.1. NCBI lineage: Eukaryota > Metazoa > Chordata > Actinopteri > Uranoscopiformes > Ammodytidae > Hyperoplus > Hyperoplus immaculatus. The sequence continues at coordinate 2,592,431 of OX442351.1, forward strand.
GGTACCCTGTCGAAGTGTGAGGAGTCGCTTGGTGGCATCCCTGCCGCGCACCGGGTGATCGAACACCTTCTTCATCTCAGCCAAAAATAAAGCAAAAGAAAAACAAACAGCTGACTGACCCTCCCATACTGCTGATGCCCAGGTTAATGCTTTACCCGTGAGTAAACTGATTATATAGGAGATCTTGGCTCTGTCTGTGACATAGGTAGATGGCTGTTGCTCAAACGCTAAGGTGCACTGAATCAGAAAAGGCCTACATGCCCCAAAGTCACCTGAATAGCGCTGCGGCGCCGGGACACGGGGTTCACGGGCTTGGAGAAGCGGTGGAGCCGAGGCAGGACCCTGTTGAAGACGACCGGGGTCGGCAGGAGCTGGGGGAGTGAGGTGTGCCGAGACAACGTTGAGTTGCTGCCCCATAGCAGTAACACAGGTGGAGAGCCCACTTAACGTGGAGACGACATCTCGGAGAGTCTGCTCGTGTTTCCCTACGAGCACTCCCTGCGCTGCCAATGCCTGGTGGAGGGAGTCCGTCTCTGCTGTGTCCATGTTTAGGGCCAGATTGTACTGTTACGGTTGGGTCTGGAGGACACAGGCGCAGAGACAGTGTAAGTAAAAGAAGATTTATTTCAGGAGAAAACCAGCAGGGTGTTAGGACCGTGATCCGGGGAGGGAAGCTGGCTGGCATGGGGGTCCAGGGAGAGAGCAACGGGGCAAGTCCAGGGGGCTGAGTGGAAGCAGGCTAGAGCGGGCAGGCAGGAGGGGTCCGAGGAGTAGTGCTGGAGAGCTAGGGCTGAAGCTGGTGGCTGGAGTCAGGCCGGGAGAACTGTGGCAGAGAAACAAGGGTTACCCAGGAAAACGTGCAACAGAGCATGGCTGAAAACAGGTGAGCGAGAGGGTGAACTGACTGTGTGAGAACAGAAGCTACAATCTGGCAGTGTCTGGAAGGTAGGCCCGGGTATAAGTAGAGCAGTTGATGAGGATTGAAGGCAGCTGTGAATGTTGTTGATTGACTCCAGCACACCTGGCTCCACCCCTGCAATTAGCTCAGCACACAGAAAACAGGTGAAAAGGGAAAACACATCTAAGGGGGGCGTCCGTCGGTTGAGGTGTGACGTGTCTCTACAGTTTCTCCCAGGAAAGAGTGGCGGTGCTTTCAAATTTGTTTGTTGGGTTAAGTGGTTGAATTCAGAGCAGTGGGTAAAGGAGAGTTGCTGAACTGGTGGACTGTTGATTGGGGTTGTTCAGCTCGGGTGTTGCGGGGAGTTGTTGTGGGGATATTGCCCGACGGCCTGTATAGGTCCGGGAACGGTATCCCTGCACAATTCTGCGCATCCTCAGCTGCTCGATCAGAGGATCGGATACGTGGAGAGGCGGGTTGCAACCAAACTGTACTGTGAGTAAGCGCAATAAACTGCAGGTATGTCAGATTATGAGGGGTGGAAGGATAGTGATATGGAGTCAACACAAACAAAAATGGCAAGAAAAAAATCGTGGTCTGAAGGAGGCAGTGAAGGAGAGAGCAGCCAAAGACAATATGTGAAAAAGAAAAAAACTGTAATCAATTGGAGCAGTGATGAGGAGGCAAAGGAGAAATGGCAAGTGATTATCACGCTAAGTAATGATAAGGGACATTTCCACCCAGTGCAGGTTACAAAAGCAATTGAAAAAGAAATTGGGAAAATTCAATTTGCTAAAATATTAAATAACAGAAGAATTCTTATTTCAGCAGAAAATAAAAAACAACAGGAAAAGATCCTTAACATGTCTCACCTTGATGGTGGAAGCATTAAGGCCCATGTGCCAGGAATGGCAGCAAGATTGCGTGGGGTAATTACGAATGTGCCATTAGAGATGGCAATGGATGAAATTAAGAAAGAGATAAAGGGTGGGAGAGTAACCGAAGCCAAAAGGTTGCAAACAAATAAAAGTGGTATAAAGCAAGACAGCTTCTCAGTGCTGCTTACTTTTGACAACTCAATGCCATCGGAGATTCAAATTGGTTGGCTGCAGTATAAAGTAAGGGAGTTTATACCCCAACCGTTGAGATGTTTTAAATGCCAGAGAATGGGGCACACAGTACAAAATTGCAAATGGAGGCAGAGATGTGCTAAATGTGGAGGGGAGCACGAATACGGGAAGTGTGATAAAGATGCCAAGATAAAGTGCTGTAACTGTGGAGGGGAACATAGTGCAGCTTTTGGTGGATGTTTGGTTCAGAGGCAAGCCAAAGAAGTTCAGAGAATAAAGATCACAAGTAAAGTATCATATGCTGAGGCCCTTAAAACTTTTAATGGAAGTGACAGTATGGAAAAACGAACAAATGAGTCAGTTCATAACATCAGTGAGAACCCTAATCAGATTGAAAGGATGCCATTGCCCCAAAGGATAAGAATAAGGAAACCCCAACCAGAAAAGTCAGACCCCCCTGAGAAGACGTGCACCCATAAATGTATAGTACAGGAAGATACCATGTTGGTCAATAAAAAGAGCTTTGTAGCCTTCATTTGCAAAGTCGTTAATGTGGCAGTGCGACAGGAAAAGAAAAGCGACAGAATTAAGATAGTGGTTGAAGCTGCAGAGGAGTTTTTGGGCATCAAAGAACTTAAAGCTGAGGATATACATGTTATGTTAAGGGGAAATAATGATGGAGGGGTAGGATCTCAGCATGATTCTTGATATAATGATGGTATTTTTTCTCTTGCAGTGGAATGCGAGAAGTTTGATTGCAAACGGACAAGAATTTAAGAGGTTTATAGAAGAAGCAGAAGTTAAACCTGATGTTGTTTGTATTCAAGAAACCTGGCTTCGACCTCAACTTGATTTCATTTTACCTGGGTATGAGGCAGTAAGGTATGACAGGATTGAAAGGCAGGGTGGCGGGTGTGCAACATTTGTAAGGGAAGGGATAGCATTTAGAAGAATACCAACTGTGATAGAAGTGGAATGTGTAGTGATTGAAGTATGTAAAACAGATGGCAGCATGGTAGTAGTTAACTTTTACAATCCTTGCAGAGCACTTTGTCCAGAAATATTAGATAGTATAATAAAGAAAGAAGGGAATAGAAGAGAAATTTGGTGTGGGGATTTTAATGCTCACAATAACCTTTGGGGAAGTAAACAGACTGATAGGAATGGAGAAGCAGTAGAAGAATTAATGGATGTAAGACAGCTAGTTTGCCTAAACAATGGGAATGGTACAAGGATTGATATTCAGACTAACACAATGTCCTGTTTAGACCTTATGCTGGTATCTAATAATATTGCAACATCTGCTGAATGGAGTATTAATAGTAGCACAAGTATTGGAAGTGATCATTTCCCAATTATATGTACATTAGATATGGAGCTAGATGTACAAAAAAGACCAAGTCACAAAAAATGGTGGTTTGAAAAAGCTGATTGGAAAAAGTTTAAAGAAATATGTTGCAAAGAGGCAGAGTCAGTATCAATGGAGGGAAATATTGAGGAAAATACAACTGCTATCAAAAGTGTAATAATTAATGCAGCAGAAAGTAGCATACCAGTTAAGTTGGTGGGGGGAAAGCGAAAAAGGGTTCCATGGTGGAATGACGAATGCACAGAAGCAATTAAAGAACGAAATAGTGCACTGAGAACATTACGTAATAATCTAAATCAAGTGAATATAATAAATTATCAGAGGAAAAAGGCTATAGCACGTAAAGCGATCAAAAACAGTAAAAGGAGCGCTTGGAGGGGATACTGTTCTACTATAGGGAGGGAAGTTAAAATAGGAGATGTTTGGAAAATGTTGAAAAAAATGAGTGGTAAAAAAATATTTACTAAAATATCTGTGTTGGAGGAAGGTGAAATACTGGCAATTACAGATAAAGAAAAAGCAGATTTGTTAGGAAAGGCATTTGCTAGTGTGCATAGTGGTGATCACTTAGATGATAAACACAAACAAAGGAAAAATGAAATCTTAAAGGAAAATAAAGATGTGTATTTAAAGAAAGATAGGGAGGAAAGTGCAATGGATGCTGAGATTACCATGAATGAATTGGTTATAGTATTAGATGGAGCTGGGAATGCTGCTACTGGAGAGGACCAACTAAGCTATATGATGTTCAAAAAATTGCCAGAAAAAGTACTTAAATTAATTTTGCATTTATTTAATAAGATATGGGAAGTAGGGACGATGCCAAGAAGTTGGAAAAGTGCATTAATATTGCCATTCAATAAACCTGGAAAGGATGCAAGCAGTGCTGGTAATTATAGACCTATTGCCCTAACTTCCCACCTCTGTAAATGGATGGAGAAGATTTTAGTTAGGAGACTCAGTTATTTTATCGAACATAGAGGACTTTTTGCTTCGTATCAAAATGGATTTAGAAAGGGGCGATCAACTATGGATGCTGTAGTTAAAGTCAGTAATGAGATGGAGAAAACGTTTAAAATGAAGGAGTTAATGACCATAGTATTTTTTGATATTGAAAAAGCTTACGATTCTATGTGGAGGGAGGGTCTATTAATTAAACTGAACAAGATGGGGATGAGAGGAAGATTGTATAACTGGGTCCTAGATTTTCTATCTGAGCGAAGATTTAAAGTTAAAGTGGGATCGGAAGTATCTGATGAACTGATAATTGAAAATGGAATTCCACAAGGGAGCGCTATTAGTCCAGTTTTATTTAACATCATGATCAATGATATATTTATGAATGTGGGCAGAAGAGTTGGGTCGGCTTTGTACGCAGATGATGGGGCAATTTGGACAAGGGGAAGGGACACTACAACAGTGATGAATACAATTAAGCAAGCAGTTAGAAAGGTAGAAGATTGGTCATACAACTGGGGTTTTAAGCTTTCCTTAAGCAAATCATGTTTTATGATAATAACTAATAAAAAAAGGATAGATGCGCATAATATCAAATTATATGGGGAATGCATGGGAAAAGTTGAAAAATTCAAATATCTTGGGATTTGGCTGGACCAAAAGGGCACATGGAGAGCGCAGGTGGAAAATATAGAACTAAAGTGCAAGAAAATTATTAATCTAATGAGGGCAATAGCTGGAAAAGAATGGGGAGCGGACAAACAGTCATTAATGTATATATATAGGGCTTTAGTGAGATCAACAATAGACTATGGATGCATGGTGTATGGAGCAGCAGCAAAAATGCACTTAAATAAAATAGATAGAGTAATAAACAAAGCATTGAGGATTTGTGCTGGGGTAATGAGGTCATCACCTGTTAAAGCTATACAGGTAGAACTAGGAGAAATCCCGATAGAACTCAGAAGGGAGAAAATGTTGCTTGAATATTGGAGTCGGCTGCAGGGATGTGGAAGTGAAAACCCTGCCAAAACTGTAATTCAGGAATGCTGGGAATATGGAAAATTTCAAAGTAATGGATTTGGATGGATAGCTAAAGATAAAGCAGAAGAATATAGAGTAAGTAATATAAGAGTGACTACTAATCCGATAAGTAATGTTCCAATTTGGTTCTTCCCTGTAACAGAGATTGATTTAAATTTAGTAGAAATGAAAAAAGAATGGGAAGAGGGTGAGAAAGCGTATAAGGCAACTAAGTATATAAGAAACAACCACTACAGTTACCTAGATATTTATACAGATGGCTCCAGAGATGAAAATGACAAAGTAGGTATAGGTGTATATATTCCATCAATGCACATCAATATTGGTAAAAGATTGCCAGATCAAATGTCAGTTTATTCAGCAGAAATGATGGCAATCATTATTGGCTTACAGTGGGTGGAGGAAGTTCGACCAGATAGAGTAGTTTTATGCGTAGACTCATTGGCAGCCCTGCAAAGTATTCAGAGTTGGAACTCTAGCAGACAAGACCTTCTTTTAGAAATTCAACAAACCTTATATAGATTACACAGAACAGGAATATATGTTAAATTTTGCTGGGTTCCGGCCCATGTAGGAATCAAAGGGAATGAGGGAGCAGATAAAAATGCCAAAACAGCAACAAAACTGGATAATATTATAGATATGCCTTTTGGGAAAGCAGAAGTTAAAGCAATATTAAAAAAAGAAGTAACTAAAAAGTGGCAAGACATGTGGGATAGTGAAATCACTGGAAGAAGTTATTATAATGTACAAAAAAATGTGAATGCGCATGGTGTTATAAGGAAAAATAGAAGAGAGGAAACAATACTCACGAGAATGAGAATAGGGCATACAGGTCTTAATAAAACTCTATCTTTAATTGGGAAAAGTGGTACGGATCGATGTGAATGTGGTAAAATAGAACATGTGAAGCATGTGTTGATGGAGTGTGAGAGGTACTTGGGGGAGAGAATGAGGTTGGCTGGTAGGGTGCAGAAAGCAGGAAGAGTGTGGAGTCTGCGTGGCATACTGGGAACAGCAGGGGAGGGTGTAACACTTGCACAGAAAGCAGTGATCGAATATTTAAAGGACACAGGACTATTTAAAAGAATTTAGTGTGTGTATAGCCACCCCCCCCCCCCCCCTTTTTATTTAATTTTATTTTTTTTTATGGGTTCATACTATTCAAGTATCTAGATATCTGATTATTTACTTTATATGACATGAATGCAGTTGTTACACTCCGGTACAGTTGGTGGCGGTATGCACCAAAAAAGTTATGGTTGCAACCCGCCAATAACCGAAAAGAAGAAGAAGAAGAACACATCTAAGGCCAAGGAGCCCAAACGGGATCATGACATGTAAGCTGGTATGTAAAAAAAGGGTATGTCTTCTTTAAGGTATGTTTGACTTTAAAAAAATAAAATATTACTGCAGCTCTCTGAAGCTCTGAAGTGCTTTTATAAATATAACAATTATCAAATAAAAGTGCAACTGCAGCATTAATTAAATGACAGATTATGTATTTTCAGTATAAAAAAGAAAATACTGTCTGTGTTTGCACAGCTCGATTTTTCTTCACAGTAACGGTGATAGTATGACCTGGATGGTGCCTTTTCAAATGCGTATGCATATTCGACGTGTTGGCTCCCTTTTATATGTCCATGGTTGGCTCCTACATAGGCGATCGCGGTGAAACAATAACCTGTGCCGACATTGTTCCACACGTTTATCACTGTTTTCATAATTCTACTGGAATCCGAAGTTATCCCTCAAGCGGGATTTGAATAACAGGGGGACGCCTGCAAGCTCCGGTTTCCTGTTGTCTTTCGCCATGCAGTTCGCTCTCTGTTCGATAGCACTGTATAACATTTTTATTTGCACGTGGAGAGGTTTGTATCTCCTGCTCTGACCGCAGCTGGGAGGGACTGCTGCGTGAGGACTCGGCCGCCTGTCAGTGCTCTGGGAGGGGGCAGGAGCCTCGGGAGGCAGCCGCTGCTCGTTTAGAAGTAAAGAGCGATACATGCTTTAGCAACAGAGTCTCCAAAAGTCAACAATAACACTAGAAAAAGTAGCTAGATTTGTCGCTAGTCGCTTTTTTGAAAAAAAGTCGCAAGAGGGGTCTGAAAAGTTGCTAAGTTAGCAACACTGCACCCTCATGCTGTGCTCACCATGGAGATAACAGACTCTAAATTGCTGGCTGCTACTGCGCATGTGCGAGCGAGCCGAAGGCTAGATGGTCCGGGGGGAACTCCGACGACAAGTTTTAAGTTCCACACTGCAAAACAAGCCTGTACATTCGACATATATTAACGCTTTGTACGCCACAAACGGACCGCAGTCCACCTCTGTAACACCAAATACGTGCCTGTACCGTCACGGTACGGTACAAATACGTGTATCGTTACTGCCCTACTGACTAATTATTTCTATACTTTTTTTTTTACAAAAGATAATGCCTATCCAGTGAATCTTGACATGATACATTCCTTTCCTGCCTTGTTACTGTACATGTTACCCCAGCATGGCTTCATAACCAAAGCTTTTTCACTCCACTGGGTTGTAGATCATTCCCCAGTTTAGCCTGTAGAGCAGGGGTGGCCAACCAGTCAGAGACAAAGAGCCACATTTTTTACTGTGTTACTGCAAAGAGCCACATCGTACACACGGGTACACACAGTGGCGATTCCAGGAAATTTTGACTGGGGGTGGCCAAGGTGGGCCACAGAGTTAGAGTGGGGTGGCCATCGCACCCCTGAATGAATAGCATGTGATATGCTGTACAACCAATTCAAAGATGATTTATAATCCCAAATGCCCAAATCATGTTAGTATCCATTGTAATGTTTGTCAGAAAACTAAACCCCTGAAGGGGGGTCTGGGGGCATCCCCCCCCAGAAGATTTTTTTGTGTTTTTAACATGTAATCTAAGCATTCTGGTGCATTCTGGCGAAGATAATAAAGGAAAAAGTCAATATTTATTTCAGCTCAGATGAATAGTAAAATTAGCAAGACAACATAACTTGCTAGCAGCCAGATGCCTAACAACTGCACAGAGGGACGGATGACCACTAGCTTTTGACCAAATATCTTGCTAAAAAAATAAACCTTTATTTATGAAAGTCTGCCCTTGCTAAGAACATGTTACACTCGCTAACTACAAACTTAAATTTTTTTATTCAGATTTCAAAAATCTGCTGGGACACGTGCCTATACACATGCATGGGTGGCACGCATGTCACAAGCACACTTATGCTGTTTTCAAGACCTTTGCTGACCAGAGACCAGTTCTAGTGGCCACAGTCCTACCATTAATTTAGTAATTGAAAATTGCAAACTGATCTCATATCAGTGGATTGGAGTGTTTGTGTGATGAACTTGGCAACTACCTATCAAAAAAAGTTAAGAAAGAAAAAAAAAATACATATCATCTCTGAACTAGGATACATATCAGGAAAAAAATGTAATTAAAAAAATAAAATGAAAATAAAAAATAACATTTGAACTGGGGGGGGGGGGCACTGGGGTGGCCAGTAAGATTTCAGGGGGGGGGGGGGGTTATTTTCGCGCATGAAACGTTTGCGAACATGCACACACATGGGCCCACACAAAAAAAAAAGTATTAAAAAAAATAAATAAATAAATTATAATCACATAATTTGATATGAACTGAAGAGCCGCACGAAGCTGGGCAAAGAGCCGCATGCGGCTCGCGAGCCGCGGGTTGGCCACCCCTGAGAGACATACATAATACGTTGTATGTTACAAGTTAGGAGGTTTTGCATAAATACTTAGCTCATATTCTGTTATTGACTGTGACATATTTAAACTGTATTTACCTGAGGATAATGTCAGGGAAACCAGAAATCTTGATGCAATTTTCACAGTTTTCAGCTCAGACTCCTGTCTGACCAGGTTCAGTTGTAAAGCATTTGGTTTAGAAGAGATAAGTGTGCTGACATTTGCTGTAGAAATGAAGCTAAACATGGTAACATCGATCTCCATGCTGCATTGGCCAAAAGTAAACAAAACTGACAGCTGGGCGTGTGCCATGCCCATATAGGTTGGTATAGAGTAAATGAGCAGGGCGGTGCACGCACGCCCATGTAGATCTGACCAGTCAGAGCAGACTAGGATTTTTGCGAAGGGGGGTAGATGTCAATACCAACCTTTTGAGATAGAGAGCAAAAGAGGCTGGAAAAGGCGATGAAGAAATGGGAAATGGTAGAAAACTAATGGGTTTTTTGAACAATAAACCATTAAAACCTTTTCTAGTAGACCTCGGAAATATACATTTAAACCCGAGTTTTAGCATAATATGTCCCCTTTAAGGAAGTATTGTTGCATACAGTAGCCTATGTGGGAGTAGCCTATAGTGTCCACATTTCTGAGGTGACCATGTAACAAGTGGGACATTAGCGGAAAAACATGCTGTGTTGAAAGGGTGCACAATACGCACACGTCATTAACCTAACTTAGATAAATTACAAATTGCCTGGGACTTTTTGTTGCTAGGTTTGACACCCTCATTTCAATGCAAAATGATCCACACAATACATGGTTGAAAAGAAACCAAAATAGTTTATTGCAACCATATGGGGGAGGGGTGGCTCCGCGCTGTCTTCATGGGCGTCTACATCACCTGCAACGAAGGGAGATTGATTAGTGAAACCTTCGCACTCTTCCTTTTTGTTTGGTTCTGGAACTCCTGCCACTTCTTCCTCACAGCACGCCTGTCACGCAGGCCACATGGGCTGGAGGGGGACATCTTTTCGGCTATGGCCTGCCTAACACGGTTCTTCACCGTGATGTTCTTTTTGCCCCTTGTTCCCCCGAATAAAACTCTCCGGTGCTGCCAGACCTCGTCCACTAAGACGCCCGTCTCCTCCGCGGTAAACGACGGTGCCCGCTTGATTCTTTTGCTGCCGCTTTCTTCCATTCTCACATGTGTGTGCCTATATCCACGGGGTATATGAGCTAATGGGCTTGATAACTACTTGGATACACTTGTTGCCACACACACACCCGCACGCACACACCCCCACACACACACGATACATGCGTAGCCTGATTCCACCTGTGTGGGGGAGACCACGGGGCGCTGTTTGTGACTTATGCGCTGATAAAGAGGTGGGTGATCGATTCGCCTGGCATCGATTTATTCAGTTTCAGCACTACCGCAGTGGACAGCTCCCACTAAAGAGCTTCTTTCGCTTCATCTTACGGCTTCCCCAAAGATGGCACTTAAGAAGCCATCTGGGAAACACCCGTATCTTAGCGCTCCTTCTTAGGCGAACCCTTCTTTCGACTCTTCTTTGGTCCCAAAGAACGATCGAATCTGGGAAACGCGGCCATTGTCGGTGGCCGTAAAGCATAAAGTTAGGTTGACAATGAACCATAGATGTCTGGCTCCATTTATATAACATGGTGTTGGAAGTTTGGGCAGGAGAAGAGTATGGCACAGTTTCTGCCTCCCTGGGTTTCAGTCTGCCAGCCAATCTTGTAGAAATTCTAGAAACTGGATTGAACACTGCAGAAAAATCAGGTATAGGGAACAGTGTTCTTTAAAGGTGCCCCGATGATCAATCAGTTTGTGTTAATTCTAGCACCCCCTTTGGACAAAAGGGGTAATGTTTTTACAACGCAAGATATTGTTCCTGGGTGAGCGTACCCATGACAAAGGCATCAAGAAAAACTGTATAAAAATGGCATTCTTTGCACTGATGGTCTAGTTTGCTGTTACATGTCATTAAGGATCATCAGAGGAAAAATTTGTCTGTTTCCGAAAAATTTAAAAGTTCCTCGTTGCACCTTAATTTTGCCGAAGAAGAGGCCATCAATGTAACTATACAACACTTGAGACTTTGAAGATGGCAAGAGAGATAAAATAGTCTGAAACTACTAGGCTTAATGAAAAGGTGCATGATGTTAAGAAGCAAAAGGTCTTTCTTTAAGACTATGATGATTTCTCCAATGGACTAGGCTACTCACCCAGTCGGCATTACATACAGATTGACCACAAAGCTACATTTGTTGTGCATGCTCCAGGGAGGTTTAGTGACAGAGTAGTTGATGAACAGGGCATGGAAAAATGGAAGTAATTGCTGAGCAGGCTGAGTCCACATGGGAAGCTAAATAAAAACATGCACGCCTCATTAAGCACATAGTGTTAACCTGTCTGCACTCTGCAGGAGATGTGCACCGAGGGCGGAAACCAACCTGAGTTTGTTTCAACCAAACTGGGACGTGTGAATACGCCCTAAGACTCCTTTGCTCGCCATCTGGGATTTCATCTGTGCTTTGAAAGGCCATGGAACAAGTGAGTGAAGGTCTGGATTGTGTTGTAGATATCATTAATGACTGGCTTGGTTGGGATGCGGTTCCATTGAAGAGCATGACCATAAGCTGAAAGCAGTTACTTAACTACCACTGCCACATGAGAGGAAGCAAAGGCTGAGGTTCATAATGATTTAGCATCTGGTCTAGTTAATACCTGATCTGTCAGACATCAGGTAGGGAGATGTACTTGGATGCAGCATAAAGCAGGAGGTATAACAGCTTGAACACATGTTCAACAGTGCTGCCAAACAGAACTTTTAATTATTTATATTTTCAGTCAATAAAGTGATCACAATGGCCGCGTTTCCCAGCTTCGATCGTTCTTTGGGACCAAAGAAGGCTCGAAAGAAGGGATCGCCTAAGAAGGAGAGCTAAGATACGGGTGTTTCCCAGATGCCGTCTTAAGTCCCTTCTTTGGAGAGCCGTAAGATGAAGCGAAAGAAGGTTCTTAGTCGGAGCTGTCCACCGCAGTGGTGCTGAAACTGAATAAATCGATGCCAGGCAAATCGATCACCCACCACTTTATCAGCGCATAAGTCACACACAGCGCCCCATTGTCCCTCCCACACAGGTGGAATTAGACTACGCATGTATCGTGGGGGTGTGTGGGTGCGGGTGTGTGTGTGTCTGTGTGTGTGTGTGGCAACAAGTAGTAATCAAGCCCATTAGCGCATCTATACCCCCGTGGATAAAGGCACACACATGTGAGAATGGAAGAAAGCGGCAGCAAAAGAAACAGGCGGGCACCGTCGTTTACCGCGGAGGAGATGGGCGTCTTAGTGGGCGAGGTCTGGCTGCACCGGGATGTTTTATTCGGGGGAACAAGGGGCAAAAAGAACATCACGGTGAAGAACCGTGTTAGGCAGGCCATAGCCGAAAAGATGTCCCCCTCCAGCCCATGTGGCCTGCGTGTCTGGCGTGCTGTGAGGAAGAAGTGGCAGGAGTTCCAGAACCAAACAAAAAGGAAGAGTGCGAAGGTTTCACTAATCAATCTCCCTTTGTTGCAGGTGATGCAGACGCCCAGTAAAGACAGCGCGGAGTCACCCCTCCCCCATAAGGTTTCAATAGACTACTTTGGTTTCCTTTTCAACCATGTATTGTGTGGATAATTTTGCATTGAAATGAGGGTGTCAAACCTAGCAACAAAAAGTCCCAGGCAATTTGTAATTTATCTAAGCGTATAGGATCAAAACGTGTGCGTATTGTGCGCCCTTTCAGCACAGCATGTTTTTCCGCTAAATTCCC